>VZTX01018973.1:0-38462 GCA_013400915.1 Pardalotus punctatus
TGGAAAGGGGAGTGGTTTGCAGGCATGGAGTTGTTGCCCCACCACAAAAGCTGGGAGG
This sequence comes from Pardalotus punctatus, assembly GCA_013400915.1. Lineage (NCBI taxonomy): Eukaryota > Metazoa > Chordata > Aves > Passeriformes > Pardalotidae > Pardalotus > Pardalotus punctatus. Next base: position 59 of record VZTX01018973.1, read on the forward strand.
AAATCAGAAGCGGCAAAATGCCATTTGGCTCCACTCCCACCCAAATTCTCTGTCTTTCTCCTCCGCTCCAAGATAGGCAGGCAGGGCTCAACTCCAGCAAGATTCAAGTGCTTGGTGCTCCCTGGCATCAAAGGCATCAAGTAAACTCTCATATGCAGTGATTGCCACATGGCTACTAAAGGAAAAAAAGGCAATGTCTGGAGATGGGACATTTTTGTCTCCCTTCTCTCTCCAGGAGCCCCTCAGACAGCGAAATGCCTACACGGGCTTTATCTGGCTCCTTCCCAGCCAGCCCTTCCCTAACTCCTGCATCTCATTTGCTCTGCAGGCTTCATTAGCTTGCTAAACTCAGAGGAGCCCTGGCAGGAGAAAACCCTGTCTGGAGTGGGGCCGTTTGATTCCTGGATCATCTTGATTCCATTTGCTCCACTCCCCCCATCAAAGAGACCAAAAGCAACCCCACGGTAATGCCCCAGATCCCGGGTGGGCAAATTGCCTCCTCCAGTCCTTGGTGGCCTCGCAGAGGCTCCAGAACCCAGCTGTGTGCTGAACAACTGCTGCAGCACCACTGTTCCGCTGTGCAAGCAGGACCCAAAGAGCAGCTCCACAAGGTCAGAGTCTGAAGCAGAATCCCCAGTGCACACAGAGCAGAACTGGCACTTCAGGGGCTGGCAGCAGGAGCTGAATTCATCTGCTTGCTGCCCTTTCTAGCCATGACTGTGCTGATGGAAGCAGAAGAATTGCCCCTGCCCAGGCAGCTCTCAGGTAGAAGACTGGCTTTTGCTCCTCATGTTCCTGAGGTGCTAGCTGCCAGTTCCTCAGGTTGTCTTTCCAGTTATCAAGGGGTTTTGACTATTTTTACCATTTCAACACTCCGTCAGTCCCTGTGAGGGAGTAAGCACCACAAGCCCTCTCCCTCAAAGCCTTGAGGCACTGCCAAAGCAGAATCTTTCCATGCTCTTTTCTCCTGGTGATGTTATGATCTCGTCCAGACTCTGGAAGCAAACTGAGGCTGTAGGCAAAACATTGACCTGGGAACCATAGCACACGTTCTGCGTGTGTGTGTTCATATCTACTTTTTCCACGGCCTTCGCGTGAGCAGGGGCAGGCCGAGGCCTGGGGCCCTCAGGATGACGCCCGGGAGGCCCCGGGGCAGGTGCGCAGAGGGGCGGCCGTGAGGGGCGGCTGAGGGCGGATTTGCCCCAAGCGAGCGAGGGAGCGAGGGAGAGGCGGGGAAAGGTGCAGGGAGAAGTGTCTCTCATGGCACAGGGCAGCAGAAAGGCCCCGGTTTTCTGGCACGGGGGCGGCAAATGGCGAAAATTGCTGCCTCCTGGAGCCGGTTCCAGGGCTGTGAGCTGGCAGGGGTGCCGGGCTGTGCTGTGGTAGCTTGTCCACTTCACCCGCTTGTACGAATTAACCCAGATGCAAGCGTGACACCCAAGCCCCTGTCCCTGTCAGCCCACAGGCTCTCAGAGAATCCCTTTTGCTCCTCCCTTGTCCACCTGGGTAATACAATGTACCGAGATTTTTCTGTCTTCTGTGCCTTGGTGCTACAGAAAGGATCCTGGGTGTCACTGTTGAGAGTGGAGCCACAGCTTTCAGCAAGAGGAGCTCAGTAGACAAGGGCTGGCTGGCACACGGGAGCCCCCCAGCTGCATGCTGCCAAGGAATGGGAAAGCCTATTTGGCATCTTGCAGAGTAACAAAATGTGTGCACTTTCCACGGAGAGGGTCTCTAGCCGTGAAAGGGAGGCATGGCAAGGGGGCCTTTTCTCTGTGCTCAGGCTGAATTCAGGAAAAAGGCCCAGCAACTGCAGGAGAGGTTTGTAGCACTGATCCCTGAGGATATCCACTTTCCTCAACAACTAGCTCACCCCAGGACCTTAGAACCTGTATTCCACGACCCCTTCTAACTCTGCTGTGAGGCTGTCACTCCTGGGAATGCAGAAGGCCAAGGCACAGAAAAGTAAAATGACATCCCCAAAATCCAATAGGTAGAAAAAGAAATTTGAGTCTTCTGCATGCCAGGCAAAGGATGAATGCTAGAAAGCACTGGGTTCTACTCTCCCAGCCTCAACATACTGAAAAGCCAAAGGAAATTCTGTCACCTCAGACACAGGGAGTCAAGGCAGACACACAATAGCTATAGAGAAACAGAAGCAAGAGTAAGAATGATCTGCCACAGCAAATTTTATTGCCAGTGTTTGTAGGCTGGTAACTTTTGCACAGCCATGATCATTTCCATCCCAAAAGGTGGCTATGTCCCCAGAATTCTTCTACCCCAGAAAAAACAGGACCGGGGCCACTTCCATGAAAAACATGCTTTACCTCTAGACTCAGACAGAAAACAATTCCCTGTTCAGAATCATCTGTTTTCAAGGTGGAAAATGATCATCTGTTCCTGCTTCATTTAAAAACATTTTGTTGCTGAAATCAATTTCTGTGGCTTTCATTTGCCAGAGACAGCCCTTGAATATAATTGTGTTAGACCAGGAAACAGTCTCCATTTTACGAGTAAATTATCAGCAAACAAATCAGGGCAGCTGCAGCATCAAGAGATAAAGTGAGGAGATGGATACGTGCTTTTCTGTCTAGACCTTTCTGTGACTTGCCAGAGGGTTGCAAGAGCTAAGAGTGGCACTGGAACATTTCCAGCAGCAGCTGCTGGAGGTAGCAGGCTAAGAGTGTCCATCCCCTGCATTACACCTATACTGTTACCCGTGGGGTAGGCAGAGGGTCAAACTCAGTCTTCCTCACTTCTTAATGGACAAGACACCCTGCAGAGGATGTGTTTGTGGCACTTACAAATGATCCACCTGGAAGAAAATTCCTTCTCATCTGCTTAACTCTGGAACAGCTATGCACTTTCTAAACAATGCTGTCTTTCATTCCCCATGCACATCCTGCTTTCACTCCTTTTCTACTTGTGCAAGGTGTGCACAAAGCAAGGAGCTGAATTATCCCTATCACCTAAAGGTAGTTAAATATTCCCACTCATTATTCTCTGTTTGCATTACACAGGAAAATGTGTAGAGCAGTGGGATCTCAGGATTTACATGAGACATGCAGCTTATTGACATCCAAATGTTCTTCAACTTTGCCTTATTTTGCAGTGGCAATTTTCTGGCATTACCTCATTTCCTGTGAGCTACTGTTTAGAGAAAAGGAGCAAAGCAAAACAGCAATTTGGATCTTGCCTCATCCTGACCTCAAACTCCTTTGCCCTCCTTTGAAAGTTCAGAGAACTGAGAAAGTCCTAGACCCTTGAGGGGATAGAAGGCCTGACACCTACGATGCAAAGCCAACCCATCATATGTATTTCTTGTACTGAAAATATGAATACAGAGATCATTGAAGACACCAGTTTTGGTCAAGGACAAGAAATGTGTTTAAAGCATGATTACAAGTAAACAAAATTTAATTAAAGGCTTAACATTAGACTGTACAAAACACACCTCTGGACAGATGGAACTTTCCCTTTATAAAATTGGAAAAATCATGGTCTGTGTCTCCAGTGGGGAAAAAAGCACCACAACCAGGCTGTAGTGGCAAAATTGAGTGGGAATACAAAAGCATATTGGCCCTTTACAATAAATGGCAACAGGTAAAATAGACTCTGTTTCTCTTTTAATGAAGCTACAAAGGCAATATGACAACCCATACATCACTCAAGGACACACAACGGTTTAGAACAATTCAACAGCTCTACTTTTCTAAATGAAGCAGTTGCCCCCAAGTTTGTCCCACAATCCCACTGATATTTGACTCCTTCACTGATTAGTGAAGATCAGCTCATCTTAAGAGCTTTACAGGCCTGGGGTCCTTCAGAAACATCGTCTTTCCTGGCATTTCAGGCACTGAGGAAAACAGCACTATTTCTGTGGGCTGGATCCCTCCCTGCGCCACAAGCCTGTTGCATGTGAAGTAGAAAGCACTGTCACCACACACCAGTGCTGCTGTTGATGAAAATGCAAAGTTCAACTCAAGCTTGCAGTGAAGAGGCAACTGCTGCAGTTAGCAGACACAGTGGGTAGAAAGAAGAAATGGGGATTTCTCTGGACAGAAAATTTAAACTCTGGAAGGAAAATGTAAAATTTCAATTTTAATTTAAAGCTTTCTATGAGTAGCCTACTCAGTAAAGCACAGTATCCTTCTTTTCATGAGAAGTGCTCTTTCCAAGCCCTGCCTAGCTCTGTTTTTACCAGACTCAGGGTGCTATTACATGGGCTGGACACAGGCTGTCCAGCTCCAAGAGCCAATGCTGGGACACTTGCAGAGGTGCAGTTTTACCAAGAGACTGAGGCTGCCCAGCACAAGCCATGTCCACTGCAGAACATCATGTGGGCAGCACAGGAGCACCATGTGCTCTCTTGGAATACCCCAAGGGGGCCTCTGCAGAGATGGACGTCCCAAGCACCACAGCTCAGCTGTGGAAATGAGGCTGGTATGGAAAGGACCTCAAAGATGATCTAGTTACAAGCCCCCTGCCATGGGCAGAGACACCTTCCACTAGACCAGGTTGCTCAAAGCCCCATCCAGCCCGGCCTTGAACATTTTCAGGGATGGGGCATTCACAACTTCCCATTCACACCACAGCTGGCACAGCTGTCAATTTATTGTGCTTCTGCAGCTTCCTGGTGAGCCTAGAACCTCCGTGGCAGCCATCGTCCCTAAGCCCATGCAAGCTGAGACAACAGGGATGCTGGTCGGGGAGTGCACCCATCTCTCATTTCCCTGAGCAGAGGAATTGGATGAAAAATGTCCCAATGCCCCAAAGCACATTGCTCCTCACACAGACAGTGTTTGTGAGACAGTTCAGATGAATTAAAACATGGGTCTGTCACCACGGGGACAACACACATGGAAATTTCAGGTCAATAAGACAAGGAAATTCTGTGTCCATAATATAAGAAATGCTTTCTTGACCAGAAGGAAAGTGTGTAATCTTGTTCAAAAGCAATTTTTCTTCCTCCACACTGTTATTTCAGACTGCATGGAGACAACTTGTTTAAACAAAGAAGTCTACTTTTTCTGTCAAAAATACTAACTCTTGTCTGCTTTCCACTTGAAAATTACTGAAGGAAGTGGGTTGTTTTTTTTTTCTTTTGCAATGGCATTAAAGCAGTGTCTATCTCCTAAAATATTAACATCCAGTCAACTCTATCAAACCTTCAAACCTTCTGATCTTCAATTTCCCAGAAAGTCCACAAGGTGTCTACTTACCTTATGTAAAAATGGATTTCAGTCAGAAGGATGGGATATTTAACAAAGCATGGTATTCCTTACTGTATTACTCAGTCCCTAGAGAGACTTAAAGTAATTTTTTTAAAAGCCAAACAAATGCAGCTGGTGTACTTGGAGGAACTCTGGGATCTAAGACAATACACCTGTCCTTGAGAACACATCATACTTCAAGCAGTCCGCTTCCCATTGGAGTACCAGAATCTCTATTGGCCAAAAAAACTCATCTCTCTTTTCCCAGTCCTACAGATCACCTACCCATTTCCCTCCTGCCTTTCCTGCCTCCAGTTAGGTGCACTGATTGTCTTTCCAGTACATAGTCCCACTGGAAAAAGCAGTGTTGCTCCAATTAAATTCAGGAATAAGTAACCCCTACTCGCAAATTCTTCTGTACAGCCCAAATATAAGGAATGCTTCAACTGGAATGTGTTCATGATAAAATGAGTACAGAAATAAAACACTATGTTAATTGCAATTCTGAAAGCATAGGAAAAACAAAGGCTATTCTTCCCTGCTGTTCTGAGGTTGCTGGTCTGAAATGCTGCTATTGCTTTCCACAAGGCATCTAAGAGGCACCTTTTTTAGCCGACTGTGCAGTTTGTGAGTACCCACACAGCACTTAATTCTTTGGAAAATCAACATGGCAGCAATGCACTGAGGACATGTAGAAAGTCCAGTCATGGGCTTTTTGGCTCATTTTTGTAGCTGAAAGTGCTGGTGCTGGGTAACCTAGATAGGACATGAAGAGTCACAGGCTCACCATCTCTGGGAAGTCCTAGTACACATGGTGGTAGGAACAAATCCATATGAGGAAAGCCAAAGGAGATATTAGAATAACTGGGTAAAGTTAAGGAAGAATTATCAGACTAGCCATGTCCTTCTCATTTCCCTAATAAGGCACATGAAACATCTACTAGAATACCCAGCATTGCTGAAAAGGCACCATAGTTGCAGTGAAATATAGTTGCTTGGACTCAGATATCCAAGCTGAAGGAAAAATTGAAGAAGTGTTTTCCAGGGCTTCTTTTAAACAGCAAGAAGTATTGTATAAAAAACATTTCCCTGTAGAGTAACATTAAAATGAGGAATCTTAGCATCTGTATCTTGCTTCAGCTTGTGTTAAATTTCAGCATAGCTCATGGAAACCACCAATGGCTGCTCTACAACAGCCCTGAGAGCAAGGAAAAGGAGCTCACTGACTGTGTAAAACTGCAAACTGCTCCTAGCCCAGTGCCATCTCCAAGTATGTTGTGGAGTGGAAAATCTTGTTTCCCTAGAAGGAAACAGTTTTTAAAAAAACACCAAGAGAGAACTATGTTGTTTGCCTGGTTATTTGAGACCTTCCACATTTCCAAAGAGGAGAAATTCCAGAGCTGCCTGTTATGAGGAACTCTTCTCCTTGTATTTCTGGTAAGCATCCAGTATCTCCTTGACAACACTTGGATCATCAAGTGTGGTGACATCTCCCATGTTGCTTGATTGTTCAGTGACTACTTTCCTCAGCAGCCTTCTCATGATCTTCCCTGATCGGGTTTTGGGGAGACGCTTTACCACCTGCAAAGAAGGGAAAGACACACCTCTTACAGAACTTAAGTCCTGCTGGAAAACACAAGGAAATCTGGCTGGACTATCCTAAGCCTGGCATATTATTTCATGGCCACAGCTCCTTTGAGGCTCCTGGGAAACAGACCATGGAGCACACTAGATTATGTCCAAGGAAAGGAGTGTCACTAGCATCAATTCCTTGTGCTATAAATTTTACTCTTATTTCAAGTGGACTTTGTTCCCCATTGCCACGTCCAGGCTGGGTGCTGCAGGATGCTGAAAGGTGAGCAGGCTTGAGACAGAGCCTGGAGCTCATCAGTGCTTCCAGGGCCAGGCTGAACAGCTGCCTGTTGTGCAACAGAAACAGCCAGTGCTTTGAGATCTAAGCCAGATGTTAATGATCAGTGCAAACTAGATGGGCAGTGGGAACTGTCACTGCCTCTCAGTGCCTCTCTCACATGCCAACAGACCACTGCATGTGCCCTCCCCCTCCTTGGATCGCTCCAGCCAGTTCTGTTTTCCTGCTTCTTTATCCTGCCAGAGGAGGACAACAGCAGCACTGCAGGCAGAAAGGTGGAGTTGCTTGATGTCACCATTTCCTGTTGCTAGTGCCCGTTCCAGTCTCCCACTTACCAGAATGTGGTCAGGCACAGCATACTTTGCTATCTTGGAAGCCACTATGGTTTTGAGCTCTTTTTTGATGTGGTCTGCATGAGCTGTCTGCTCCTTTAGCACTATGAAAGCAAAGGCACCTGGAAGACAAATGAGCAGAAGCCATGAACGTCGTATTAGACACTGGCTGGCAAGACCAAATGTCTTGGGGTGATGTTATGATACTTGTATTCCCTATCGTTTGCATATGTGCTTAGAAATGTGGTCCTGTAGCTTTAATTGCATCCAGCAGCCGAGAGAAACTGCCAGGCATGGGTGCCAGAGATGCTCGTTTGAATGCCAAGGAAGGTTTCAAATCATTCCTATGCACAATCCAAGGACTGACAAGAAAACCATAGATCCTGTTTACAAAAGTGAGTCAGACTCCAGCCCTCAAATGATGGCCCAGCCTTTTATTGGCATCTATGACTGATATCAATGGCAATGACAAGTCAATATAAATTACCAAAGGGTCATTAGGATCAAAAGCTGGCCAACACGAATCAGCTATTCCCATTCTGTTCAAAGGACATGCCTAAGCACAATCCTGTAAAAGGAAGCTCCACCATATACACAAACACTATGTACAAAAACAATTTAGGGAGTAACACCCAGGTTAGGAACACGTAGCTATTTTCATGGTTGTCTGTCTCTTGGGGCTGCAATGCCAGCCAGCCTAAGGGTAACTGCCCTCCCATTCCCTAAGCATGTCCTAATATGCAGCCTGGGTTAGAATTCAAGGGAAGTGATGCCTTAATAATTTCTAGTTTTTTACTCTTCATGTATCTGTAATTTGGTATAGTTCTGTGCTTCTTATAAAATGCTAAACACCTCTGTTCCCAACACCTTTAGCCAAAACAATCCCTCTGAATAGGGATCCAAGGACACACCCATTGCCCTAGGGCCCAAAAATATGTAAACAACTGTGACTTGGTACCGGGGTTCAGGCCTGGGGTGGTTAACATCATCACCTAAGGGTGTGATTGGAGAATTAGGGGCCAATGTGCTAATGGGACAGAATTTATAAAAGCTGAAGGGCTCCTGACCCAGCATCCATTTTGGGTGTAGTCCCACGAGGGGGACTTTGCTTGCCCAAATGTACCTTGAAGGCCTTGAATAAATTTGACCACTTTTTATACTCCTAATTTTGTCTAGTCCTCTGTTTCAGGTAGCCTCCCTCTGGCATCAGAAGTATATGCAGATGTCATTTCAGGACACTGCTTTTCACATACCTTCTCCTTTGATCTTATGTGGATACCCAACCACAGCTGTCTCAGGGACCTCAGGGTGATCGGCCTTCACAAAAAGGGAAACAAAAATACACAAATCATAACTGCTCCAAGCCCTACAGAGGGAAGCTGACATAAACCAAGGCTGCTTTATGTTTAACACTGCTGCATTCTCAGGCATACTCATCTAGTTCAGATGAGCAAGAACCTTAGGTTTAGGAAGGAGAGGTCAGGTGTTAGCAGAGGGGAAGGAAGAGAGACTTATGGAGTATCTACCAGCCTCCAAAATGACAACAGTGACTGCAACTGTTGACTGCAACAGTACAACATCACAGAGAGGAAACAGCTCGGACAGTTCCACTGCATGGACTGCCCACAGTGTGACTCCTCTCTCACTTGCTCATTTGTTGTCTCCTCAATAAGAGAGCCATTTCCTCTTGCACCTTCGCTATTCATTGTGCATCAAGCTGTGTCTATGCAGGGGCAGGGGTCTGAAGGCAAGAGACAAAGCTGATTTGAAAGGGTCACCCTACCCCACAGATATGCCCTGTCAAGAGACGTCTACCTGCTTGGAACTTACCATTGCATCTTCTATTTCTGCCGTCCCCAGCCTGTGTCCACTTATGTTAATGATATCATCCATGCGCCCTGTTATCTGGTAATAGCCTTTCTGGGTCCTGTAAGCACCATCCCCTGTGAAGTAGTAACCTGCAGCAAGGACATAGGGCTGATCAGCATCAGCAAGTGTGCCAGTTTTGGGCTCAGGTGCAGGATAGAGCATGCCCTAGGATGGTGAGTAGAGAAGGGTGGATCGGGCAGCTTGCAGGCCTTCGCACGCTCCCAGCTGTGTGATCTGCCTCACACCGTTTCCACTTCCCTCTGCCATCCCTGGCCCTCCTCTGCTCTACCTGGACTGTGCTGGCTCCTAATAGACATCTGAATAGCACCAAGACAGTGGAGTTCAAGTCTCTGCCAAGATGGACAAATCACTGTAGGCAATCAACAGCAACCAGTGGCTGATGTCCCTGCAGTAAAACCAAGCCTAGCAACACAACCCAGTGATGCTTAATTGGATTTACAGAAACAAGAGGGGCTCTCTGATCTCTCTAGGGTTTATGTGCCTACATCTGCACAGCAACTGTGTGCTCAGGTCTCTTGGTACACACAGCACTAAGATAAAACCACCCCAAATGCCATTTGCCATTGTGCCACAGGCTACTGGTCAAGCTCAGAACTGCTGCTGGCTACACCTCAGCACACATGGAAAACTGTAACTGTTCAGCTGAAAGGGAGCAGTTTTATTACATTTTGTACATGGGAACACTGCCAATTTTTTAAATCACGTACACTAGGATGGATGAAAAGCCATTTTCCCTCCTGGCTAACAAAGATTCAGATCCCAGATAACAGTCACTCTAGCATGTGAGTGCGGGAGAAACACTGCTTTCAGATTAGCTAAAAAAACCCCAAACCACCCCACAATAAGCATGGAGGGTCTAAAACAGTTGATGGAAACTGCAAAGGACCCAGGGTTTCCTGGAAACTCCAGTGTCACTGAGGACACATCCGGTAACACAGCTTGTCTTGGCTCTTCACCAAGGTGATGTCTGCATCTGAATTGTTCCAGTGGCACCTCTGAGAAGCAGCAGGCAGCTACTGCTGTGAAATCTGAGGGTGGTTCTTGCCAGGACCCATTAGTGGCCTATTCATGGACTTTCAGTCATGTCTTCTGCCCTTCAGATCAATTAAACAACTATCAACTGAATATCAACAAGACATCAGATGCAAATGTAGTGAGTAATATGGGACTATGGGGTCATCCAAATTCTTGTACCAGTTTCCCATTCTTATTATCCAGCCCATTTTGTACAATTTTCAGGATTGCCAATCTAATTCTTGCCTACCCTGTAGCTTTCAAATCCCTTTCAGTTGCTTTCCTAAGTGAAGACAGTTGTCTTGTCCAATGTCCTACAAATAACGCTTCCCTGCCACTTCTAATTACTTACCAGACAGGACCACATTTTAAAAAGGAAGGTTGCAACACAGGGTTGAGATTCAGTGATGCAGGAGGTATTTCCCATCCAATATGCCTGTTTCCAAGTGAGACACAAGGCTCCAAAGAAAAGGTATTTAGACTTTAAAGCTTAGGCATTAAAGCTTTCTAGAAAATACATACCCTTTTGACAGCTAGAAAAGACAACACTACCTAAAACCATCAGGGCATGCTTGCAACATGTGACACACACCCCAAGCCACCATGATCTGGATGTTACAGAAGTATCGGAAAGTACTGCTGAAAATATTCACTGTTTACACTGTAGTGAAACTGCTTTCCCTTGGCACTTTCCTTACCTGGGTAGGCTTTGAAATAGGCATCAATAAATCGCTGGTGATCTCCGTAGATTGTTCTTGCCATGCCAGGCCATGGCTGGGCAATGCAGAGGGCACCAGACACATCATTGCCCTCTATAACCTCTCCCTGCAGGTTCAAGCACAGGAAGGATGAACAGGTGAACAAAAGAGGAATAGTAAAGAGCTTCTGTGTCATTGATCTGGCAAGAGTCACCCTGTTGCTCACTGAAGACTGCCAGTGGAGGGTTACAAGTGGAGAAAATAAATGTAAACAACTCTTCTGGGCACTTGCAGTGCCATGTTGGCAAATCTGTATGGACAACTGAGATATGCTCTCTCTCTCTCTCTCTCTCTCCCCCTCTATATATATACATAATATAAATTACTCATCTGTTCTACCATTTAAATGGAGAAGCAAGCATCCTTCTGGATCCTGCTCCTTTGCTGTCCAAAAGGTGATTAAGGCAGAAACACACATCAGCTTCTTGTTTGGGCACCCAGCACAGCTTCAACTCACATTCTCATCCACCAGCACAGGCACAATCCCAAAGAAAGGCCTCATAGCCATAGCTGGAATGATCTCAGCTTTCTCCTCTGAGGGCCGTGGGGCAATGCAGATGCCACCAGTTTCTGGAAGAAAAATGAGAAACAAAATATAAACAGTCCATACAAGAATGCTGGATGAAAGCAAATTGCAGCCCTTCTTAGGTCAAGAAGAAAACAGTGAAGCCACCTTGCAAGACAGAGCCACTGGGAATGACTCCTGTGGGACCAAGAAGCACAGACATCTGAAAGCAGCACAGGCTGGCATGGGCAGTACTCAGCAGCCCCATTTCCTACCCCAGAAGTGATTTTACAGGGAAAGCATAATCATTTCAGGGGATTTATCTCCCACTAGTGTTTCTACAGCTGTCTAAAGCTAGCAGGAAAAGCACTTCAGGAGTCTGAATTACTGTTATTACAGAGTATGAGATTAACCCACCCCTTTACAGGCAGGTTGAGCTTATCTTTTAGTCAAAATTGAACCTTTTAATCATCCTTTTTCATTCCTGCTGGGATGAACATTATATCAGACTCCAACCTTAATGATGTCTTTTCTATTCTAAATCTAATTCAGAAACACAAGAGGAAAACAAAAACAAAGGAGAATAAGGCTTTTTAAAATATAACTCTATAAATAAAGGTCTGTTCTGCCACATGGAGAGTGCATTCCTCTACTGGCTTTGCTGAGGCTGTGAAAACTGATACCAGGGGTTGGAAAGGCTGAATTTGACCAGGAATTTGCATCCAGCTACAAAGAAGGGTCTCTCATGGCCTCTAAGTTTTAGATCTGTAGCAAACAGTTTCACATGTGGCTTATACATTTCACTGACAGGCATGCATTCACTTCATGTTTCTGTTAATTTTGAAAACAGGAGCTTGAATCTTTTCAGGGAAAAGTACCCCAGACACCTGCTGTTCTCTGTTGGAACTGACAAAATCTGCATCAGGGTCAGGGCCCTGAAGAAACCGAAGGCTGCTTTTCCTAAGCCAGTACTCATCCTGAATATAACATTGAGAGCTGTGTTTCAACATGGTGTTTGCTACATCCTACACACCCTGCAGCCAGCTGCACATGAGGTCTCATTCCTAAGGGAGCTACATGGTAGCAAGGGTGCCTTAAAATTATTTGCATGGTGAACACCTGTTATAAATTGGTTTAGAAGTACCAGTTTTAGCCACTGACAGATGACATCAAGCAAGACCTCTAGGCTCTACCCTGCCCTTACAAATCCTGTCTCTTCAGAGGCAGAACTGGTAGAGAAAAGCTGTGCTTACCTGTGCCCACACTGTCAACAGAGAGCAAATCCACCCAGACTTCGGGCAAGGACAGCAGAGTCTGAGCAGGAGATGGGTGCTTTGAACCAGGCTCCCCTCTGCCACGGAGAGGTCCCGTCTGGCAGCAGAATAGAGCATGTTCTCTCTGCCACCACAGACAGATTGGAGTGACTACTTTGGGGGAAATCTGTTTCAGAAGCACCAGCCCATTCTAAATCGATGTGAGATGATGCCAACAACAAAAGCTTCCAGAGCCTATTCAGAGATGTCTTTCAAAACCAGCTTCTGTTCATGGCTGTAATTTTATTTGTGCAATAAGTGATAAAAGTGAAAACACCTAGTGTCTCTTCTGCATCATGAAGAACTACACCTAAAACTCAAACACAGCTTTGATTCTATTACTGTCAATCACAACACAGCACTACCTGGTACCTTCACAGCAAGAGCCATAGGAATTTTTCATCTGCACACACCAGACTATTTAAATTGCTTCTCATAATTGCTCTCTCATTCATTTGCCTCATCCAAAGACTTTAAAGTAGATTCTTAAATCACCATTTGCTGATACCTGCCAGGCTTTATTAGCTGGCAACAGGTTGCTGCTTCAGAGAGCAGTGTCCCATGGAGGACACTGCACACAGCAGCACAATTAAGCAGCTATACTGAAATTGTATAGGAAAGGTGACACTGTAGTAGCAGCACAGCCAGCATCCATCACATTGTTCCTGTGATCTCTTCCCACGCTCCTTTAATGTTCAAATGGCATATATAATCTTTCCAAGATTAATTTGGCTTCCTCTTTATTAAAACATCAACTGTGGAAAAAGATTGATTCCACTTTCTAATACAATAGATGTCATGAATATTTATCATTATATTATGCTTCCAGGAGCTGGTAACTGTTTACCTGCAAAACTATGCCTGGTTCAAGGTAAAACCAAGCACTCTGGACTAACAGACTGTCCAGTGAATACTTTTTACTTCTCACCTGATAGCTGTTGCTCCAAAATCCCAGGAGAAATACAGTTTAATACAAGATCTAACCCTGTACTTTGGAGGAGACAGACAATACAGCATGAGCACTGCATGCACCACTTAACAAACAAACCAAAAAATGTTAGGGCAAAACTGGATTCTTCTCAATTACATCAATGTACAGGAAACAACTGCTTCTCCATGGTGTTTTCTTTCAGAGCAGTAAGGAGGAAAGCAGATGATGAGGAAAGACCTAGCCAGTCATCTTTCCTTCTGCTCAGTGTGTAGGAATCCAGAAGATTTAAGAGATCACTGGTTGAAGTAGATAGCAGTTAACAGTGCTGCTCAGAATTCCGAGGTGGTTTTATTTCAAATCTCAAAATTAAAAAAAGAGCCTGCAAGTCTGGTCTGGATTAAATGGAACTTGATTGTGTGCCAGCAGAAAATTCATCACACTGAGATACAGAGCCTGCTAGCAGGAACAAGGACGAGATCAGGAGCAGCTTGACTGGATAGGGAATGAATATTCTACTCAATGGCAGTTTAAGACTATTTTTCACCAGGGGCAGAATGCCAGCAGCTGTGCTCCTGTCTCCATGGCAAACTGGATCTCACAGCTTGAGAAGGACATATTGCAAGACACCTCTAGCAACTCCTGAGTGTTGGTGCCCAGAAAAGAGAGGACTGGGTGCTGAGGAAGCAGCCAGGAAGGAGCTGCAGGACTCTGTCGAGCAAAGGGCCCCACCTGGCAGCACAACCCCAGTTTGGGTACAGCACGTGGGCTCTCTCTGCTGCTGGCCAGGGAGGCCAGGAGGCAGAGGCCAGCTCTGCTCCAACTGGACTGGGATCTGTGACAGCCAGTCCCTCTGTCCAGCCACTTGTACACAGAAAACAAACCTTAACTGATGCACACAGCTGGGCCAAACATGTTGCCAATACACAAATGCATCCCTTTTGAGGCATCAAAGGTCCAGGGCCAAAGCAACTAATTTGATTCTCCCATGATCAAATACCAATTTGATCATGGGAGAAGGTGCTCCCCAGCAGCCCTGCTGGGTGACAACCACTGTCCTTCAGCCACCTGATGGGCAGCCAGCAAGTCCCCACTCAATCCTTTCCAATCTGCCAGAACAGTTGCACAAGGTCCCTTTGACTACAGAGCTCTCTTTTCCATCCTCCTCTGACCATTCAAAGGAAGGAAAACAAAGCACACCGAAGGACAGATTGTGGCTATGTGGTGCTTTCAATGCCTTTGCATAACAAGACCATAACAAGGTCAGTACAGCTGGATAAACTGAAAATGAGTTCTGCAATTCAGGCTAACTATTGACAGCTTTGCCCAGAAATTCAATCTCTGCCTCATATTTCTAGCAATTGGCATTTTCCAGAATTCAAAATATCAAAGAACATTTAGAGAAAAACCAAAAAAAAACCAGCAATGCTGTGCTTTTACATGTTGTTACATTGCTAGTATGTGCAGAAACTCCCAGTGACTTTCAAAAGCCGATCCATATGCCAGGACGTTCTTTTTTTACAGACCTGTTGGATCAAATTGAAATGTGTTAATCCCTCTCTCCCCACCAGCAACCTGTCCGTGGTTAGGGTCCCCTGTGTCCCCCAAGGCTGCCTTTTACCTGTCTGCCACCATGTGTCCACAAGGGTGCAGCGCCCTTCTCCCACCACCTGGTAGAACCACTGCCAAGCTTCCTTGTTGATGGGCTCTCCCACTAGACCAAGACAAGAAAGAAAACAACCTGAGACCCAGGAGACTGCAGGCAGTTCATTCTCCCTCTTGGTGCACAACAAACACGGTCTCCAAGCAGAATGCTTACAGCACTTTTGCTGGGATGCACAAAGGACTGTGATGCACTTATGTAACTGAGGACTGACTTTTTCCAGAAGGATGAAAAGGCAAGCAATGAATATCACTGAAAGTAACTAATCAATGTAGGTCATGTATAAGAACCTCCAGAATTGAAAATAATGCAGGAAAATGCTGCTTGGGTCACCTATGCCAGTAAAATCCAAAGTGATGTCCTTTACCATTAGACAAATCTTCTTAGCAAAGAATGTGACCCTGCAAATTAAACTAGGAAACAGGCAATCACACAAAGGTTCCAAGGACCCAGTTTCACTTTGCATCTTCTTCTGCTGAGAAAATATTTGAAAAGCCAGACACAGAGCCTGCTTTATCATCTGTTTTTGAACCACATCCCGTATGGTCAGCTGAGCTCCTCTGGCATCTTCATTTCACCAGCTAGAACCCCTTGTCTTTGTCAGATGAAGATTTCATGCCCCTTACCTGAACCCAAAATCCTCAAGGAAGATCTGTCATATTTCTTCACCCACTCTTCTCCATAATTCAGCAGCAGGCGTATCGCCGTAGGTGCTCCATAAAACTGATTAATTTTCAACCTTTGTACCATTTCCCAGTAACGACCTGCAAAATCACAAACTGGCTTTTTACCCCTCCAGCACTGATATCCCACTGCGAGCACTCAGCTGAAAGGTTAACAGCTAAAGCTGGAGCTGTTACTACTGTGAGTAAAGGGCAAAAGCAATGATAAGTTGGTTTTTTTCCTAGCCTGGATGCACAGATGTTCCTGAGTGTTGTACACACATTCCAAAGCAATGGAGCTTACCTCTCCTGAGCAGGCAGGTCATGCTGGATAGGCTTCTAGACCTCTTTTGCCACATTGCCATATCTAGCCAAACCTTTTCCCACCACTTCCTCACCTGGGTCAGGGTACACTGGAGTGCTTTCAAACAGGACAGATGTGGCTCCATTGCAGAGTGGTCCATACACAACATAGCTATGTCCTGTGATCCAGCCAATGTCAGCCACACAGCCAAAAACATCTCCTTGCTGGTAGTCAAACACATACTGCAAAGATAAACGTAAGGCCAGCTGATTTCCTGTTGGCAGGTGCTCAAAGGAAAGGTGCTGGACTGGACATCCAGATGGGAGCAGGAGAGTGCACGGGGCAAGTGGAGCCAGGCGTGTGGGACATGGCCACACAAAGACCAGCCCGAGGTGAGGAAGCAAGTCAGAGGGACCAGTACCAGGGCTCCCAGGCTCCTGGCACTTTTGCAAACATACAGGAAGCATGGCTGTACCAGGAGCTGCTCAGCTGGAGCAACAAAGCTACAACCAAAGCTCAGAGCCCTAGATACCTAAGGGTGCCTGCTCCAGGTGGTCCACATGGGAGAGCTGATTCTGAGTCGCAGGGAGACTGCAGACCACAGAGTCTCAGACCCCTCACCAATATCAACAGATTTCATGAGATATCTGGAGGAACTGATAGGTGGCCATAAAACACTTTCTGAGAAATATTCTTAGCTGCTCAGCTTCTCCATATGAGTGCACCACTTTCCAGATGCTACCCTTTCCTTGCTCATCAACTTCAAGATAAAGATCTTGGAGAACTCATTATCTTGTCTTGGATATGGAAAATGCTTCCCACTGTAAATCTAACTCCTCTACCATATGGTGAAGAGGTCCTGACTCATAAGGAAGTCAGGTTTATGGATCAGAACTAAAAAAATCCCCCGTAAATCTGTGACAGGAGTGTCACATATGAGTGTGCAAAGACCACAGAGATCACACAGGTCGGCTGATCCCTCTACCTAGAAAAGACAATTCTCACCTTACTTTTCCAAGTGCCTTTCCCTCTCATGCACTCTGCAGGTGGAGAAAATGCACCAGGGTGCAGATCTACCTTCTGGACTAAGAAAGGGATGCCTTGGAGTTTATGCTCTCACTTAGAAAAGCTGATGTAACAAATGCCCTTCATGCAGAAAAGTTTGACACTTGAACATTCAAGTCTTCTAAAAACTCAATTGTGTCAGCCTAAAGAAAGAAAACCTTCACATGAATTGTGTGTGATTACAAACAGGGTGATACCACTAAAGCCAGATGGAGATCTTTCACTACAGTCCTGTCCTCATTTCACTGTTACCTTTTAAAATGCAGAGCTCAGATCAGAAGCTTCAGAAGCAGTGCCTTGATTATTTTCTTTTTCAAGAGAAAGGAGGTTAAAATATTTTGCCTAGATCACCCAGAAAAGCAGCACAGAGGTGCAATCACAAGAGGAGAAAACCAATTTTTGTTCTTCAGACAACAAGGACTATGAGAAGAAGCTGTTTTAAGAGTCCAGATCCTCTCTGAAATAAAGAAGTTCAGCATCCCAATGCAAAATAATACAGTAATATCCACATTACCAATGCCAGTAAGATACGTACCAGAATCTCCTCAGCTGCAAATTCTGGGCAACCAACACTGGCACATTTTAAATGCAAAAGCAGCACTGCCATTTCCTTGCTTTCTTAACTCTAGGTTCAGGTTTGCATAGTATCATATTGCTCAGAGCAAATCCTGAAGATTAATTACACAGTTCAGGCATTTTCCAGCTTGTTTACAACCAATAAGTCAACTGGCAGCAAGCAGAGAATACAGCACTCCTCACTGATACAGGTCTCTCTTGTTAGTACTGCTGGAAGGTAAGTGAGGAGGCAGCTGAGTTACCTTGTGTGTGAGAGCCGCGTACAGCAGGTATCCAGCCTGGGTGTGAACGATTCCTTTGGGTTTCCCAGTGCTGCCCGAGGTATACAGCATGAAGAGCATGTCTTCACTGTCCATGCTCTCTGGAGTGCAGACAGAATCTGCCTTGGTCATCTCCTAAGAAAGAAAAGCTGGTAACGACAAAAAGACTTTGGCAATATGGAGCCAACCATCACTCCCTCTGTAAGCACGGTAGCAGTGTCCAGAGACAAGAGTCACCATTGCTGTTGCCCCTCACAAATATCCATGGATATATCATAGCTTATATGGGCTCATCTAGTGGAAGGGTTCCTGTGGATGCACAGCATCTAACCTTTCCACCAGTACCTCTGTTGGGCAGAGAAGTCAAGGAGAACAGGCCAGATAAAATAACATTTCAGGAAAAAGAAAAAAAGGTAAGTCATAAGTTCTTACATTTCAAGCCTTTGCAAGCTGCTGGTAGAAATCCAAAATGTGACTGCAAACACTTGACAGCAGCGGAAAGGCTGATTGGGTACTGCTTAGTACCTTTCTCTTCCTCTAAAAACTGCAGTGCTATAGTTAAACCGTGTGTTCATCTCCCTTCCCTGGCCCCAGCAGTGGATGACTCTCCTGTCCATTTGATATTCAAATTCTAATTTCTTCTACCCAGGAGAAGAAGAGTGCTTTACTCTCCTGCCTCTGTCACTCTTCATACTCCCATTTGGCCAGCCGGGTGAGTTCCTCTCCTCACCCCTACAGTCACAAACACAGGAGGGAAGGATGCAATGTCCTGCTAGGTTAGAGTTTCTCTCAAGCTCTGTACTGTCCTGATGAATAATTCCTGCAAGGGTTATTAGGTGGCTTCTTGGAGGAATTTCTTGGGAGATTTTTTATGAGAATACACTGTAAACACACTGTATTTACAAGTGAACATTACCATCAGTAGGTCCAGTTGTTTAAAAGTGCCTGACAAACAGCTTAATAAAATATGAAGAGTTCACAGACTCTGGTGTAATTCTTAGCGTCTGAGTTACAGCACTGCTGCTCATCTCAGGTATTTCTCACAACATTTCAGCACTGCCAATTCAGGCTGACTTGCCAGTTTTTGAAACAAAGATGGAATACTCATACGCTCCATTACAACACGAGCTTGAATTTTGCAGTAAGCCTTGCACAAGAGCTGGCAAGTACAACTGCTATGAAGATCAGTAAGGATAGCTAACAGCATTAACTGTTTAATTCTTGTTTTGTTTCAGCCCCTACAACTGACAGTGGGATGAGCTCTGTTCTTGGATGACCAAAGCATCTCAGGCTGTTTGCAGACTAAGGAAAATAATCAGAATGTCCTTTGTGGAGTAAGGAGTAAGACAATTTCTCAATAAAACCTGTCTTCTCTGTTTAACTTACACAAGTACTTCCTCCTATCTCATGTGACCAGCACAGAGACTCTTAAGCAATTATCTTGCCAGAAGATTAGCTTCTTCCAGGCATTATTAGAAGAGTAGTTCCTGTTTACTGCTGCCAGCAAACTGATAAAACTACTTCTGCATTAGGCTGGAGTTCACGTGTGCCAGCTAAACACACAAAAACAACAGCTGTTTTCTTCCCCAGGAAGCACAGGCTCTAAATATTCCGCAGCCATCACTGTTCTCCCACCATGGGGCAACCACAATGCTGTTCATGGGCTGGACTAAGCCCCTCTAGGAACTTCATTATTTCTGCACTGCCCTTCAACAATATCCAGTCTGAGTGCACATGCAAACACACAGTGTCTGAACACCATATAATAACAACAGCCACAATGGTCTCAGTGACCTTTGGGTCTCAGGAAACACTCCTTAAATCTCAGCACTGTTTGCAAGACTACAGAAAAGGAGCAGCATAAAACCCCTGCCCATGCTGAGATAAACCAGACATAGATTGAGCTGCTTCAACTCACAATCCTAGCAGACTGTAAATACAGGCAATCCATTTGAGCATGAAGATCTAGATGCTGCAAGGAGCAAAACTCAGGTCCCAAAAGCACATATGGAGAGAAAGATTATCCTAGTCAACACTCAGACCTAAAAGGAGTTATCCAACAACAACATACCTCTTCAAGGGGAATATCACGGTCACCCATCTGGACTTGGTTATCTGTCCTCTGAGCCACAAACACATGTTTGATGCTTGGACAGTTCTTCACAGCTTCATCCACAGTTGTCTTCAGCTCTATGATTCGGCCTCCCCTGACTCCCTGGTTGTACGTGATAACTGCTTTGCATCCAGCTAAAAAGAGAAAGAATTAGCAGACATGTTGGCCTCTCTTCCAGGCTAGGATGCACACTCTATCTTCATTACTTTGGGGAATGATGTATAGGACAAGATGCACAACAAATACTCAGAACTACTATCAATCATAACTAGTCAGTGTCACTGATGGAAACACTTTAAAACCTGAGACCCACAGAGATCAAGGGTAGCTGGGACCTCCATAAGTTATCTAGTCCATCTCCCCCACCTCAATGCAGGGTCCACTTCAGCTAAACCACTTCTGACCCTTCAATGTTCCTAAAACACTCCAATGGCATCTACTTCACCCTTTCCCCAGCAGCCCACTGCAATGCCTATCACAAACATGAGGAAGTCTTTCCCAACATTCTGCCTAAGTGTCATTCACTGCAATTTAAATCATCCATCCCTGCCTTGCAAAGCCAACATGCAGAACAGCTTCTTCCCAGTTCACTGTGTGAGGGATAACTAAAACATGTACTTGCTCTCTGCAGATTAACTCCACTAAGAAGAAAAAAATATTACAATTTCTGTAAGACTCATTCCTTCACACTAGCCACAAAGAAATAGATGTGATGGCTAGAACATGAGCTACTTGCTATTTCTCTCTTCTGCTGCTATTTTTAGCATCACTTTTTACCTAATCACACTATACAAGTACTTTGGGGCTGAGAACAGCTCTGGTACAAGGGCTCAGAGAGCAGAGGCAGGCTGCCAACACTTCCAGTACTATACATAAATCACAGGATCACAATTGAGAATGCAGAATTAGTACTGTGCAAGAGTATCAAAGAAACACTGCAATTATACTGCAAAAGAACAAATCAGGCCCAATCCCTAAGCTCTGGTTTTCCTTCCAGCTTCACTGCTGTCAAGCAATAACCGGGTGCACACTGAATGTCAAGCAATTTATAAAGTCAGAGGACACTGCATATGTCACTCAGGGAAAGGTTCCTCATGCTGCAGGGGAGAATGAACTGTCCTGCTAGGGGAGAATGAACCAAGAAAACTCTGCCAAGAAAACACAGGATTGGGATATGCCTTGGAGCACTCACAGAGGCATTTGTTCCCCAGTCTGCATCTACTCACAGTCCATAATTCTCCCAGCCAAGGACTCGGCGCTGAATCCAGCGAAGACAACGGTGTGAATAGCACCAATCCTGGCACAAGCCAGCATGGCTGCCACTGACAAGGGGGACACAGACATATAGATGGCCACCCTGTCCCCTTTCTGGATCCCATATGTCTTCAGGGTGTTGGCAAGGCGGCAAGTCAGATCCAGAAGTTCCCTGCGGCACAGAAGGAATGTTGTCATGTGGCTGCACAACCTGCTTTACACGGGGCAAACAAAAAAATATGTACTTGGACAGAGCGAGGCATCATCATCACCTCTGGACCTCATCTCAGCAGTACAGGGCATCTTAAAGAAGGGTGGCCTGGGGCATGGTGGTAGCCAGACTGCTCCTGCCATTGTGGAGAGAAAAAAGGGCAGAGAGGTCCTGCTGCAGAAGGACAGGAGAGAGGGAGCTGCAGGTGCTGCCTGTAGCAGTGCTGCCTGTGGGCAGAGCAGCCAGCAAGCCAGTGGCTGTCTTGCTGCCTCCAGAAATCAGCATTCCTTTCAATCACCCCTGATGGCTTTTTTATCCACAAGGCTAAGTCTGAAGCTACTGGGAACACCTGTGGGATAAACACAATGAAATGGAAATGTTGCCCAAAGGCTCCCAGAGTGTTTATGGAAGTGCTCCACAACCAGGAGCTTCTCTTTAAATTGCAAGGGTAAGCAATGCATTTGCCTGCACAAGGAAGAAAAGAAGTCAGGAGACACTTGTACGAGGGGCAGATTTTACAGGATTTTCATCAAAGCTGGATCATCTGCAGCCCAACAGCCTTGCAGAACAACTGCTGCCACTCTTGCACAGAGAAACTTGGAACACCGCAAACAGGAACAAAGGTTCTTTTCATGGTACTCTGCTGTGACATGGTGACAATAGCAAAACCATTCCTCTAAGGAATGAAAAAACACTTTGTGGGCAAGGGTTTGCACATACTTTTATTCTGATGCCTGCACAGGGGATAACACGATGGCAGGTACACCTGGGACCAAGATGCTGTCAGGAACTGAACAGTTCTGTATGCCTGCAGTGGAAGGGCTTTGGGAACAAGGGGTACTGTGTCAGGTGAGGAGTGGTCTCCTACCAAGGGAGGAAGTGCAGAACGAGGTGCTCACAAGGGGCAGCAGAGCACTCCTTCTGGGGCCAGTTAGCAGCTCAAAGGACAACATTGGCAGAGACTGCCAGGAATGACAATTGCCCTCTGGCTTCACAAACTCTCCCAGTATAAAGGCCCAGAGAAGAGAGACATCTACTCCCCAGCACGTTCATCTTCAACCTGTCACCTGTGAACCCTTACAGGTTGTAAGCTCTACCACCAGGGATCCCCATAACTGTTAACTAAGAAATTAATTTTGGGGGGTTGCATTCCCTAATAAGCTGTAAAGCATGAATCCTTATATATCCTCTTCTCCCAGAACTGGCCACAGCTATGAAAAAACAAACAAACAACCCCAATTTTCAACTGGTGGCTAAGCTGCAAATAAAATTAAAAGTTGTTTCTGGTTCATCAAAAATTATTTTGTTCATTTTTTTAAACCCATGCAACTAGGAAATAGGCAAAGCTGACGCGCTCTGCTATCAAAACTATGGGCTAAGAATAACTAATTTTTGGAGTGTCCACCCCTTGTCTTAAACCAATAGAGAAGACAAGGAAAATGAGCCTCAAATCCAAGGCACAGCACTTCATGTTATTTATTCTAGGACTATTCCTGTGGCAGCAAGTACATAGTCCATTTCTGAACTCGGAGACGTGGCCAGACATGTTCAGTGCCTGCTCTCTGGCAGTAGCTGGCAACAGCTGCCCCTGCAGAGTGATCACAACCATGCAGAAAGCAGGGATAGAGTAGCTGCACCCCAGACTGAATATCCCCCTAATTCCTTACAGCTAGAGGTCAGCCTAAACTCTAAAGTACAGCATTGAACACCTCTTCCCAAGCCCCTCATGACTGTGGAAGTGGACAGTCAGATTTATTATTTTGCTTTTACTGAGTTCATGAAAATGGAACTATGTGCAATAATGAATTCCCACCCAATGATTGGTTTGGTGCCTTGTCCTGAAGGGTCACCTTTTCTGGCCTAGAATTTACCTGATGCTGCATTAAAGAAAAATCTCAATGTGGATAAATAACAGAGGCAAAACAAAACTAACCTGCTCAACTGCAGAGCACATGAAGGGAAACAAGCCCCAGAGAGACAGCTCTGAGAAAGTAACATAAAAACTACTTATCTGCAATGGAAAATACTCTAGTACTTTCAGAGCTGCAGCCTCTTTCTCCTATACAGAAATGCCAGAGTATCTCTGGCTAAGGTGTGTTTTCTGAGCAACTCCATGATTCCTCTTATTCAGGACTCAGTGACCACAACAGCAGAAGGTCTCAGTGTTTTGTATGATTAACCCAAATTTAACATTTGCTTAATGAGCATATATGAGCAAGTTAATAGACAACATGGATCAGTCTTTACCCACTGATCTATTCACTTGTCCTTTGTATGCTGAAATGCTGGGATGGAAAGGCCTTGGCGGTCCCTTGGAGGTGCGCACATGGGGGAATGGACACAAAGGCAAGGAGAAGGTGAAGTCAAGAAGTCCAACATAGAAATCCACAAATCCCTGAGCACCAGGCATGTCTTTTGGCTCCTGTGGCAGCAACTCAGACTTCCTCTCCAGTTCAAGACAGGGAGTTAGCAGAAATGCTGTGTCAGGAATCCCTCCCTTGACTTCCTCACACCTTCAAACACATTTTGCTATCTAGCAGGCAGGCAATTGGTACATGGCAGCAGGTTACACATTGCCAGTCCTTAAACCAGACACATCCTGGGGAGGAGCAAGCACCCTGCAGAGTCACTCCACCTAGACAAAACGAGCAGGAGAAAACCATGGCCATCGCCTTCCCCATGTGCTGCTGCTGCCAAGTCTGGCATTGTAGTTCCTCCATCACACAAGGTCAGAAGTGCCCGGAGTAATTCAAAACCCAAAGCCAGCAGTGCCCCACCCTTGACACAGAGGCAATGCCATGGAATGCTGGCCAGGAGGCGTCTTGGTAGCAAGGCTCATCCACCACCTGCCTGCACTCCCAAGGATTTCAGTGCAGCCACTCAGAGTAGGGCACTGCACTCAGCAGAAGCAGGCAGGAATAACCACCGGAGAGGAACAAAGCCACAGAGCACATGGATGGTCCCAGGGCACCCAGATCCCTCTGTGCAAGCAGAGCAGACAGCAGGAGGATTTCAGCAGAGCCACTGCAGGAGAAGGAAATGGGCTGCAAGCAAAAGGAAGCGCCCAGCCCCTCTTAACAGAGACAGCCGAGAAACTGCAGTCAGTTCATAGCACAACAGTCAGAGGATCCTCTGAAAAAAGCAAATTGTAAGAGCTGAGAGCAAACAAGAGAACAAACTGGAGAGCAGAACACTGCTCCAGTGGGTAAACTGTCAGAACAGAGCAGAGAAACAGGGAAGCAGCAACCAGCTGGACCCAGAAGGTGAGACCATTAGCAAAGGAGAAAGAGCAATAGATTCAGTCTGTGCATTTAAAACAAAGTAAGCCAGGGAGATGGCAGCTGCATTAATGAACGCAGACAAAGGACCAGGAAGAGAAATGTGGACCTGTTGCTGTACAAATGTGGTATCAGTGGTAACCGACAGGACCTATTCCTTTCTTTTTCTGTATTATTTAGAACTTGAGTAAGAAGATTAGAGTGTTAAGGGCTAAAACTAAGAATTAACTCTTGTGTCTCTCTATATAATATGCCCTTCCATTTTGCCCATAAATAACGCTTTGAGCCTGTTGTCTTCCAGACTCATCACTCTCTATGCAGTCCTCTCCTCAGCTACCACAGCATCACTTCTATGCACAAGACCTACAAGGCTGGCCCGCCAACAGAGCCAGCAGATCATTGTTCAGGCCAGTCCTTCCGGTTAATCTAACAGACCTAGCACTCCTCTCCCTGTCCTTACATCTCTGTTCAGCAACTGACAGACCATATTTCTCCCAGATCATCCCCAGATACGGTTGTGCCTGTGTTTCCAGAGCCCATCACTCAGTGCAGTGTCTGGAACAACTTCTGTAAAACCCATCAGCACCACGTGGCACTTCTCTGACGCATTTCAGGGACGCTTTGCAGAAACAGTTTTCCAGTAAGTCTGATGTTACCTTTCGCCACAGCAAGACAGCCTGCAGCTTTCTAAACAAAGGAAGCCAGTTCGTTTTACAACTAAAATACATTCAGTGCCATATGGAGGCTTTGATAATATCTGTTTTAGAGCCTTAGCCCAACCTACCTAGGACCCTAATTTCTGGTCCTTATGCTTTCCTCTCTCCCTAGTTTCCATTTTGCATTTTGAACATTCCCTCTGGCAGCAATATTTTCTGCACCAAAGTGATCACCCTTCTGCTGAGACCCAGCCTGCAGCCCTTCTGAAAAACAGGTTAGCTATTGCAAGAGGGCTGCTCACTTCCCATAGCTCCCATTGACAACAGCCATTGGGTCACAGGTGGATAAACTGTAGAGACCATGGGAAACCAGGGAACACCAGAAAGAAAAAATAACTCCATGCTAGACAGGGGCAGAGCTGGCATAACTTTAGCTGCTGTCTTTAACATCTCCTGTTGTTGAACTTACAGAAGCTGCAACCCAACAGCTCCAGCCACCAACTCCATCTGCTTTTATAAGGCACACTGCCCTTACAAACCCAGCCTTAGCAACATGCTGGGGAATTCCTCTGCAAGCTTTCAAGGGCCCAGACTGTGACAATATCCACAGAGCAGGACAAAACACTCCCAGCGTGGTTGGACCCTTCTGCCAATAAATTCTGCTGTCAGCTCACAGCAGCACAGTGCTGCTACTAAGCCACTGCCCTACCAGTGAATTTTTTGTGATTTAGCCTACGGAGAGACAGAGAGCCTCTTGATAACTGATTTGCATGATTTGTCCCCACTTTGTTGACTGCAGCCACCAAGGCACAGGAGGGTTGTATTCCCTGTTGTCACAAAGCAGTAAAAAACCAAGTCTCTTGCCTTCCCATTCAAAACCAGAGATAATTTCAAACTTAGCTAAATTTATTTTTGATAGAAATGAAACCCAGAGG
This sequence comes from Pardalotus punctatus, assembly GCA_013400915.1. Classification (NCBI taxonomy): domain Eukaryota; kingdom Metazoa; phylum Chordata; class Aves; order Passeriformes; family Pardalotidae; genus Pardalotus; species Pardalotus punctatus. The sequence continues at coordinate 26,859 of VZTX01018973.1, forward strand.
GAGGAAAAAGCAAGAATGGCCAATGAACTTTTTTTTTCCTGAAAGGCTGAATTGCATCAGCTAGAGAGACAGGACAAAACTCAGCAGTGAGTTTGTAACGACAGCCATCATCTCTTAGTGCAAAAATGAAATGTTTCACTGATGGCTTTGTGTATCCTTGCCAATCAGCAGATGTTTGGATTCTTCTCCTAGCACAGAGCACTTGAACTCTGCTGCACAAACACAACTCACCTCACTGACAAATGTGCACAGGGATGTGGGCTGACTGATGGCACAACCCACCAGCTCTTTGCCCACAGCAGAGGCAAATTGAGACTTTTATTTCTGCCAAGGATGAGCAAGCTGGGACAACACTTCCCAGTGCAGCTGTGTTTCTTGCCAATGCATGGAGGATGTCCCACTTATGAAGGCTTTTCCCCTCCTCAGGGAGGAGAAAGCTGATTCCAGCCCTTTTTCTGCCCAGCCACTTTCTTCCTTTGTAGGCTGTGATGGGAACAAGGCCAGCACTCGGCTGTTTTCTTGTCCCTGACAGCTCCCCAGAGAGGAAGGCAGAGGACTCAGGCCAGCACCTGCATCTTTCCTTGTGTCACCCAGAGCTTATCTCTGAGGAGAAGCAGCTCACAGCAGCAAGCTTGGCAAAGTAGATTATGAAAAAACTGGCGCCTTGCAGTATGTTGCACATAAGGCCTGGGCAGCCCTCTCCCAGCTCAGAGCCCACAACCTTCTTCAAAGGTGGTCCATAAAGGAGGGCCCAAATTAAAGTCTTTGGCTTCCTAAAGTGTTAAGTCCTTACTCTAAGGCTGTTATCCCATTAACAGCATATCCAGATCCTAAGGAAAGGAGCACCTCTCTTCTACCACAGGCATGTCAAGCACCCCCCTCATTCCCTCTTTATGCTGAGGCTGATGTGCTACAGAAAGCTCACCAAGGGCTACTCAACCAGCATCCCAGCTCCTGGGCCACTTCCTTCTCTGATATGCTTTCCCTCACAAAATTTCTAGCTGAAATAAGGCACTGCCGCAAAAGGTTTTCAACTAAGCTCCATCTCAAAGGAAGATTACTGCCAACACACCCTGGAAAAAGCTTCCTGTTGCATTTAGAAACTGTAAAAATGCAGCCCAAAGATCACAGAAAAGGCAAAATACTCAGAGTATCACTGTTTTCAACAAAGCCATTCCTGGCTTAATGAGATAAGCAGAGAACCAAGTGACCTGTTCTACCACGTGGTAGGACCAAAGTCTCTTGAGAAACTCAAATGCAGTCACATCTCACCCAGAGTATCAGGCAAAAACAGAAACATGGCTCTCAAATACAGGCAGGAGTTTGAAAATAGAGGCTGCCAATACATCTTTCACTTGGATGTTCTCCTTTCTGGTACCAGTTACTGCATCTCTGTATGGCTGCACAAAGAGGGGCTCAGTTTTCAGACATGGGTTACTCATCTTCATGTCACAGCAATCACGATTCCACAGCCTGAAAATATACCAAATGCATTTCGGCATAGCCAGGAAAAAAACAGTTCTGTTGCTGTTCAGAAAAGCCTTCCCAGATCTCCAGAGATTCCTGATAAGATGTTTAAGTGTCTGGAGCAACTCAGCACATTTCAAGTAGCAGCCTAAGGCGGAGGCTGGAGTTGCCTTGAATGAAGCAGTGCTATCTGTTGGGCTGCTCTCCTGATCAGGTTAACCTGAACACAATTGTCACCTCTGACCTACCCCTGGTTTTCATGCCTGAGGCATAAAGAGAGAGGTAAAAGTGCATAAACCTGGGAGAAAAACATACCATAAATAAACTCTGGGAGAAACTTGTGGTTCCATCTCCATGTTTACCACCAGAATGGCAAAAAGCAAACACACTTAGCCAAGTTATCCAGTTCATTACGATATGTTTACATCATAACAGGCCTAAACACCCTATCAAGTAACAATACCAAGATTAAAACCAATGCATTCCTGTCACAGATTTATATCAGATAGTGTTTATTTCTGTTGCATGGAGCACTAACATCTCAGAGTTAATTTTACACCCACTCCTCCCTGCTGACCACTTTCCTCACTGCAATGAATAATGTTTACAAAAGCTTTAATAAATTCCGGAGATCAATCAGACCTCCAGAACCTATTCAGACCCAAGGAGCTCTAGGAATCCCAAAAAGTTCCAGAAAATATTCTGTAAAAGTCTGATGCTAGGACTTTCTACATATCCTCTGCTTTCTGATCCAGCAGCTCAAACATTTGTCTCCCTAAAACATGCACTGAGGAGCACACAAGTCTCAGAAACATTTAATTCTCACTAGAGACAGAGATGGCATAAAAGACATTTTTGCAGGCAGGACTGTCTCCTAAATGAGGGCACATAGCAAGGAGAAGAGAAATATGCTTAAACCTGCCATATTCTAACACACCCTACAATCTATAGCATCAATTACAAGTCAGTGTCACTCAGAGCAGCCTCAAGGTTGAGGTGTCTCAACTGCACTGAGGATGGGGAAGAGGAACACAGGGAGCTTAAAATCCCCTCCAGCTCAGTATCAAGCTGTTGACCATCAACACAAGATGTTTGCACCAAGACGTTTGCTGCTCTCATGAAACCAAAACTGCTCAGAGAAATTTTCCCATGCGTATCTCCAGTGAGCAGAAAGGAAACTGTCAGGTGAAAAGATCCCATTTCCTGTTCCCTCACACTGCCAGGCATCATGAGAAGGTGCCATTACCTGTATGTGACATGCACTGCAGTACCAGGTTCATCTCTCTCCCAAATCAAAGCCACTCTGTTCGGAGACTTTTCAACGTGCTGATCCAAGCAATTTACTGTAAAAAAACCCAAAGGTTTAAACAAAGCCTCATCATATGCAAGGTGCTCTGTACATTTAGCTTGGTCAAGTGCAACAGAAAGCAAGTGCAAGACAAAACATCAGTTTTTAGTTTGCTGGCACACACTAACATGTAACAGAGGAACAGACTGCATTTGCAGCTCTAGTAAAGCTGTACAACAAATTTTACACTTAATTGGCACAGCTGCCTTAGAGATGGATACCCATGAGAGGCCACAGCCAATTCAGCTCAGCTTAGCTCCACTGCTTAAGCTTAAGCCAGCCCAAATCTCGCCCATACTCACAGCAGCACAAAGACAAGAAACCCTTTTGATGTTTTTGCTCCCCAGAGCAGCATTTTACTACATAAATCGGACAGTCTTCCCCAGCTGGCATATTTAGCACTGCACCATTTGGATTTTCTAATTAAAGCTCATGTGAAACATTTTTATTCCAGGGTATAACAAAGAGTTGAATCTCAGCTAACTGAAAATATCTAGAACTTAAGTATCTATGGCAAACTCAGAGTTCAGACATCTACAAATTCCCGGACAACTGGGAAAGATTAACACGTCAGGCTGTGTACTCCACATCCTAAAATTTAAAGGTATAAAATCGCCTTTTAAAGGTGCATCTCTCCATCTCAACAACTTGAAGTAGAGGACTTAGGGAGAGAACCCAACCTGCAGAAATTTATAGAATCCACAAAAGAAACCTGCCTGCATGTCCAGTAGCAACTTGTCTGATAGTTAGAGAACATCCTTGTAAAGTATTAATTCCAAGCCTATATGACACTTACTTATTGCATTGCAATCTTTCAAAGGCAGTTACTTTATTTCAACAGGCAACTAGTCAGAGACATGGTTGTATAACTCAAGAGAAAATGTTTTTAAAAATTGCTGAATTTCAGATCATATTTCCTGCAAATATTAATACTGATGGGAAAGGATTTCATCTTTTCAGATTAAGTCCAACAAAAGCCGTGTGCAGCAGTATCTTCAGCTGTTCTGTGATGACACCATCACACCACCACACAGAATGTGGGAATGAGCCCCTAAAGGTGCACAAAGAAACCCCTCAGAATTTAACACATTTCAGTAAAAGACCAAGCATCAATCTCAAAAATTCGAAACAGCATTCTTCAGATGTTTAAAGTCTTTTATTTTTAATATAAAATCCTGCAGAAGTACTGTAAAAATAAAGGAGACAAAGCCATTTCTTAAGCCATCCTAGTGTGATACAAAAGGACAAGCTCTCTAATGGGGAATGCTTTAAGTAGTTAATAAACTGGTTTCCTCTACCTGGATGCAGTTGTGTTCACTGCTGTGGTCTGGTCCACAACAAGTAGCAACTCCTACCTCCAAGCTCCTTGCAGCTACACCCTCAGATACTGTGTCACACTACAGTGAATCACATGAAGTGGCATTCATTGCCCAAGCAACATTTCTTCCTCCTGAGCAGCCACACTGGCCTTCAGAGGGAATTTCTGCTGCAGAAAGCCCTGGCTGAGCCAAATGGGAGCTTTAGCTCTGTGCTCAGTAAGAACCGGCAGGTGAACCAGAGCCAAATGCTATTATTTCCTTCCTGATCTTAGGTTTACCAGAGCCTTTTGCTCATGTTACAAGATAGAATTTAGTGGCCTTCCCCTCTCTACTACACCCTAATGGTTTCTCCATACATTTTCTTGCTTCCTTGACAATGCTCAGAAACAATTACTTTCAGTAAGACATGCTCCCAAGAATGTGCTCTGGTGGGAAACGCAGTAGTTCGTCTGGTTATTCTCCTGGCCAGAAGTTACAGTACAATAAATCCAGAAGCACTGAAGCTCATAGGTCCCCAAAACACTACTGCAAGGGCCCCCAAGCAAAAAGCATCAGATGACTCAGTTGCTCATGGTTCAGCTGTGCTGGGAGACATGCACACAGGATGTTCTGGATCAGGGACCTGAACTGTTGCCATGTTTCTGCAGCCAGTGTTCAAATCAAGAGGGGAAAGGACAAAACTACAGCCTCCTAACAGAAAAACAGCCACTTGGCTGAGCACTGTCTTCATCATGCTTGAAAAGAAAACCAGCAATAGCAAACCTGTTTAATTCCATGCATCTGTTTCAAAGGTCTATGATTTCCTTTTACAGATGCAAAGAAAACCAAGTGGCATTTAGTGTCTGCTGAAGAATCAGACCCAGGGCCCAGCAATATCTGGATTTCAAAGACCTGACAGAGGATACAGAAGAAGGTGTTGATCCCACTTTACAGAGGAAAGAAACAGATCCCTGAAAGTCTGTGCTCAGACAAGATCTTCCTTTCAACAGGAATAAATTAAAACAAAACCCAGGCTAAAATCCCCTGATTATTGGGTGCTGGAAGCAGGGCTGTGAACACATCTCCATACATTTGGGATTTGCTGCTTGGAATCATCCAAGAAGACACTCTCTTATGTTCTCTGGAAGACCTGAGGAGAGTTTTGTCTTTTGCTGTCAAAAAAAAAGTGGCCAGAGATGTTACAGTTACTGCACTGGTGCCCTCTCCCAGGAACTGGAAATGAAGGTCAGAAACGTTCATCCCTGTGAAGAGATACCACCTCTGACTTGTACCCTAGATGGGGCTGGGGCTCACTCCCACTGCATGAAGCACAGCCGCAGCACAGAAGAGCCTTCGAGGCAGATATGGCCTGGACAAAACTCAGAGGCAGTCAGGGCAGCCACAGCAAACGTCACTCTCGTTTCATGTTGAGTGGTGAACTTGGAGGAAAAGACCAAGATCCTCGTCTAAAGAAAAAATTCCTGCACCTTCTGCCATAAAAGCCTGGGACCGTTCCCCACCTGTGAATCATCCTGAGCCACCACGGGGCCAGGCAGGACCTGGCGCCCGCGGCAGCAGCCGGCAGAGCTCAAGCTGGGCATCCCAGCGACGGGGCTGCGGCCGATCTCCGCAGGTCGAAGGGCGGCCGCCCGCGAGGCAGCGCCCGGGCAAGAGGCTTAGCCAGGGTTATCCCGGCTTCGGATTTTCTCCCCGCTTCCAGCACCTCGCAATTCCCGACTTGTTTCCTCCCAGTGCCGCCCAACCGAAATACTCGGGTTTTTCCCCCAAAGACGGGCGCTGGAGAAACTTTGCCCCGCGGGACGCCTCCCGTCCAGCCCGGCGGGGCGGCCGCGGGGATGCGCGGCCGGGACGCCTTACCGGAGACGTTGAGGCGGCCGCCGAGGAACCAGCGAGCGGAACCGGCGGGCGCGCCAGGCTGGAAAGCCGTGTGGAAGGGACTGTCCCAGCGCAGCCACCCCCGCGCCACGTCCGCCCAGAACCCGGCGGGATCGAGGGCCGCCCGCTCCCGCCAGGCCCGGTACCCGCCGGGCNCGCCCGCCCGGACCGGGAGAGGGAGGGGGAGCGAGCGAGAGAAAGACCGCCTGCGGGGAGGGGCTGCTCCGGCGGGGCGGCTCCGGGAGCGCCGCACCCCGCACTCAGGGACACCCTGCACCCGGGAGCACTCCGCACTCGGGAATGCCCTGAACCCCTGGGAACAGCCCGCACTCGGGAATACCCTGCATCCCCGAGAGCACCCCGAGAGATACCCCTACCCCTGGAGAGACAGACCCAGCGCTTCCCTCTGTGGGGATATCGCCTGCACGGATGTGCAGGCAGGGGTGCAGTCCTGTTCACAGCCTCACCACCATAACACGGGTGCCCAGGTACAGCCAGGCACTTTTATCACAAAAAACAACACATGGCACACAGGAACCCTGTCCTATCCAGAGCTGGTGTCCATCACCACACACCTGGACACCGACCACAAAATGAGCACAGCCAGTGGCACAGTCCTCACACACAGACAGTACGTGCGCTCGTGGGTTGGTGGCAAACACATTGTACCCTCATACACAGAGGTGTCATGACCCTGTCCCCTCTGCTCTACATGGGGAGTTTCAAAGTTGGGTACAGATCCACTTCTCGCCTGGCAGCCCTGCGAGCACCATCATTACCACAACGTGGAGGTCCTGGCTTTGGTATCACAACACTTCTTCCTCCATACTAATTTAGGGACCAGATTTGCCCCCGACTTCATGGTGCAAACTCTCAACAATGAATAGTGAGGTTTTACAGGAGGTAACACAGAACTTTACCTTGTGCATAGCAGGGACACACTCTTCTTAGGCATGAAGAAACTAATTGTTCGCCACAGTTTGGTCCAGCCTCCCAGCACGGACTTTGAAAGTTCAGAGGAGAAAGGTCTGGGCAACCTTAAGAAGCACCAAACTGCCTGAGCACCAACTCTTCTCACTCCCAGCATTTGGGTAGGCAAAACACATTTCATGTTCAAGATTAAAACTTGGAAATAGCTCTATATCCTATGAAGCTTTTGCTGGCAGTGATAGAAACAAATAGTGTTATTCTGTTCTAAAAATATTACCAGATATTTTTTGTGTGTGATTTTCTGACACTGATGAACTTTTCTGCTGTGTTTTATGGGTAACAAGCAAGAGTAAACACACTTTTAATTTCCTTGTAAAGTTGGCATTAGCACATGGCTGCTGTAGTTTGGATATTGCTTCCTTGCGTTGTGACTGTCACTTTCAGTTTGCCCGAGCCCTGAATTCCAAGCAGCAGCACGTGTGCCACCTGGTGCCAGTCAGGGGCATGGAGATCACTTCGGCTTTCACTTGGTTCGCCCAAGGATTGCTCAAAAGTTTTCTATCAAAGATGACTTACATGCAAATCCCACCCTTTTCTGGATTCCAGAGGAATGCTTTTCACAATACAAACGAGTTGTCAAAAAAAATTAAGCATTAATTTAAATTCTTTGGTCTTAAAGAAAGCCTACCTGCTTCATTTCCAGACCTTGAAATCTTTTGGGAATTGTGCCCTTCTCTGGCTTTCTTCCACATAAGGCTGACTTTCCTTTTCTACCAGCAAGTCTTATTTTGCTTATGATTCATCAGATCATCCCCCACTCTCAAATTTTGGCTGTCTTTTTCCTCAGAGAAAACAGAGAAAACCATGGCCTGCAGCAACACAACTCAAATCCAGCCTGGAGGCCATCTGATCACCCCATTCAGATGGGTTGCTGGGCAGAACAAGCACAACCCCAAATCTCCTTTCTTGCCTCAAAAAGAGCTGAGGAGAGGGGAAAAGAGTCCCCAAGATTTTGCAATGCATACTTGTTCTAGCTATGACTTTCTGAACAAGTGAGTGAAGGCTGGCATCAGGCTGTTGACTTTTTGAGAACCAAGGGGGGTTACAGCAATTCTCATTCTCAAGTATTTTGAGTATGCCAGGAAAGTCGTGCTCAATAAGAGACAGGTTATAGAATTGCTTCCTGCATTCACTGTGTCTCTCTCCATTCTTAGGGCCCTCTGGCACTATGGAGTCCCAACAGCAATGCTGGCATTCCCAGCTCTGGAGAAATCTGGTGACTGTGATCTAAAATGCCACCTCTGTGTGGCAGCTTCCAAAGGCTTGTGGCTGCCAGAGCAGAATAAGTCATTCCCTGCTACAGCCAAGTCCCCTGGCAAATTCCAGACCAGCCAGGCAATCTCACTGCCCTGCAGGAGATTTGAGCAGGTAATAGGCACAGCTGCTGAATAGCTGCAGATCGGCCTGGATTAAGGGTTTTCTGAGCTGATATCATGGCAGGCACTGATGAGCAATGCCAGTAGTGGGTTGAGTAGGGGATGAATTTGGCTGCAGATATCTGCTGATGGAGTTATAGCCAAAAAAAATCAAAAGCAAAACAAAAAACCCCCAACTTTCCACATCTTTCTACTCCTGTTCTTAACTGCTACCAGCAGTTACTTATTGGGCTCATCTTTGATTCCTGTCAACATATAAAAGACTTACTCAGTGAGGTGTTATGTTTCTTAATTGCTCATCTCCCTGTTTTCCCTTAATGACCTTAAAAAAAGGTGAAGTCCATGACTGTCACTTGGTTATCACTGTTCTGCTCCTATCTATCCTTTACAATGGTTTTCTCACATGGTGTGCACACAGTTGCTATCTGACTCTACAAAGAAATTCAGGGCCAGGCAAAAACACCATTATAGAGCTATGTACACAATGGCCTGTGTTAGAAATCCTCCCAAGTTACAATTAACCCAGATTTTAATAAAATCTTTTGATCATTTTCAGCTACATTTGTGCCTGCAGATTAAATTGGACATGTTCCCAGGTGGCTGTTCCAGCAGGTTTCTGAGCCCATTCAGCTCCATCTGCAGAAGAGCAGTCTTAGAGGGGGGTTTAGAGCAGGGATGAAATAAAGCTAAAATGCAGTTCTTTGGGTACCACTTTAACAGATCAGCATGGACCTTGTGTCCAAAGCAATGGGAACTGCAGCAGGTTTGAAGGAGCCGAGTACCTCAGCTAATTTGGGATGTGAATCTTTGTCAGATCCGCTCACATCTGGTCACACCTGAGACAAAGACCAAAATTGTGTGAAAAATACAGATTCGCTGCACTTCCATTTATGAATGTGTAATAATTGCCCAGTGAGTAACAAGGGAGAAAAACAATACTCAAAAATGTCCAGATAACTACAGTGCTTTTATACAGGCCAGGCCATCAGCTGTCCCATTCTCAAGAGTTTTCTGCTCAAGGCTGGATTTCAAACCAAGGGGATTCAGTACTGCTGCTGATACTGATCAGCACAGAACTTCCCTCCCCATTGGGCTCCTCTCCTACCTCAGCAGCCTGCACTGGTTTTGCTGCATGCTTTGTTCCAGAAAGTCCTTTTTGATGAATCTCCACATCGCACTGGCTTCCTCTTGGGCATCACCTGGGGCTGCCCAACCTGAGAGTGGACTGAAGGCTCCAGCATCAAACCCTTCCATCCCCTCCAGTACTGTTGTTCAACCCAACTCTGCTGCTGGGTCTGTGCTTGGTGCTCCACCAACACTGTGAAAGAGAGATCTGAAGGATACTGAGAAGTAAAATGATCTCTTGGGGAAAAACAGCTCCCTCATCTCACTTTGTTTTGCCTCCTTCCCTTGCCTCTCAAACCCAGCACCATGAGCCAGAGCTTGGGAATACAAGTGATGGGGTCTTGACTTGCAGCACAGAGAGCCCATGTTGGCAACTGCCAATCATCTCTCAATCATATACCTGAAATGACAGGAACCTCAGCCTGAGGTGCAACTACCTGTGTCTTACAGCCTGGGATCTGCAGGATGAGCTGCCACAGGGCTGGAGATTCCCTGGAGTCTCTGTGGAATGCTTCCATTGAACCAGCCCTCAATGCAGGGGGCTACATGCAGTAGAGGAACATTGTGGAGGCCTGGTAGCCCTGTTCTCCCTGATCTGAGTGGCTGGGTGTGGCCATGGTTGTGGTGGATCTGCCTTGGCACAAGTATGTCTGCAGGTATGTCAATCTTCATAACAAACCCCCCCTGCTACCACCCTGGACCCAAGGGAAAGCTTTGGTGGGGCAGGGGGAGAGTCTTGGCTAGGAGATATGTCCCATAAGGGACTGGGGAGCACTGCAGCCTTGTGGAAGCTGGTGTGATGTCCCACTCACAAGACAGATGGAAACCGCCATCTATGGATCAACAACAGGTTGGGTCACTCTGATGGCAACAGGGACAAAGCACCAGTGTGTTACAAGTCTTGCAGCATGTTTGTGAAGGTGTGTAAGGCACAGAACAGTGCCCATCCACAGTTTGGGGCACAGGTGTGAGGACCAGCTGGGAATATGGGCAGTTTGCAGGGGAAAAGGGAACAAGAAGGCATAGCCATGAGCATTGCACCGTGCATCTGTAGGAGCCATGTGCTTATCTGTGTTTCAAGTACAGTATGATTCACAGTGAGCTGAACATGGAGAATGGCACCTCTCTAGAGCAGGGGCACAGCTGTGCCCCTCAGGGTAGGGAAACAGGTAAACTGCCCAGGGACAGGCACAATGCTTGGCTGCACACAGGGACAGGCTCCCTTGTCTGAGCCATTTCTGGGTGTTGCATCCAGTTGTGATCTACTGGGCTTTTTCCCAGCCCTGGCAGGGCAAGATCTGGCCCTGTACGGATGGGGAATGGTCCTGATCCTGATCCTAATGATGCAGTGTCCAGGCCAGTGCTGGTGGTGCTGGTCCTGGTCCCAGTGTAGTGTCCTGCCCAGACTCTGGTGATGCTGCCACTTGCAGTGCAGTGTAGTGCACTAGTCCCTTGTTGGCCCTGGCCCCAGGAGACTGGAGTAAAAAGCTGCAGGCAAGCACTGCTGGGGCTGACTCCACTGCCAGCTCAGGGCAGCACTAGGCTCATAGTGGTGATGCTGCCAGTCCCCGTGCAATGCAATGCCCAGCCTCAGGCAGATGTGCTGGCTCTGGCCTTGGTCCCAACAGTGCAGTCACCCGGCCCTGTGCAGACGGTGCCAGCGCTGGCCCCAGTCCCAGGACAGTGCAGTGCCCAGGGCCACGCTGGTGATGTCAGTGCTGATGCCACCAGCGCAGAGACGAGCACCAGTCTCCCTCCTGGCAGGGCCCGTGATCGCGTTGGCAGTGCCGATGTCGGTCCCGTTCCCGGTCCCAGGGCGGGGCAGCGCCGTGCAGGTCCTGTTCCCGGTCCCAGGCTGAGTCCCACGCCGGTGCGCTTCCCAGCACCCGGAGTCATAGCGCGCTGCGGTGCCCAGCCGCCTGTGCCGCCAGTCGGTGCTCGGTGCCGGTTGACGGTGGAGGCTGGGCGGGCCCGGGGCGGGCCCGGACGGGCGGGGACGGCCCGCGGGTGATGTCAGGCTGATGCTGTCGGTGCGGCGCGCGGTGCATTGTGGGCGAATCCCGCCGCCCGCCGCGGCTCCGAAGGGGAGGATGCGCTCGGGGCC
>VZTX01018973.1:38940-167915 GCA_013400915.1 Pardalotus punctatus
GGGGGCGCCCCGAGCCCTGAGACGCTCCGCCGGAGGGAGCGGCCCCGCCGGGTGGTGCCGGGGGCACCGCTGCCGGTCCCGGCGCCGGGCGGGCGCCGAGGTGCGAAGGCACCCGCGGCCTTGTGTCGGGCCGGGCCCCAGGGAAACCCACGGAGGGTGGTGGCCACCTCAGGGGCGGCAGGTGCCGCCCTGGGCTGGGCACGGCATCCTGGTCGTGGCCACCGGGTGCCTGTCAAGCCGCGTGTGGAAAGGCAGCTCTCTCCATAGAGGTCTCTGGGGAGGGAGCGCTTCCATCGCGTTACATTGGGATAACTCCATGGTGCTTGGGTGTGAGGCAGGAGTCTGAGAGTTTCTCCTCTTTGACGGGGTGAAAATGGTGCTCCCGTGTGCCTGGCCGTGTCTCCTGAAGTTTTGGGGCTCAGAGTCTCCTGCCGTGGTGTTGGTGCTGCTCGTGGCGCCCAAGTTGACATTGCTGGATGTGTCCATAGTAATTGTGCTTTCCCTGCATTCCGGGAGCGGAGGTATCCGGTAACCTGAGTCTGACCCACTGAGGACTCTCGAGACGAACACCATGACCTTGACGTGCATCTAGGATTTAACAGGAAACCAGAATGCTGTATGAAGCGCTGGAGTGTCATTGTCACTGTGGCAGCTATTTGCATGACAAGTTCAAGACCCTCTGTGGGTTTTGGGGGTGGGGACTTCAATACCTGTTGGTGTCGTGTTCTTGAGTAGTTCAAATCAAATCTAGATTTTTGAATTTCCTTAGGCTTGCAAGGTGGTTTGATTGATAGAAGGAAAGGTTTCCTAATTCTGCCATTTCAAATGGATTTCTTGTACTGTCACTGCAAATGTTGCCTTTTAGCAACAAACTCTCAGTGAGTCACAACAGAGATTTTCAGCCTGGGGACTTTCTATGAGTGAAATCTAGCCTCGTGTTGTGTTGTGCCACAGGGTGTGCTAATGCTCCCTCAGCAGTAATGCTTGTAGGTGCTGTGCCTGTACAGGTGCTCTGACTGAAGAGCATCAGTTCTGTCTCACAAGTGTCAGTGTGTCACCACATTTCAGTGTGTTGTCTTCTTTTGAGAGTATAAAGAGGGGCAGAATAGGAATGATGTGTTAATGTTTTGGCTTTTTTTCCTTTGTGTGCCAGTGATCATCGAGCTTATAATGAGCATCTTCATGGTAATATAGGTGAAATCAGAAACTTTTGAGATGCAGTGCTCATGAATGGTGTGTGTGATATCCACTGCTGTTTCTGTTGTGTGCTTTTGCATGCTTTGTGATAATCTCATTCCTTCAGGAATCGGTTAAATTCCCCTTCTCTGGTAAAATAAAACACTGGAATCTCTTGTAGGACACTTTTATCAGGGTCAGGCTTGGGGACACCTGCCTAACCTTTTTTTTCTTGGAATAGTCCTCAAAGGAACAGTCCGATCCCTATCAATGCAATGCTCTTAGTCCTCCAGAGAGGAGTGTTTCTAGTGTTAGGAAATCTATTCCATCAGCCCCCAGGGTTGGTGCTAATGAAGTGACACTCCTGGCTGCTGTGTGGATTTCATTCCCTCTCCATCCCTGGCCCAATGTTTACTGGTGAAAGCAAGTGTACCTCCATGCTGCAACAGGCAGCCTGGAGCTCTCCTCCAGTGGAAGCAGTTGGCACTTGTTTTTCAAAGTGGGAATGATCAGACAGATCCAGGAAGAGCCAAATCCCGCTTTCTTCTATATGTTTAGTGTGGGAATGCCTTCATACCATTTCTTGCACTCTCTTATGGAGGGATTGACACATCAGTTTGTAGCTTATCAGGTAGCCCACTCCTCTCACGTGGGTCTTACTGTGGGCTCACCTCTTCAATTGTGTGCTTTCAGTTTTTTGCCTTAGTCTTACCTATGCGTGTTTCAATGTGCAGGGTCCAGAAAAACACTTCAGGAATGGCTCCTTATCCTGGGAAGCTCCTAGGTTAGATTTGTTTGCCAGAGCTCCATAGTGACCTTCCAGTAACATTGATTCACTTTGGAAACAGAGCAGAGGATGGAAAATAGGTCCTTATAGAGGAACAAGTGTTTATAAAATCCTCAAGGACTTTGTAAACTTCCCTCACTTTTAAGGGTGCGTGGGCTTTGTTGGTATCTTCTACTTTGAACATTGCAAGGCACAGCCTAGTGTTTGCTGGAGTGATTGTGGAAGCGTTTGCTAAAAAATTGTTTTAGCTCTGCTAGTTTAGCAAGATACAGAATGGACACAGCTAGTGCTTCCCTCCCCTTCTTCCATCAAAGATAACCAAAAAGTGGGTATTCCTCTGAAACATGAAATCCCATTAAATGTCATTGGGGAACACCATCCCATTGGACTAAATGATAAGATTGCTTTGATAGGGAGGAATAAAGAAGGGCAGCTCTGAGGTCTCCCTCCCTAGGACAGAGGAAGAATGGGAGAATCTGTTGGGTATTTATTGAAGCTTTAGAAACGAGAGGTGAGCAAGATGATGTGACTTTTACATGGTGCATCTGAAAATTGAGACTCCCTTGCACCTGAGAGTTTCCCCAGCTACAAACTGGATGGTGGCAGTACTCCTTTTTGTTGGTCAGGCCAATCCGTTATCTTCTTCACCACAACAGTGTCCAGTGCCTGTGTATCACTTTGTTGAGAGCCCCAACAGTTATCCCCATAAATATGGAAAATAATCTAGCAAGGCAATGTGGCTTGGACCTCAATGTATCAAGTGGCTTTTCATGTGAACTTTTCTGTTTTTTTGGTAGCTGGTGGATATATCAATGTATTAGACTTGATGGGGAAAATATAAAACTGCCACAGTAGGTTTTTGCATGAGATTCACAATTCCTGGGCCCCTTTGGATCTTACCAAGTTCCACACTGTTTTCTGTTGGGTCTTCTCCGCTACTCGAGAGATGCACACATGGGAAGGGATCTTTTTTTGTAGTTGAGAAGGAATATGTTGACAGCGTGATTGACTGTAGAGCTAATCAAATAAGATGTGTTTGGAAACCCTTTCCTTTTGGTGTCAAGCTGTGTCATTTTTAATTTGGTGAGCAATATGAAAGGAGCAAACTGGATCCTGAGCTGGCTCCAGCCAGATAGGTGCAATGGAGAGCAGAGAATGCATGTAGGCATGGATTTCCTCTTGGAAGAAATGAGGCATCCCAGCCTTCAGAAGGAGATTCGGTGTCAGCTGTGGTGGGTGGAAGTGGATTCCTCTCTGTCCGTGCAGCAGGAGATGTAGGGAGGCCACTGTCAGCCCAGGAGCTGCCTGTGTACAAAGCTTTGGTGGTCTCGCAGACAGATGGGAAAAGACAAAGGGATAAGGGAGGCTATGTCTGGTGAAAAGGTTTTGATTATAGGATCATAAACTCAACTGCTCAGTCCAAACCCCAGATTGCTTCAGTCCTTTCTCTACTAGTGACCAAGAGATGATGCTCAAGGAAAGGCTAAGAAGACAGGCACCTCGTGTTTGCCCTAATTACACCCCTTACCACCTTGGTGGTGCAGGCTGCAGCTTTTCAGACTTTTTATTTGTTGGCCTGAATAATTTTCTGTGTACACAAGGTGTGTTCTGTGTGCTAAGAGCACTCCATTGTGAAACCTAGCTCTGCATTCCTATGTGTTTTCCTCTCTTTTAGCCAGTTACTAGTTTTAGAGAAACTTTAGTTTTATCCTGGAACATCTTAATTTGCAAGGCCTTTGGCCTGATACCACACATATCTGTGCTTGTTGAGTCTTCCTAAAAAGCACCTAGCCTTTCCTAATAGGTCTATAAATCAGGGCTTCTGCCTTCTTCCTGCCACTTAGTTAAATTTTTAATCTTCAGTTTTTTAAACATATCTGTTGTGGAAGACTGATTTTCTAGATCCTCTGCAGAGCTCTTCAAAATAAACAGCAGCCAAAAATCTTTGGCATCTTCTTCCTGATCTTTCCTTCAATCAGTCTTTCTGTTTCTTATCTGTCCATCATTCAGCAGGCTGGCTGGCTGTCCTCTGGTTAGGTATGGGTAAAAAATATGTAGATTTTATCTGTAAGAATTTACTTAATCTCTTTTACATCATCAGAAAAAAACCATCATCACTTGGAATAATTTGTGCTGTTTTCTTCTTTTGCACATATTTTCTATTTTAAAAAACTTCTGTGTGCACAGTGAGTCAGAATTAAAATGAAGCAGAAGTTGCACTGGCCAAAGAATTTTCCTGTTTTTTTTTTTCTTAAAAAGTGATACATTTCTGTTGAACAAAGTGGAATTATTTGTAAGTTACATTTAAAATTCCATCTTGGTAATATATCCTGATCTGCATGAGGAAACTGAAGTTCCCCATTGCCTCCTGTTTCCTAAAGGCACAGGCCATCTGTTCTCACATGGCAAATCACTGTTGCTGCTTTATTCTGGTCTGATTGGATAGTTTTACTATTACATTTTTTCCATTTAGCCTTGATACAAAATTATTTCTTTATCTCCTATGAGTCTGTCTATTTATTTTGTAGTATGTAGTACTGTTTCTCCCCTGGAGTGGCCTGGCCTTTTTCTGTGTACCTTTTCCATGGAGAATGTGCCTAGGTACCTCCATGTTCACTCTTGAATCCATACATCCTTGTTCCATACCTTACCCCTGAAACCTGTTGCATCTCTTCAGGTTTTTTGGGTTCCATTTAAATACCATATAATCCTGAAACTGCTCTTTCTCTCTCTGTGTGTGCTGTTTCTTCTAAAATTCAGCCCGTTTTTAGACTGAACTTGTAGTTCTTCATAAGAATCTGCCTCCCAGCACCTGGTGTGCCACTCTTGCCCCCGACTTTTCTGTAGGTGCTTGACGTGCAGCTTAGATTCTTGATACCTGTTCTGCTCACTCAAACAAGGGGAAGGTGTTGCTGTCTGATACTTTCACCTTCACAGAGGCATCAGCGCAGTGCTTCTCTTGATTGGACACTCTAATAAATTGTCTGGCTTGTTTCCCTCGTTTCATGAAAGTTGTTTGCCTGCTGAAGCACCTCAGCCAGAGAACAGAAGTCACCTTTGTGGTGACATTGTATTAGGAGACTCAGACTTTGTGGTTTAATTATATCTTGAATTATTTAAACAGAATCTAGCTGCATCAGACTTCTAAAATTTACTAGTTCAGGAGTGCAAGCAATTTATCAAAACTAACTGGTTTCTTTAAATTTTGTTTTCCTTGGGAAAAAAAAAGTTAGCCTCAGGTAGAGTTACTCCAGTGTTTAAGCAGAAGGGACTAAATCCTGTGATTTCACAGAAGGCCAAGGGCTTCCTGCTGTGGAGACAAACACAAATCACAGCTTGACTGAAGCTGAAATGGACTGAGGTACTGCTTCTCCATTGTGCTGCCTTTTGCATTTGACTGACCCTATAATGAGCCAATTCAGGAAGGTCTAAGCTAATTAGGAAGAAGAATAGTTTTTCTGCTAATAGAGGCCACTGAAACCATGGTAGCCCACTGGCCCATGGTGGAATCCTACATGCACACGTTCAGAGCTGGGAGCAGAGAGGGGAATTGTTTCTCTTCATTTCAGGCAGATTTTTTGATTGGCTCATGAGAAACCTGAAGCTGTGGATCCAGCATCAGGGTCTGTAGGATTTATGGGGTAATGTAGGTAATATGATGTAACAGTGATCCCATTAATTCTCATCTTTCATTCATTAGTGTCTTAGCACCCAAAATGTGATTTTTGAGTGCGTGTTGGGGGATTTTTTTGTTTGGTTTTGGTTGGTGTTTTTGCTTTTAGAAAAATTTGCAGTAGTTCTAGCATGCCTTCTTAGAGATGTCCAGCCTTGGTCTGAAAAGAGCAAGAGATCTAGAATGCACCATTTTCCTTGTTCCAGATTCTGTCCTTAAAGCAAACACCCATGAAAAACTAATTTGCTGTTATCAGGCTTCAGTTTTAGCAGAAGATGAGCTAGAATATCAGAGCCCTTCGGTTTCTTAAATTTTTGTAATAGGGAGATACTTCACTACATTCCCTTGCTTTTCAGGGTTTCTTTTGGCTAAGATACATTTATTTTCAAGAGTTTAATTTTGAGGTGGAAGGCAACTTCCAGCCTTTTTTTCTGATCCGGGATTTTTATTAGCCATGAGGCACAGATTACTGGACTCTGTCTCTCACTAGTAGGCAAGGACAGGATTGCCTCCCTTTTTTTTGTGCTTCTCTCTGCAGCGATGTTCTGCTCTGTATGCATGACCTCTATGGCTTATTCATAGATGTCTGAGCATGAGTTTGGTTGTATTCAGAAACATTTTGTTGAAGATGCACTTTTTCTTTCTGCTGCTCTCCATTTCTCTGAAGAAATAAGGAGTGGTTGCTTCTCAAGCAGAGATGAGGCTTGTGGGGCTTTGTCCATTGAGCCAACAGGACAAAAAAAGGAAATGTAAGAGGTGGAAATGCAAAGGGCAGGTTGTTAAGTAGTTTGTCACTCTTGTGAGAGTTATCTGAGGGAAATGACAGGAGCCATTTGCTTTCCAAGGCTCAGAGCTATCTGGTTGCATAGGCCCTGCAGCCCATTTTCAAGTCTGGTGGCAGCGTAGGAGCTTGCATTTTTGGTGTGCGTGTTGCTTCTGTTGCAAAACAGGTTTTCTTTAACCTTGCTGCCTGTGTTTCTGATTGGGATGAGATTATATGCATTTTTTCCCCCCACCAAACATCCCAGGCTGGACTTGAACCAGTAATTGCTCTGTCTGTGGAGTATTTATTATTAGAAGCATTTACCAGTAGCCAGCTTACTCTGGCAAGCTGAGCACAGAATGCACAATTACTCATTGCAGCTTGAGATAGGTTTGAAAAATTGCTATGAGCATTGACCAAGTCACATACAAAATTTACTTTTCCTGTACTTTATTACAGCTATGAATAGAAAATTATTTTTACATTAAAATATGGCATAAGGTTCATTATGCTTTTTTGTAGAAAGAAGTTCTGACCATATGCATTCCATAATAGGAAATTGTCAGAATCCAGTTACTTGGCATAGCACTGGCAAATTAAGGATCAAAGTATGAATGTGGTTTATTACAATGAATCTGTCCCAAAGAACACATTTTGAAGTTTTGGTGTGGGATTTTTGGTGTGTTTTTTGATTGTTTGTATTGGGGGTTTTGTTGGTTTTTAGGGTTTTTTTCCTCACACAACAAGCTGGTGCAAAATCTAATAGCAGAATGAGAAGGGGTGTGCCTAAGTCACAGAACTGCTTAACTTCACAGATAGGAAGACTTCTGGATGGGAAGCAATTATTTGCATGTTCTGGGAGAGTTCAGGCAGGTACTGACAGTTGTGAACTAGGTGGCATCCTTGGCACATGTGGAAATGGCTTTTATAGAGGCAGCCCAGACCAGCATGTTAAAGCTCTCCATAATCTTGGTAACATCGTTGTTCCTTGGAAACTGACTCACACAGCAGTGCAGAAAGAAATTAAACAGACCATGCTTGCATGTACAAGGATTTTTGTATATTTTTCCAGGATGTTCTTGCATAGACTAAATATCACCATTGGAAGCAGTGCACAGACTGTGAGGTACAATATCCTAGGGATTCCTTTGTTGGAGGCTCTTCCTCAGAGGCACCAGCTTGAGCTGTTCGGCATTGCCGCACCAACAATTTTCAAAGGAAAATGAGTTGACATCTGTGTGGACTCTTGGTGTGCTTTTGGGTTGTGTCATGCAGCAAGAGTCTTACGGAAAGAATGGGGATTTTTTGTATCAGCAGGGAAGAGAGTGTGAAGTGGATAGGAAGTATGCAATTTGCTTGAATCAGTACAGTTACCTGCAGAAATTTCTGTGATGCATTCCCAGCACACACCAGAGGCATTACAGGAGTGGGTAGCAATTGCCCTCACCAGGACAGCTCTAAAGGCTGTGGCCAGGCAGCCTCTGGGACAAGGTGCTGTTGTGGCAGTGACCAGAGGGAAAGACACAACTTGATAGACCCCAGGACTATGCGTGAGAAGGACACTCAACAGAAGAAGAGAGATGGTGGGAAAAGTGGGAGGCAACCCAAAATGGTGATGGAGTAGGGATAGTTGAGGTAAAACCAATTCTGCCAAGTAAATATTTAATCACTCTGGCTGGATGGTTTTGTGATAAAGCCCAAGAAGGAACAGAAGCAATAGCTAACCAAAGACAAAAGGTATGGATGGCTCCAGAGAATTACAAACTCTCTTTGGAAGGTATTTGGCTATACCAGGAACTTAAATCTCAGTGCAGTCCAGCTTATTGGATGGATGTGAGCACTTGACTCAGTGTGTTTTCCATATGCACAGAACAGTGTTATCCATCCATGCCACCTGAAACTCAGGTACATTAAATACAGCCTGGAGGTGAAGTGTTAAGGAATTCTCTAGGAAATCCAGATTAGAACCTCCATGGGAAGGTCCGTGTGCTGTTCTGCTGTGTTCCCAGTTTGGTGTTAAAGCTTTAGGTAAGGAAAATGGAATGTACCATTCTCACATCAAACAAGTAGTGATGATCAGCCAGTTTATAAATGACTGACTTCTGGGAATCCTTTGTGATTTTGTATTGGGAATCACTTAAGTATTTGTGCACAGGAATCTATAACCTTAGACTACCTTATGGCAATCTGGTTTGTTTTAATTCTGTTAAGTTTGTTATTTGTGATAATAGTGTAGAAGGACAGTGGTTCAATGCCTCAAAAGTGTTTTCTTTTTCCTTTTACTACATTAGCAGGTATGCTTAATTAAAAGAAAGGAAGGACTGTTGAGGAATACACCTAGTACAGGTAGCTGGGTATGGAGCTATGGGTTGTGCCCTGGATAGCAGGAAATGTCTGGAGGTCCAGGCAAGGGTGAACTGGTGCACTCCCTTTGCCAAACAAAGGGCATGGGGACCTGTAGGGCTGGGTGGCTGGTTCATTCAGAGGCTCTGTAGAACCCAAATAAAACAGGAGAAGACTCCAGACCAATTATCCCCATTTGACAAAAGGCAAGTGCAAGGGGCATGAAGAGCACAACGGGAATACATCCTGTAAGGGCACAAAAGTCCAGTGGTGCCTGTGTGACTCCCAGAGAGGTTCCTGAATGGTCAGACAGAGAAGTTTCCGTAGCAAGCTGTCTGCGGACAAAAAAGGGGTGAGACAGAAGATCAGAGAATGAAAATCTAGATTTGCAGGCAGCAGAGGAAGGATGAACCTGCTCCCCTGAGCATGCTCCAACTAGGGGGAAGAGTTCCTTACAAAGATGTGAAAATGGTTACAGAAAGGCTGTAGAGGGATGATTTAAGTGACTAACGGAGTGATTTGTCGTTTTTGTCAGTCCCAGGAAACCTCTTCTGTGTAATAACAAATAGAATCTCTGTTGTGATCAACATTGGGCTTGAAGACTGAAAAAATGTCCCATTTAGTCTGATACGACATCAGTGCAGCAAGTGGCAGTTGCCCCACTTATGCTAATTTTTGTTATGGAAGTGTTTGGTAATATGAAGTCTACATGGCAAATCTATAAATAACGTTCATTTTCCTAGCAAAATACCCTGTCTTCAAGAATTTGAATCAAATTATGAAATCTCATCAGAAGCTTACTGTAATGTTCCTAACCTCTAAATAACTTTTTGACAAGTTTATGTAATACTTGATGATTATGGTGACTGCATCTCTCATAAAATTTTTTGAACGGGTAAGATGAACACAGCTTTCTCTGGAATGGAGATTTAAAATGATTGATCTCAGGCTGTCTGCCTTTTAATAACCTGATATAATAGGTTATAACAAGACCATTGAGCAACAGATGTTACCAGTTTGCTGTGTGCCTGAGTTGTTTATTCAAGATAAAATCCTGTTCTCCAAGAATAAGGACTCGAGGAAGGTCCTGTTGACCACTCTTAAAACTGACTTGGAATGGCCACATTTGATGGAAGATGAATAACAGGCTCTACACAAAAGCACTTTCTTGAGGGGAGGGAGAGGATGTGCCTGAGGGGGACATTTTGCATTACCTGAGGATCTGGTCACACTCTGGTCCGGGATCAGGTGATAAAAACGTACCCCTGTGTTACAAGTGTAGGTTGAGTCTGATATCATAAGTACAACCTCTGGTTAGTTCTTGCTTTTTTTCAGATACTTTTGTTTTGGCTGCCAGACGACTACTCAAGCTTTTCAGTAGTGATTTATATTGATTTTGCAGGTACATATACTTAAGCTGCAGTTAAATGTTGATTATAAGCAAACCATAATGTTTGCCTGTTAAATTAGTAGAGGTTGAGCTGGTTATGATATCAGAGGGATTTCCTGGTGTTGGATTTAATGCTCTGCTTGTTTCAAAACTTGGAGCAGCTCTGTCAAGGAGATTGGTGGAAGGTAATAGACTTTCCTTTCAAATTCTCCTGCTCCCCATTGGTTTACTTTTACTGCTGAGATGTATGTGGGGAGGATTAGGATCACATAAACCCCTGGCAGTGTATGCGTGCTTATCTGGTGTGCGTTCCTAATGATTTGTTGTCATAATTACCTGTGCTGATTCTTCCTGCAGATAGGAGGGTTTGGTGCAGAAATTACTGGTGTGTCTGACTGCTCTGTAATGTGTGTGAATGCAGTCTCTGGTAGTGTGCTATTGTTTGTTTGGGGGTTTTGTTTGATTTCCTCAAGTCCTATGCTGTTATTTTCACTGTGCGGGCAGTGATAATTCAGTTGGCTGTGCAACTGGGTAGCCATAATAATGCTGTCAAGGTGCATCTGTTATCATGTTTAATGTGTATGTTCTGCTCAGTGCAGCCTTGTGTTAGCAGAGAATCTGGACCTGTCTGTCTTGATTGCAGCTTTTTTTGTTTGTTTGTTTTTCCCAGTCACTCCTCAATGGTCATAAACCACAAAAAGATGAAAAACAGTCCCAGCATCTTGCAACCTCACCTTTAGATGCTTTGATTTTTACAGAAATGAAATGCTGTGAACAGCAAGTCCAGAATTTCTAAGGCTGATGCCCTTCCATGCCTATGAGAACAATATGTCACAGGGGAGACTTCAGGCAGCAGTTGATAGGAGTTGAGCCAGCTCTCTAAGCAGGGTCTGCTCCAGCAGGGGCAGGCAATGAAGGAAGAGATGTGTCTTCAAGGAACAATTTGGAACCTTACGGGCTCTTGTTGTCAGACCTACCCTAACAGTGTATGGTTTGTTTTTCATTGCTGTTGCAAGTTCAGCAGGGAGTATGGTGTATTCCAGGGCTGAGGGGCTGTTAGTCCAGTGCACTGTACTTTTTTAAATCATCTTCTTTCCTGTACTGTCATACGTGTTCCTACCCTGATAACAGAATGCTAGTGCATTATTTATGCAAAGATTTAAGGGTTTTTTTGTTTGCTTCAATGTGAATGATTTAATTTTTATAGTTGGTATTGTGTGTTTGAAGGAGACAATGTTGGAAAAACAGTCAGGGACACTGAGTACATACAGCTACTGCTGCTATTAACTAAGCCCTGGTTCTGCTGAGTAGTGGTGCTTGGAAACTCCACTGGTTTTTGTTTCCTTACTTCTAAGCATTCTTTGTCCTACTTGCTATGTTCTTGTCTTGTTCCCCACCCCATCTGTTTCATTCATGTTCATGTTGGAAACAGCTAAATTATGCTTAAATTCTATTTACAACTACTTTTTGGTTGTTCCTCCTGTGCAGGTATCAGACAGGGAGGTTGATCTGATTTCTAGACTGCAGTTTTTTTGGGTTACTTTTGGTTTTGCAGATGTCTCACTCAAAAAAAGTTGTATGTTGTACCAATGTTCCATAACACCTCTGGAGCTGGTTTTAAAGTGGATCATGCTCCTGTGGTGGTTCATGGTGGGGAATTTGGTCCAATTAGAGGGAATTACAATAATGCATAAATTAAAAGCATGATTTAGATGGGTTGATGGTTTCTGCACAAAGGTAACTTCATTCCTTCTTTTGCCTCTTGTGAAGCTCCAGGGTTTTTAGGTTAATGTGTTACATCTTGCTATGGATGTAGGTAATGCTTGGCCCCTAGGCCTGAGGATGTTTCTGCAGAATTTGTACTGCTTCAGGAACAAAGTTTGGATTCGTGCTGCTACTGTGATCCAAAACCGCTTGAAATTTGTTTTGTACTGTAATTAAATTGGCAGTTGGCTCTGGCTGTACCAGAGCATATCTGTAAACGTAGTTCTGTAATTCCATATTGCCAAATGGCTGCTATTCATGGTACTGCCCAGGAGGATTTTATTCTATTTCAAAGCCAGATTCCTTTAAATAACAGACATGATATCTTTGTACACACGTATTAAAATTTTGATAAAAGTGGAATAGTGCACCAGGCAAAGTGATTGTACCTTGCCTGGATTTGAGTGCTTGTAGACTTTCAGGCTCAGTCTCTCCTCTAAAATTATTCCTTGGGATTGCTTTCCACCATGAGTCACCAGACTGAAATCTTACTATGCACTTGCATTGCTAAAGTGATGTGAAGAGACCGTCAGGAGTGGGGGAGGATACTTATTTCTGTATGTTAATATTGGGGGGGTTTTATATTTTTATAATGTTGAAAGTTTGGGGCAGTCTATCATTAACTAACTTTTCTTTAAATATCAGAAGAAAAGCCAACCTTGAGAGAGATTTTTGCACGGGTTCTCTGTCCTGTGCCTCCTGCAGGGATGTGCAGGGAGGTTGTGTGCTCAGCTCTCGCTGTAGCTTAGGGGTGGCCAGTTCAGGTGTGCTGGTGAACATAAAGGAGCCTGGGTACGACATTCCACTTGCTCATTAGAAGAAGCACAAATGTTGTTCTGCCAAACACAGCAGGTACTTTCTCTTTACAGTTTCTTATTTCAGTACCTGATGATTGAAAGCACAGCTACCCCATACAAATGCAGGACTCTTTCAGTGAGAATTCGGAACATTTTTTGCAGCACCTTTCTTCTGAATCTCTCTAATACGCATTCTTTTCTTATTTCTCTTCTATCGTTTTGAATGTCCTTTAGCAGATGTTGAATTGAACATTTCTCAGCAGCCCTCTTGCTGAGTTAGTCTGCTGCTCTTTTTCTTCTATGTAGTTATCTTCTATATCTAGAATGAAATCTTCTTTTGTGAAGATTTTTATAAGATCTCTTTGAGATCTTTTGTTCATATTTTGTTTGATCATCCTTTGTCTTGCACTTTTGACATACTTCTGTCTGCTGCTTCCTTGTGCACACTGCATGCTGGCGACTTCGTAGCCTTTCCTCTCTGTTCTTTTATTGTTAGGGAATGAGTTCTTTTCTCTACTTGAGCTCGTAATTAACTGGTGACTTTTTTTCCCCTTTTTTGGACCTGAAGAAGTGCGATGGTTGAGTGACCAGCTCTAGTCTTTTTTAAAAGTTTGGTGTTTATGTTGTTAATCTAAGTCTGCAACCAGAGTGCTACCGTAACACTCATTTTTAGAGTGGAAAATACTCATATTTTGGGGGAAGGACAATAGAATTGCCAAAAGCCCTGCTTAGTAAAAGACCCAGCCTATTTCTAAAGCCAGTAAAATATCTGAGGAACATCTTTTATTAGGCCTGTTTCATTCATTTTCTTCTAGGAAAGCAGAGGTAATGTGTTTCTGAAAGTAATTTTTGTAGAAAATTTATAACAAAAAACCCTTAAAATTAATATCAGCATAGGCTATCTGGAGCTCCATATAAAGGCAGGAAAAAGGGGCAAGATAACCACAGGCACAAGTTCTTTCTCTGCGTTTTAATTTGAACATCTTTAGCACTGTTTGTATGGTATGAGGAGGACTAATTTATACGTGGCTGAAGCCTTTTCTAACAATCCCCATCTTCTCTGCTTGGCTGTTCATTACAGTGATGTGTCTGTAACCCTGGCCCTGCACAGGCCTTCTACCCTATTCAGACTTTTTAAGCTTATTGAATGCAATACCTGGCAAGCCTTTCTGATTTGTGTTGGATGTCATCCAGTGCAAGCCATGAAAACTGCCGAGGTAGCAGCTGCTCTGCTAAACAAGGCCTTTTTGCCTGGTAACAGTAAAAGCCCTTGCAACATTTTGGTGTTAGATTCTCTTTGCCTTCTTGACTGTCAAGCCCAAGAGCACTGGGTGGTGTAGCTGGTGATTGTCACCCTTTAGTTTGTGCTGCTGATTTGGAGCACAGATGTGTCTGTCAGGTTATGCACAGAGTGAGCTCAGGTGTTTGCAAGGCGAGTGTGCCTTCTTCTTAAGAGGTTGGCTCTGGTTTCGTCATAAGCAAAACCTGTGGAAATGTAGCATGTGCTTATACTGTGAGCTGTAATAATTTTGTCATCTGTTCCCCCTGCCCCTTTTTTTCTCCCCAGATAAATGGCTCATTTAAACTGGGAGCTACTGAAATACTCTCTGGCTGGCAAATGCAGTGCCTAGCAGCAGTCATCAAGGACGAACCAAACATGAGTGGTGGAGGGGAACAGGTCGACATTCTCCCGACCAACTACGTGGTCAAAGATCGCTGGAAAGTGGTGAGTAGCTCTGGCTTTAATGGCCCAAACAGGCTTTCTCCTTCTCCCCCTGGCATAGTACAGCAACTTCCCTCCTTGATCATGGCCTCTGGCAAGCAACAGTGGAGTGGTATGGTTTGATATGTTAGCAAGATACTGCAGGAAGAGGGGTTTTAGACTGGTATTTTCAGAAGACTAAACCTGCCAAGGATTTTTAGGTAGGATTGAAATGTTGCAGCAGACTGAGTAACGTTTTAGTAGGAAACTTATCAAATTACTGTGGCAAAGAATACTACAGACATGTCTATAAATAAATTGCATTACAGTAAAATAATGTGAACCCAAATGTTTTGGGTTGGAATGTCAGCTACTTCAGAAGTCAGAAAGTCCATGATTAACCAGCTGGTTCAACATCTGTGTAAATTTATTAGGATACTTCTTAAAATTATATCATTATATGTTAAGAGTTTTGGTTTCTCATGGGAAAACTATCTCATCCATTGTGCAAGCTGGACATGCTTTGCTTTTAAAATGCTGAAAAAACATTTAAATCCCATGCGTGCCATTGTCTCAATTTTTAAGGATTACCAGCACTCTCTGAACCATTAAGCTTCCAGCAGAAGCCTCACTAGTCTGAACTAAAAGTGCTTTGCAGTAGTAGCACTAAGTTGTTTTTTATGCTGACTGGCTATGTACAGTGGCCCTGTGAGTTTTGCAGTGGAGTGTGGAGAGCAGAGGACTAAAGAAACTTGGGACTCTGAATGCACTTCAGTTCCAGGCTGTGGATAGGCTATTTTTCAATAGCACACATCAGACAAAACATTATCCTTCCACTAGACTTGACTTGTGCTTGTATCTCCTTGTTGACCTAGGCAGCTCAACGGTGCTCCGTTCGTGTTGCTCCCCATTGCCTGTCTTTCTTCACTTTGTTCCAGCTTTCTCCACAGCCTTCACTTTTCTCTCTGGCCTATTGCTGAACAGCCTATTTATATTTAAGCGATTAAAACTGCTTTTCATTCTCCTTGCTTCTTGAGAGCAGATGGAGAATCTCAGTTTTCTCTGTGATTAGACACTAAAATGGGAGACAGCCCCTATGCCCCTCCCAAAGCTTTCTGTCACAGCTGAAGGAGAGCTTTGCTGTGCTCCTACAGCTCTGGACTGGAGCACATATACTTGTTTCAGAGGGATGATCCATGTGCAGATTAACTGGCATACAGGATTTGAAACATGCCCTGTGCTTACCAGAGTCTCA
This sequence comes from Pardalotus punctatus, assembly GCA_013400915.1. Lineage (NCBI taxonomy): Eukaryota > Metazoa > Chordata > Aves > Passeriformes > Pardalotidae > Pardalotus > Pardalotus punctatus. Next base: position 54,591 of record VZTX01018973.1, read on the forward strand.
GAAAATACTGATTTCAGCTTTTATCTGTTGCTCCCTGCACAAATGAAAATTTCCTCAGAGGCTAAAATTTGGTCAGATTGCTGCAAGTTCTTTGCAAAGCTGAATTTCAGCGCTCTCCTGATGCCTTTGCTTCAGGTGCATGATTGGTAACACTCATTCTTCCCTAACATGAGGAAGAACTTCTTCACATTGAGGGTGGCTGAGCACTGGAACAGGCTGCCCAGGGAGATCATGGAATCTCCCTCTCTGGAGACATTCCAAACCCACCTAGATGAGTTTCTGTGTCACCTGCTCCAGGTGACCCTGTCTTGGCAGGGGGGTTTGGTTTAGGTGATCTCCAAAGGTCTCTTTCAACCCTAACAGTTCTGTGATTCTGGAATTCTCTGTTCTCCTTTACCTTGGGTAACTTTAGCTTGTACCATTCCCTGTTCATCAATCTTGGAGTTTCTTCTTCATGGACAGGAGTGCTAAAACTTCTGTAAATGATGAGACTATTTTTGTAACAAAGTCTAAACAAAGTAACTTCATTCTTGGCAACAGCAGAACTCTTAAAAGCACCAAAAATTCCAAATAAAGTCTAAAATATGCTCAGTGATGCTCACAGGGGAGCATTTCAAACCAATTTTAAAGTTGGTAGAGGCACTAAATGTGGGGTTCAGTGCTTCACTGTAGCATGAATCTGTGACTGGGGCCTGCTAGAAGCTCTACCCACTAATTCTGCCCTAGAAAAAATAGAAATGTGCAGCTGTATTGTCAACAACAACTACCTCTAACTAGAGGAATAACCTTTTATGTTTTTGAATGTCTCACAGTAGCATTAAATACTGCAGTGAGGTCATTGCCCCACTTGAAGGCTTTGAGAAATTACATGCCTTGCTAAAGGCTGCAAATAGCAATGAGAAATCCTTTTTCCCAGCTCTCAGTAGAGCTGGGAATTTGACCATGTGCTAGCTCACTTGTGCATTGTAAGCCTTCATTGAACAGTCATTCACCCCACCAAAAAAAAAGTGCCAAGTGCAGACCCTTTCCTTTTAGGCGGGCCTTCTGTGACTTCCCCTTGCTTTAAGTTGGTGTGGGACCAGTCAGCACCGTGAGCTGTGTGGGGCTTGGACTAATCTGGAAAAACTATGAAAATACTTCTGGTAGCCCAAGGAAATGGATAGCATAGGATCAAGTGGGACTGTACCTTAAAGTGCGCATACAGTTGTAATATCAGTAGTAGCATTTTTTTCCTTTATCACAGACCTTTCTGAATCTAACCCAGAATATGCCAGCTGTATGGTCCAAGCTTTGCTGTGGGTGATGGATCCTGCTCAAGCAGGTGTGTGGCATATTTATGTGATGCTGGGGTGCAACTGCCAGAAGGTCTTTTGTGTAATTTGTCCTCCCAGTGTCTCTGACTGTCTCTGGCTGGGCATCTGCTTGAACCTTGTAGCTCTTAGTGCTGGCATACTTCCATTATTGAGCCAATTGCTAATTTTAGATTGGTGTAATATATTCCTTGAATTCCTTTCCTCCTCTCCTTTCTGCTGGCTGACAAAGCTTTGACAAATGAAGATGCTGGTTCTCTGCGGTTAGCCTTTTGGTAGTTAATTTTCCTGTCACTAGAAGTCAGTAAACTTTGGCTGTCTGACAGCAGAAATATTTTTATTCTTATTTATGAAAAAAGATATGGACGGGGTATGCTTATAGTTTTTACCAAAACCGGTAGACTTAGAAGTATTCTTTTGAGTCATCATTCTTTACTTGCAGATATTTTTGGTGCTTTGACTAGATAAAATTTAGACAGTAGTGGAACCACATGACTTTTGCTGAGACCCCAGAGGGTCTTGATCCACGTGTGCTCTGAATGATGTGAACAGCTTTGTTCAGGGGAAGGAAGAAAGTCAAACGTAACTTGTACTTGCTTTGAACTAGGTATGGATGTTAAAGCTGAATTGATGTATCTCTTTATTTCACGTAGATGCCTTTTACTGGGGATTCACAACTGACACTTATTAGCAAGACAGAGTTGGCAGCTCCTGCACTGAGCTTTGAACACAAGCGATGACTCGTGTACATGTGTATGTTCCTTTGCTAGGTGCAATCCATGTTTTGTTTTCTTTCGGATTTCTGACCTTCTTGAACTGAAGTTCTCCTGTTTATTTTGGAAACCTTGCCAGAAGACCCCCAAAACTTTTGTGAATTCTTTACCTTGTCTTGCTCCACAAAGGCCATTTATGATTTCAAGAGGGAATGTGGGACAAGGAAGGTTCTTTGTCAGACTTGGGGCCTGTTTTGGTCTCACTCGGAGACATCACTTTCAGTGGGCTTTCACAGGTCTTCTGATGATTTAGAATGTGGCTGGTTGAGTTCTTGATTGGCTTCTAAGTTTATGCCTGTTTTACATGAGTTAATTTCCTTTGAGATCAGATCCAGTCCTCTTAAGAAAGTTGAGTGGACTCTGGAGAGTTTGGTGAACATAGGTCAACTCTTCCTCAGCTGTTAAGTCAGATGAGGCCTACTGGCCATTTCTGGATCAAGTAGGCCATTGAGTTGGGCTGCAGGAGTTGAAGGCTTTACTGTACAAGTGCTCCTAGAAGACAGTCACACTGGTCACTGTTTGACCTTGTCATATCTTTGAAGTCTATGGATGACAACCTTGACCTTGGCTGAGTTGACTAAAGGTCACTGTCTTTTCATTTGGTCCTTTGCTCTGGATTTATAGCACACATTCCTGTTCCTTGACATTGCCACTGTTCCTGACACTGAACCACTCCTGCCTTGGTCCTGGAATGTTACCCTAGGAAGGTCTAGTCTTTATATAATATCCTTGGAAGGCAGACTTTGTTTAGAGCAGCGGTGTCTTATATTATATATTATTCTGGAATAAAAGATTAGATTTGTATTCAAGCCTATTTTTGGTTGGGGTTGTGTGTTGCCTTGGTTTTTTGAAGTGTGTCTCTGAAAGTTCTGATTTCTGCTTAGTGAGAAGGCTGTGTGTTGTTTTTGTTTTGGAGTTTTTTTTAGTAGGCTCTGGAAGATTGTGCTACAAGAGTCTTTTTCAAGATAAATCCAAAATATTTCAGAATGTTTAAGGGTGCCTTCGAAGGGAGCCATCTGTATCCTGTGTAACCACTGATTATCTTTGTCCAAGTCCAAATACCTTCCTGTTAGATCAGATGAGCTGTTCCCTTGATTCCACAGCCTGGAATAGACACCTGGACACCCAGCTCACACAGGGGCTCGTGCAGTTAGGTGGAATGAATCCTGCTGGTGTTGGCAGCCTGTATCCCAGTCTAAACAGTAAGCGGGCTGGTAGAAGGTAGGAAACAGGACCAGAAGGGAATATTCCCAGGGCAGTGAGGCTTATAATGGGCTGATGACTCATGATTACCACTTAGGTGATTCTAGTTAGATGTTTCTTTCTCTTTCTGACTTTGTGTTTGCAGTTTCATTATTGGTTTATATTTTTTTGAGGGGTATATGCCCAGCTCTCCTTTCTGTCCAACAGAAGGCTGTGCTGAGTTCACCTTAGATAGTGAACTCCCACAGAGCACCCAGGCAATGAGGAAATACATGTGTAATAAGCCCCTGGCCTCAGCCAAGAACTTGCGTTACAACAACTTTCTCTGCCACAAAGGAAAGGAAGTGGCTGCTGATGGCCTCTGGATGTTGCCGAAAAATTAAGAAGTATGGCAGTGCTTGGGGTAATGTTGAATAGGTGGTACCATCTGGTGTGCTGGGATAAATATGCCAGAGAATAATTTCCATAAGAGTGTGAGCAAGGATGCAAGGAAGCAAAGGCAGTTCTGACAGCCTTCCATTAGCTGGAATGTGTGTATAAAATCAGTTTTCTGATTCAGCAGAAGCTCTGATCTTGATCTCATGTCATCTCACATTTGTTTCTCTGTACACTTTTATAATGTCCTCCAATTTGGCTGTTTTGCCAGGTGTACAATCTCAATATTGTACTTTTTTTCCTGAACCTGCACACATTCTGATGCACACATTTCTTTGCTTTTTCTGAAGTAGCAGTCCTAGCCTGTCCTCAGTTTTTTCAGACTTCTGTTCATTCTTTTACTTCTGAAATGTACAGCTCCTAATTCAGTGAAAGCCTCTAGAGCAAAGTGTTCAATATTGTGCATTATACATGACTAGACCTTCCTACAGATCATATTCTAGTCATACTACTGTGCTGTTCCATTGGTATTTTAGTATCTTTGCATTTTGACAACTGTGTTGGACCATCAGAGCTGTTCCTGTTGGGGCCAGTGAATGGAGAGGGATCATTATGTTTGTGTTCCCTGCTGGTTCAGCAATATTTCTCCCCAGATCTATTTCTTGAATTAATCTACACAGTGAGATGTTTGGGTAGCCTATACTTTTTTGCCATCCCAGCTATGCTGTGTTCTATTTTTTTGCTGTTGACTTTTGCTTGTTATGTTACATTTTCTGACTGAGAGTTTTTTAATCTTCCTCAAAGTCCCTCCAGATCCCCGCTAACCTTTTTGCCTTCTGTATCTTTTGCTGTCCCTTTTCCTTTCTTATTAAGGAAATTATATATCAGACAACAGAAGATCTTGTGTGCTGAATCCTGAGGTATTAGCTGACATGTTGTTGCTATGCTGAATGTAGTAGCGTTTTGAAAGAAAGATTTTTAATGGCCAGCTCAGTTAGTGTGAATTTCCAAGTGGAAATAGGGCTGCACTGTAATAATTTATGAATAATCTGTGGTGACCTAGTTATTTGGCTGTTTACTGTGTGAATATACCTGTTTAGCCCTGTGGAAGGTCATGAGGAAAAATGACAAGAGGTTGCTCTGGACAGCAACTTTCAAAGAGTTATCAAGTAATAGCTTCAGAGACAATAGTCAGGCTGTTAATATGGAAAATACTGCCTTCTTCATGTGGAACTGTTTTTCTTGATCTGGGAGCCAGAAAAGTAAATTATTTGGGTCACTTTTGGGATGAAAAAACCCTGCCTTTTGTTCAGCAAACTGGACAGATGCACAGGACAGGCCTTTGGTGGTGCAGATGACCCTAAAATACCGTCTAAACCTCATTAAACATTGTGTAAGGTCTGTGTTTGACTATCTCTCTGAACAAAACTTCTTTTCCTCTCTAAGTGTTACTGCTGCTGTTGGAAGGAAGTGGTATGCAGGACTTCCAGAGCAGTTGTTAACAAAGGGGAGGTAAAATGCTGAAGGGAAGGGCTCAATAGACCAGTCCTAAGCAGATCAGGGGAGCCCTGATCTATCTCTGCTGTAATCCTGAATTTCCTCCTGAGCAGCACAGTATGCTTTAAATATATCTAAGAGAAACAAATATAAAATTATTTTCCTGGCATAGACATTGACACTTGCAACACATGAGGAGTCTGCATTATACATGGTTATATATAACTGAATGTACATATGCTGTCAAGTCTTAGCAGAAGGAGGATCAAGGAATCACCTTCCAGGAAAGGCAGAGGATCCTGACTTGCTCTCTGAATGGGAGACTACTCTAGAACAGGCAGACAATCTATCTCTAGTAGGTACATATCAAACGTGCTGAAACTTAGACATATTTAGCTTTGAGTTTATGTCAACTGAAGTGGTGGAATCCTTTTGTGAAACAGTCTTTAATTTTGCTCAAAGACACAAAAAGCATAATTTGGTTTGGCTTCAAACTAAAAAGAGAGAATAGGAAAGAATGAAGCTGTACTGGTGGCTTGTACATAATTCTTTTGAGGTAATACAGTTGGCAGTTCTCTGAAATGTGACAGTGCAGTAACTTCACTATCAGAGCAGGTAAAGCATCTTGTAAAAGATTCCAGTGGATGTTTTGTTCTGTGTTTAAAATCCTTTGAATGAGACATAAACTTCATTTAACTTATTTCTTGAAGGCATTAATTCCAACTACCATGGTTATGTTTTTCTGCAGAGATATATTTGTTGGGAGGGAATGACAGTTTACATCTACCATAGTCTGGACAGTGGTTCTGCTATCTCCTTGAAGGGTCTTTCCTTGAATTTTGGCAAGAGCATCATGGAGGCAATAGGCATTACCATTTGCTTTTAAAAGCATCACCTGTCATTGATTGCTAGGCTTGTTCTTTGTTGTTACAGCAAGGAATATATACATAGCACAGTCAAGTGGTTAGCTGGACTTTTGCCAAGCTGTGCAGCGAAGGGATTCAGGCACAGCACAGATTGGGAGCTGAGCTTTTTCTCCCTACGCAGTCGAGGAGCTGGCTTTATGAGAGCCAGCTTGATGTTCCCTCTTGTGTATATTGTACCAAACCTCTTTGTATTTTTCTAGCTGAAGAAGATCGGTGGAGGTGGCTTTGGGGAGATCTATGAGGCAATGGATCTGCTGACCCGTGAGAATGTGGCCTTGAAGGTAGAATCAGCCCAGCAGCCCAAGCAAGTTCTCAAGATGGAAGTGGCCGTCCTGAAAAAGCTGCAAGGTAAGGCAAAAAGCTCTTTCGAAGTGCTACAAGTCACTGTGCATGTTAACAATTAGAATCCAAAGTTTCAAATAAACGTTTTCTATAGTTTTCTCTTCAGCTTCCATCTATATGTGATGTCATGTTAAGTCATTTAGCTCAGAAAGTTGTTACATTCTGCAACTCAAGTGAGTTCCAACAACAGGGACTATTTTGTTTGCCAGGGTGTAAGGACAATGAGGAGACTTAATATGAGCTGTTGGTACACTGGTCTGTCCAATCTAGTGAGACTGATTAGAAAATAAGGGATAGAGGAAGCAGCATCTGACTAAGAAATGAGGTTGCCTCCCAGAGGACCTGTAAGCATGAGTCTCCAAGTAAAAGGGTTGACTGGCAGAGAAGTGCAAAAAGTGGGTAACAGTAAGTGTAGGGAAACTGGTTATTAGCTAATTTTTCATGTACCTCACTGCTCTGAAGGCAAAGTGTGAAGTGATGTGCCTATTCTTAATTAAGGGTGCAAGGGAGCTGTCTTAATGCAGTTGTTCCTCACTGAAGGAGGGGGCCTTCTACTAAAAGGATTGCTATGGGGGGATGTAAACAAGGAGTTTCCAAATCTGCCTTTGAGGAACTGAGAACTGCTGTTTGCTGAAGGGCATTGTGCATGGATTTCCTTGCTAAGGCAAAGGCAGCTATTGGCAGGTACAGTTTAGGTGTTGCAGTATAATATGCATTTGAAGGGATGTTCCTTTTGCAGGATTCTCACAAGGGCAGAGGAAACCCCTTCTGTTGTAGCAGTGGGTAGGATCCTTGTAACCATAGCTCATGCTTCAGAGATAGCGTTGTGGCCCTATGTTTGTGTCTATACCTTTGCCTTTGTACGAAATCTCCAGAGAGATGATTGAATTCGAGGGTGAGACTCTTGCAGGCCTTGTGAAACGAGTTACTCAATGTTTGTGACAGATCGCCTCTAGGTAAAAGCCAGTGAATTATTTTTGAAGGTCAAATTGTTTTCCACATTTCAGCTCTCCCAAGAGGAGGACTGATAAGGCCTCTTTTGAATACTCTGGATTGTAATAGATGCAGCTGAGCTGTGTAAAGGAGAAATCAGACCAGGTCATTATGAGGAATTTTGTTGATCTGTGAAGGGCCTGGATGCACAAGCTCCAAGAGAACAGCAGAGCAGATGTCTGAGGTCTGAAAACACTGCAATGAGGGCAAGCAAGGCTGTGATTGAGATTTTTTTATTTAGTTGTATGCTTGAAACTGCTCTGAATTGAGGGAGGGTATGACTTTGTAGAACAGTGGGTTTTAGAGTACCAAGAGACAATGCTGTCATGCTGGCCAGTGCCAATAGGTGCTGCATCCAGGGCAGGGAATGCTTGAAAAGCATGACCTGAAATCACCAAACCAGGACTAGCATCAGAAAATGTGCAAGGTGTTGACTAATACATGCATTTATTTCTGGAAGATTGTTGAGAATGCCAAATGCTTGAAAAAACACCCACATTTATGCACAGTATGATGCCAGTAACAGGGGAGAGGGAGTGGTGGTGTGTGGAGCTAGGAAAAGCCCTTTGGCAAAGCAGTTAGTAAATATTCAGGGAAGGGACTGAAAAGACAGAAGAAGCAGAATTGGCTGTGCATCAGCTATCCTGCACGTAAGAATGACACATTACTTCAGCCATGTTTTTACAAATCAAGCTGTCCTGTGAGGAATTTAGCTTTTTTTGGTTGAAGGTTAATCCCCAAATGCTTTACTGAAATAAATGATAAAGTTAAAATAAGAAATTGGGTTGAGAGCATGGGGAATCATGTATTGTGTATGTTTTCACTGTGAGTGTTGCAAAGAGGTGAGAAACATTTCAGAAAGGAAGATGCTGCCTTTTCCCAACAGTTGGTGGGTGGAGTAAGTTGGTGGTATTACCATAGGTGATATAGTCAGTTAATGGGTTTCCAGGTGAAAAGCAAGGGAACAGTGTTATCTAAAATTCCTCTGTACTTTCCAGGAAAACTTGAACATTGAAAATAGTAAATAGTGCAGCTTTATTGTTTTCCTTTTGCATGTCACACCGGCCTTAGTCCTTAAAGGTCCTTAAAGGACTAATGAGCTGCTGCTCCTTTCAGAGGTTGTGATCAGTCTTGCAAGTTGCTAGAGTTTGACAGAGTTTGGTATAGAGAAGGTTGGCCATTGGCCCCTACTGCAGACCCTGCCTCAGGACCTGGTTTGGGTACAGCCTGGCCTTGGAGTGCAGTGGCTCCTGTTTGGTGTGGACTGCAGGCTGTTGCCAACAGTTAGGCTTTCTGGGACAGGTTGTGAAATAGCCACATAGGGAACACAGCTGCAGGTAAGGTCCCTCCCAGTGTCCTTTCCGCACTAGCAAACCACTCAGAACAGCTGGGGAGCCAATCAGGTAATGGCTCTTCTAGAGAGTCTCTGTATCTTCTCATAAACACCATGTGTAGTTTTCTGCTGTGAGGGTGGTCACATGCTGGAGCAGGTTACCCAGAGAGATGGTTGTGTCTCTGACCTTGGAGATACTGAAAACCCAGCTGGATGTGACACTGGACAACATGCTCTAGCTGTCTCTGCTTGAACAGGGGTGTGGACTAGATGATCTCAAGAAGTCTCTTCCAACACAAATTGTTCTGAGATACTTGAGCTTGGCTGTATGAGATCACTGCAGCTTCAGTATTTCTCACCTGCTCTGTAGAGTCATTCTGTTCTGCTCATACTTGATCTGATTTTTCTAGCTGTATATTACTTTCTCTGTATCTGTTTAGATATTAATATGTTTCCCAATAGCAAAGTTCTTTCTAACTTGCATTGTTACTTGCAAGGATTGTAGATCATCTTCTGACCAAACTTCCAAATCTGTTCATTGTCTTGGGTCTGTGAAACACCAGCAATGATGCCCTTTTATGCTTTGGCTGAAACACAATTGAGAAATCAGCTTACAGAGTTTCTTGCAAGGATTGTAGATCATCTTCTGACCAAACTTCCAAATCTGTTCATTGTCTTGGGTCTGTGAAACACCAGCAATGATGCCCTTTTATGCTTTGGCTGAAACACAATTGAGAAATCAGCTTACAGAGTTTCTTGCAAGGATTGTAGATCATCTTCTGACCAAACTTCCAAATCTGTTCATTGTCTTGGGTCTGTGAAACACCAGCAATGATGCCCTTTTATGCTTTGGCTGAAACACAATTGAGAAATCAGCTTACAGTTTCTTGCTCAAGCAGGTCATGAGCTGAAGTTCTCAGTTGTCCTGTTGTTGCATCTTTACCCAAGACCTTTTTAGCAACATTTTCGTCTTTTTCTTGCCTTCCATGGACTGTGTTAGTCAAAATCAAAACCTTTTGGTCCCACAGAGGTGGTGCAGAATATTTCCTTGCTCAGGCTGGACTTGCAGGGCTCAGGACATTCTGTCTGCTGCTACTCTATCTGGCCAATTCTAATTAGAGCACCGCAAGATAGCTTTTTGGTTTAATCCTTGTGAAGCACTGTTTGACTTACATTGTCTTGTTGCTCCTAGAGAAGCTACTAGAGATTTACACTACTAGGGCTGAAAATCTTACCAATAACAAGTTCAGAAACTGTTTCAGGGATAGTTTGGGCACATCTGTACAGTGAACTTGTGCATGAATACAGTTTCTCTCTCAGAATACTATTTCAGTGCCAAGCCCTCATTTTATTACCTTAGACGCTTCTGTAAAACTGTCTTCAAGTGAGGTGTGTGTGATTGTACCATTTGCACACAATTTTAACCTATTGGGATTTTCTGCTTTGCAGTCAAGCATTTTGAAACCAAGCCTAAGCTGCACTGGCAAAACACTTCCTGCAGGTTGTCTCCAGCAGAGAAGGTTGCTGTTTTAGTTGTATCTGCCAGTGTTTTGCTGTGTAGACAAGCCTTTGCATCACATACATTAAAAAGTAAATGGAAACAAGACCTGTATGGCTAAGTGAATTAGTAACTTGCATATCCAGAGAGCAAGAAAGGCTTTGGCTGGGTTTTCTGTGTTTCAGCCTCTTGAGCAATGTCTCCATTAGTAAGCAGTGCAGTACCTGCAGATCAGGGGATAGAAGCAGTGCTTAGGCCTATACACTTCCAGCAGATATGGCTTGGGGATTTCACACTATAAACTTCATGGATTTGGGGCATTTTGCTTTGGCTTAGTTTGCTTTGGGTTTTTTTAATCTGCCCTCCTGTCTGAGGATCCATTTGTTGGTTTGTACTCTCCTTTAGGATTTGGGGACTACTTGGTGTGCTCCTGAAATGGAACTTCATGGTCTGTTTGCTCAGAAAGCCTTACATGACTCAATACTGGTCTTGGAACAGTGACACGTGGTAATTGTGATGATTTAAGGGGATTTTCTTTAAAACCTCATTGCTTTTATAAACCAGGACTCTGAGGCCCCTGTTTTTTTGAATCATGAGAAAAAATGGGATGGTTTCCTATCGTTGATCACATGGAAGGAGGAGTACTATCACATCTGGATGAGCAGATGCTTTTCCACCTCTTCAATGCTTTTCTAACCCTTTGAAATACAAATGGGCAGCAACCTGCCTGCTCTCTCTGTGATTTTTTTCCCAACCCTGGATTTGCTGTGGAGCGATATTCAGGTGGCAAAGGAGCATCAGTACTATCTGGACTCAGTTTCCCATCTATGACATCTTTGAGGTTAATCAAAATGCCATGTCTCTGTGAGAACAACTCTGGCATAGCTTTTGAGGTTATTGGCTTGGGCTGTCTCTGTCAGTCTGCCTAACAGCAGCCTTAATTGCAGAAATTGTAAACCAGTATCCCTGATTAAATCCAGTGGGCTGCTGCAGAGAGGTGTGTGGAAACTATCTTAGGTGCCAAACCAGGAATTGTGTTTTCTCTAGATGCTCAGATGGGGCTGTTGAGGCTCAGAAGCAAATGCTTTGAATTCAAAAGTATTCTCCCTGTCCTTACCCACTTCTTGATAGGTCTCTCTGGGAGCACCCTGAGGACTTCTGAGACCAGAGCGCTGCAAAAGGATCTCTCACAAGGAGTGCACTTTGTATGCCTTCTGGTCCTTAGGCTCTCTAAAACATGAATGTGGCCACAACATTCAGTTTCCTATGCTGGGATTTTCTTTGGAGCAGCCTAGCAGATTGTAATTTAAAATGGCCACATTATTCTGGTGCTGAGCACCTTCTGTTCATCTGCAGTGGCAATGTTGCCCTGGTGTGAGGCTACAAGGCCCTAAGTATTTGCTTTTGATCCCACTCGGCTGCCACATACTGCTAAGCTCTCTTCAGTGTGTTGTTTTCTTCATAAATGCCGTCTTTTCAGTGTAACCAGTTTCATTGTGTAGGACTCTGATTAATTTTATTCTGCAGTGCAGAGATCTTCTGCATATTGAGTAGTTGTGCAAGATGCAGCCTGGTCACAGGCAGTGTAGTTTTTGAGTACTTGATTTTTTTACAGCAGATACTAAAGCAAATCTGTGCTTCTCATTCCCTCTTTATTGCCTGGGTTGGACAGATAAGAGTTTCCTAGCAAAATAATGAAAGAAAACAGGCCTTGCTTTTCTTATTTGCCAGTCCTGGGTTGTTTTTTTCTTATTGCATATGTGAGTTTTTTGTGTTAAAGTGGTGCCTTAACTCTCTGTGATTCAGTTTCTGTTACTTTTGCAGACTCGGTTTATATGTTTCTACAATATTTTGCTAGGTTGATGTAACCAAGCTATCTGCAAAGACTAGAAAGCAGAGTAAATTACCCTTGGCAGGCTTTTAGGCTATCACAGGATGGCAGATTCACAGACTTGCTGTAACTTGAACCTCTTTACCCAGCACTGCATTTTTCCATGTTGGAAGGGTGTTTGAATGAATTGGCATTTGGGCCACATGTTTTCTGTGCTAACTGTGGTGCCATTGGGTGGGGGAAGGTCATGAGATGGCTGGAAAAGTATTTAAACCACACTTTTTTTGAGACTGTGTTGAATTCTTGCTCTAGCACTATTGTGCCTTGACCTGTATGGGATCTGTTATCAGTTATTCATCTTTAAGTTGTTAGTCTTGGGAAACAACTAAAGGAGATTATGCTGTGCAAGGTCAAGCAGTTTTAACTTTTACTGTTTGATATGGAGACAATGACCAGCCTTTTGGGGTTTGTGTCCATTAGCTCATTGATTTATTACAGAAGCACTAGCAAGCTTAAGCCAGTTGGTTAAATCCTAGCTGATTACTCTTGAGTAATGTAGTTATTTAAGTCTTACTTCCAGCACAGAATTTGTTTTCTTTCATGTTCAAAACTCCTTTGTCCAGCTGAGTTGACAAGTCCCTGAAGTCAGCTAGTTTGTCTGGCCAGAGATGAAACTTGATAACTGCAGAGGAAAGAAGTCTAGCTCTGCCAAGCTAAAGGTAGTATTTCCAAGTAAAGTTATAAGAAGATGAAAATAACTCTCATTTAATTTTCTAGTCCTGATGAATCCTCCATTTCTTTACAATATTTGCACAGAAGTGAATTCAATATCCCCACAATACAGAATCTGTGATGAGCCGATAAACCTGACACTGACAGGCAAATAAAGAAGAGGATAGCTGTAAAATGTATATTATAATGCAGAGCATTGTGGAACAACTGCAGCTTTCCAAAAACCAGTGAGAGCAGTTGTTCAACTACATGTCCATAGCTGTGCATATCATAGACATGCCAGCAATGCCAAGTGCTCGAGCAAATTATGTTATGCTTACTGACCTAAGCAATTGGGCTTTTCCAAGTGTGTGATACAGATCCAGAAGAAAATTTAGGCTGGCAGGGAGGACCTCTCAAGGTCTCTAGTACAGCCTCAAGCTCCAAGCAGAAAAGAAATCAATCTGGTTGCTCTGGGATTTTATCAGTGAAGTTTTGAATAACCTCCAGAGATGGAGATCCCTCAGCCTCTCTGGGCTGGTGTTCCAGGATTTCACCATCCTCATGGAGGAAAAAGAATTCACTCCTAATAGGAACTTACTGTGTTGCAGCTCACGCCCAGTGCCTCTCTGAGTGCCTCTGTCGTGGATTAACCACAGATGGCACTAAATACTACCCAGCTGCTCACTCAGCACCCCTGCCCCCGTGGGGTGGGGAGGAGTGGAAAAATGTAAAACCCATGGGGTGAGATGAGAACAGTTTATTAATTGAAGTAAGAACAATAATAGGAGTAGTGAAAAGGAAGATAACAAAAAGAAAGAGGGGAATAAAACCCAAGACAAACAAATGATGCATCACCCTCTGAGCAGTGCCCAGCACATTCCCAGGCAGTGATCTGTGGCTCCTGGTCAACTCACCCCGGTTTTTATACTGAGCATGACATTGCATGGTATACAGTATCCCTTTGGCCTGTTCAGGTCAGCTGTTCCAGCTGTCCTCCTGCAAGGCCCCAAAAAACTCAATGAGACTTTTAACAGGGCTTATGGTTGTTTATGCACATGGAGTTAGACACACTGGAGAAGTACCAACAAGATGTTCTCAAGAGGTCAAAACAACAAAATAGACTTTACTGGCACCTTTAGAAAATCTGAGAACTTCGGCAAGAAGTTTAGAGCAGCATTCAATCAATATAAAACACTTCTCAAAGCACTGACTTAGCCCATTCAACTTCACAAACTCTAAGGCACTTCAATTTTAAGTTACTCAAAAATTCCAAGAAGAGGGAATTAGAAGAAGAAGAAAAAGAAAGAAAGAAAAGATACAGAAAAGGACACAAATAGCTACCAACTCCTGCATTCCAGCAATGTTCAGCTGATAGAACCTCCAAGAGGAGGTAGGGTCAAGACATGCTCACCTTGTGTTTGGCCTTAAATACCCCTTGGCCTTCCTGTGTCCTTCCCCCAGGCAGGAATGACTTCTGGTCATCTGGCTACTCAGGAGCTGGGTTAGGAGTTCCAGGGATGGAGTGTGGGGCATTTCCTCCAGTGTGACAATGATTGGCAGCTCTGCCAGGCAGGGATACTGGCTCTAGGAGTGCACTGCCAGGGTAAGGCCCAACCTGCCCTTCGCCCATGCACATGCACCCCAAAATGTTTCAAGAAACCAGTCTTTTAAGTCTCTCACAGCTCCCTCCTGGCTTCTTGTGCAGCTCCTCACTGGCAGAGCAGGGGACACTGGGAAGTCCTTGACTTAGGGTAGGCACAATTGAGCAACAGCCAAAACATTCCCGTGCTATCAACATTATTCTCATCCTAAATACAACACACAGCACTGTACCAGCTACCAGGAGTAAAATGAATTCTATCCCAGCCAAAACCAGGAGAACCTCTGAGAAAAGTCAGGCTCCATCTTCTTGGCACTCGTGTTAGCTGGCTCTGACCAGCAGATAAGTTTCCTTTCTGTTTCCTTCCTAAAAGCTGAACAAACCCAGTTCTCTGACACTTTTTGTTAATGTTACATTCTCCTTTCCCTGCCACTGCGCTGGTGGGCACTGCCAAACTCGTGATGTTGGTCTTGTGCGGGAGAAAATGCAAGAATTGGTAAGGTAACAGTAATAAGAGTAACAATTGCTATGAGATTTATGATAATTCATGCAGTAGAAGTTGCTTCAGTGTTTTGGGTGAACTGATAGGAGTGAGACAGCTAATCTGTGGAGATGAATCACGGAATTTTAGCATAAAATTAAAAGATTAAATTTTTTAACTTCTTGGTGTAGAAGTGTGGTTACTGATTTTCTGCAGGTGAAAGCACAGGAAATATGGAGTCTGTTATGAAGAAAGCAACTTCAAATTGCAACGATAATGTCACATATTTCCTTCTTAGTATTTGTTTGATTTGTTTCATTGCTGCATTGAAAATACATTAGGAATATTTAAGAACTTAAATGAGTAGAAGATTGGATTGAATATTGGTGTCCACCAGTTTGAAATTGATCAGTGAAAAAATAGACTCAAGAAAGGATCATAATTTAGGTTCTTTTAGGGGCTGTGCAATGAAAGCTTTTCATGTAATGAAAGTTTTAAAGTATTCAAATGGGGACTTTAATCATATCTCTACAAGGTGATGAATATCTCTCCAAGGGTGGAAGGGGTTTTTATACATGAGAACATAATTATTGGCTGTAATTTTTAAGCTTCTTCAGAACAAGGATGGTGAAGACCATTTCAGTGACTGAAATATTTCTCACCCCATATTATATGGCAGATTACATTCATTGTAGTTAAAAGACAGCAGTAGAAAGAATATTCTTCCATGGCTGAGCATTAAAATTTAGCCTTGACTAAATGCTTGTGAACAAAGTAAAACACTCTGAAACTTTCCTCAAGTCAGTGCTTATGAACATCAGGCTGATGTATTCCTCCAATGTTGGTTAATTAACAGGCCACACCTCTTTAGAATCTATTGCTCTGTTCTTGGCTTTTTTTTTTTTAGGAAAAAACAAATACAGCTACAGAGCATATTTTCTGTGGTGTAGCCTGCGTTCCTCTGGAACATCTGGGTGGCTGTTGAGCAGACCAGTCTAGCAAAGGAGCGAGTGTCATCTGGCAGTTAGTGCAGTAAAAGGGTTGTGAGGCTTCCCATACTAAATACATGTTGAAAAAAACATTCCCCCTGGCTTCTTTCTTTCTGATTTAAAATATGCTTTGCTGCGCTCTGTGTTATGATCTCCATGCTTGAGGAGGGCATGTATGAGAGGAGAGGGCTATTTTTTGCTGTCTTAAAGGGAAGTATAACAATTCCAGCATCCTGTCTGCACAGGAGGTTATTAACATGATTGTTCTTGTGTGCCTCATAATTCTGATCAGCCTCAGGACTGAGCTGCAGGAATCCCAAAGTCACACCTGACTGTCAGCCTCCATCTGCTACTTCAGCATGGCATGAACTGTTCCAAGAGAGCAAACAGTTGTAATCTGGTGCCTCCTTTAGATGACAAATGAGTAAAAGCCTTCGGGACCCAGAGGGTTTGATGCTGCAAGCATTTATCCCACCTGTGGGACTGGCTGGCTGTACATGCACCACTTCTAAATGTGGCCTGCTTTCTCTACACTCTGTTGTATTCTTTTTGTTTTACACAGAAATGGGCACAGTTTTCCCTCACCCCCTTTATTCTATTCTCCTGGTGTTGCTAGTGTTGCAGAATAGCGCATGACAGTGCTGGTCCAGAGAGTGCCTAAATTCCAAAGACCAACAGGTCAGGTTTGAGCCCATTTTAGGCTGGAAAGGAGGATTCAGTTTAGAATCAAGCCAGTTTGGGGAGGCAAATCATCAAGAACAGTCAGTCAATTCATCATTTTCAAAGCAGAAACATGTTGTCATCCTAAACAGGCAAACAATTCTCAAAAATAATAAAAACTTAAGTGCTTTTTCTTTCTGTAAAACTTCTGTGATCCAGAAAACAATAGTGTTATGGAGGAAACTGATTTTTAAAAAAATAATAAAAGGTCTCAGAAATACTCAAAATCACAAAAGACAGTAAGAAATGAGCAAGGATGTGTCATAAGTCGTATCATTGGGGACTACCCCTCCTGTTTTGCTGAAATTAGTGATTTAGGTGGGCAGGTTCTCCCCGTCAGAGGGTTGGTTTTTAGTGTTCTTGTCTGTAGTTTTGCTGCAACAAAAAACACATGGTGTCCGTGCTTTGCAATTATTTCAAACAATAAAAGCAAGTACAAAAAATGAGTGATTTATCCGTTTTATCACACAACAGCTCTCGTTGTCACTAGAAACAGTCACTGGTTTTTGGCTTTTGCCTCAGTATCCATCCCCTGGTGCTCTGAAAGGCAAACAAAGCAAAGTGTGTCTGTGCAAATCTGTGAATCGTGGTTGGGCTGAGTGTGGGCTTGCTTCTGTCCATCCTCTCTGACACCTGTGTGGGTGGCCAGTTTGCTGAAGCACAGGCGTATTATGAGCTCCTAAAGAAACAGAACTGGTTCTTTCTGAGGTTATCTGGATGTGTTGACTTTGTAGCCACAACTCTGGATTTGAGAGTCCCTTCACATTGGCAAGCAGCGCAGCCATCCGTATTGGGACACGTGGCAGGAAGATGGCTGGGACAGCAGAGGCTTCCTTGTGCTTCCTTCCTGGTAATAGCCACACCAGGATTTGTTTTGTATCCACACAGGGTCTCAAGGAGTTTCCTCAAAAAACAAAAAACCTGTCTGTCAAAATCGACACTGAATTTGCAATGGGCTTGCCAATGGTAGAAAAACAGTGACACCCAGTACCCACAGGCAAGAGTTTTTTTTCAAATGTATTGACAGCAATAGGCAGTGTAAAAATAACATCAGCCCATTACAGGATGGTCCCCTCACAAACAGGGACAGGGACAAGGCAGATGTGTTCAATGCATTCTTTGCTTCTGTCTTCAACACGACTGATGGACCAAGGGGGTCTCAGTGCCCTGAGCTTAGAGGACCTTGACTGTCAATTGATTAATTCCCAGTCGACCCTGAAATTGTGCAGAATCTGCTGCTCCATCTGGATGCCTACAAATCTTGTGGCCTAATGGGATTCATCCTAGAATCCTCAAAGAGCTGGCTGATGTCATTGCAAAACCTCTCTTAATGATTTTTGAATAGTCTTGGGAATCCAGAGAGGTCCCAGCTGACTGGAAGCTGGTGAACGTTGTCCTGATTTTCAAGAAGTGCAAGAAGGAGGACCCCAGAAACCACAGGCCTGTCAGTCTCACTTCAGTGCCTGCTAAAGTTATGGAGAAGATGATTCTGGGAGGTATTGGAAAACTCTGAAAGATAATGCAGTCATTGGTCATATCCAACATGGCTTCATGAGAGGGAAGTCCTGCTTGTCAAACCTGATTTCCTTTTATGACAAGGTAGCCCACCCAGCTCATCAAAGGAAGCCAATTGATGTAATATTTTTTAATTTCAGTAAAGCTTTCAATGCTGTGTCTCATAGTATGCTCTGTACAAAATGTCCAGCACACCGCTGGATAAACACATCATGGGATGTGAGCAGCTGGCTCACAGGTCAGGTGCAAAGGGTTACAGTGAATGGGGTGACTTCAGACTGGAGACCTGTCACTAGTGGGGTTCCACAGGGCTCCATCTTTGGCCCTGTGCTCTTCAACATCTTCATAGCTGACTTGGATGCAGGACTGGAAGGGATGCTGAGCAAGTTCACAGATGATACACAGCAGAGAGGAGCTGTTGACGCCCTTGAAGGCAGGGAGGGCCTGCAGAGAGACCTCAGCAAATGAGAGGGTTGAGCAATCACCAACCACAAGGAGTTCCACAAGGGAAAGTGCTGGGTTCTGCAGCTGGGTTGGGGCAATCCTGGTTGTGGGCACAGACTGGGGAATGGGAGGCTGGAGAGCAGCGCTGTGGGAGGGGACCTGGGGGTCCTGGTCGATGGCGAGTTGGATATGGGTCAGCAGTGCCCTGGAGCCAGGAGGGAAACCCTGTCCTGGGGGGCATCAGGCACAGCATCACCAGCCAGGCAAGGGAGGGGATTGTCCTGCTCTGCTCTGCACTGGGGCAGCCTCACCTCCAGTGCTGGGGGCAGCTTTGGGTCTGCCATATAAGAAAGATATAAAGCCATTAGAGAGTGTCCAAAGGAGGGCAATGAAAATGGAGCAATGCCTTGAGGGGAAGCCATGTGAGCAGTGGCTGAGGGTGCTTGGTCTGTTCAGCCTGGAGAAGACTGAGGGGAGACATTGCAGATACAACTTCCTTGTGAGGGGAAGAGAAGGGGCAGGCACTGCTCTCTTCTCTGTGGTGATCATGACAGGACCCAAGGGAATGGTCTGAAGCTGTGTAAGGGGAGGTTTAGCTTGGATATCAGGAAAAGGTTCTTCACCCAGAGGGTGGTTGGGCACTGGAACAGGCTCCCAGGGCAGTGGTCACAGCAACAAGCTTGACAGAGCTCAAGAAGTGTTTGGACAATGCTCTTGAGTACATGGTGTGACTCTAGAGGATGGTCCTGTGCAGGGCCAGGAGTTGGACTCAAATGATCCTTTTGGATCCCTACAACTCAGAAGGTTCTGTGATATGCTGAGGAGGGTATTCACCTAATCTCTGAATATCTTTTCCTGAAATACGGTGGCTTGTGACATTCCATTAGGGTTTTCGCATGGTCTTTCACGTTCAGTCCTGAGACTGGATAATGTCCATGCCAGAGACATGAAAAATCTGCAAATACAAAACCTTCTTGTTCATCTAACCAGATATAGGTGGATACTAGGACTGGTTTGTTTATTTGTTTTAAACCTGTTCTTCCAAGGGGGTTAAGGAGTAGTCAGGGTCTCTGTCCCTCCAGTTCTGGTTGCCAGTAGCTGTGTTACCTCCTTGTGGTAGGAGAGAGAGTTGTTGTTGTTGTTCTGGTGTGGGTTGCTGCTGGGCCCTGAAGGGCAGGCTCTTGATGCTCTTACTGAGGGTCCTGGGATGTAGCTCCATATTCCACAGCTGTGTGTACTGCTCTGGTCAAAGCTCTGGCTCTCCAGTGAGAAAGCTGTTCCTTTGTCTCCTGCTGCCCTCCACGTCCCTATTCTGTCATGTCCTGCTGTCACCAGTGGTGTCTGATGCCCCAGGCCTGTGGTGCACACAGTGACAGCAACAGCAGGGCCCTGAGGGTGTTACAGGCAGTGCAGTTACTGATTACTCTATGTGTTCATGTTCTTCCCTTTTTTTCTTTAAAACTGGGAATTATCAAACAATAAGCTTTGGTTTAAAAACTGATTCAAATCACTATTGCTCAAGTGCTACAAAGAAACATAAGGCAAAGTTATGCAATGATACTCACCCCCTTCCCTGCTTAGAAACCCCACCAGGAACCAAGAGTTCACCATTGTGGTGTGTATCAACTTTTGCTGTCATCAGCAGTCTGCAACTAGGGGAACTCATGCCTCATCCTTCCCCTTCTGAGAATCCAGAGAGCAAACCACCACAAATCCATTTTGAGTCAGGGTCTGAAACCACAGCCTCCACTCCCTCCCTGAGGACCACCTGAGTATTGTGGGGTGGCTGATTTTGGGTGGTTTGATTTTGCCTGAATAGATGTAGTTTGTACTTCTAACGTCATGCCAGAACTTGACACAGAATGGCCCCTATTTTTTTCCTTCTGTTGTTATGAAAATGCTTTAATGTTTCAATGGAGTATTTCCATAAGCGTCTTTCTTTTCTAGATGTCCCTGACTATTAAAATCAGGGTTTGTTCACATTGAAGTAGCATTAGATGAGCTGTAGTGGTGGTGTGTACAAGTCGGCTTGTACTGAGTAAAATTGGTGTAATGAGCTCAGTTTGTTATGCAAAACTCTTTACCTGATACCACTTCATGGTTACCAGCCCTGAGTCAGAAACCATTTTTTCTAAAAATCATGATCACAGGGTTGTTATCTTATGTTCTATTCTGTTCATTTCTGTTTCTTTTCAGGGAAGGATCATGTTTGCAGATTTATTGGCTGTGGAAGAAATGAAAAGTTTAATTATGTGGTCATGCAGCTTCAGGTGAGTTCTGTTCTTTGCCTCTCCCTTCTGTCCCATATAGATGGCATCACTGAGAAGGATTTACACTCAGAGAATAAGGCCAAGCACTGGTGTGAAGACTTTGTTATACACAGAAAGAGAATGGAATGGAAGACAGTCAGAAGGGATGGCGTTGCTCTGATATCCCTTTGGATGGCTCCAGTCATCAAGATGTGCTAAAATATTTCACAGCTCTGTCTTTCTGTTTAAGACAGCTTTCTGTCAATTTTCTGGGAAAAGCACTCTGTTCAGAATGCTCACAGGAGCAACCCACAGCATTGTGCAGCAGTGGCAGCTCTTTGAAACACCTCCTGCTGGGCTGTGATACAGCATTCAAAATATGTCTTGTATCAGAGCTCAGAGTGAGAACAGTGGTGTCATAGCAGCAGCACAGTGGTGTCACACCAGCAGCGCAGTTTCTCTGTGAGAGGCTGCGACCTCTGGCTCCCCTGTCTCTCCCAAGCTCAGCAGTAACTCAGCTTCTGCTGTCAAAGTGTTTACTCCTATTTGAACACTGCTGATATCAAGTCAATAAGGGTAAATACTTGGGTAGCTACCATATGGTCACTGCACTGCTAGACAGTAGATGAAGTAAAACAGGTACCAGCAGATCCCAGTACTTCTTTAAAATAAACTTCTGCTTGTTTTGTAGTTCTGCTTTGCAAGACAGTTGTATAAAACCAGTAAACTCCTGAGGCTTGGGTTTGCCTTTTATGTACCGTTGGCATCCCAGCTGCTGTTATGGATAGAAAAAATCCTTTTGCTCTCTAAACAACCCTAGCTATTGCTGCTACTGCAGTGTGAGTGTGAATATGAATCATGAAAGGGCAAGTCTGGAGCTCATGGAAGAACAAGGCTTCTAACCTGCCAATTCTGTCCTTACCAAGCCTGATGAAAGGGACTTTACCTTGGAAAAAAATTTTGCTGCATGGGTTCTTTTACCTTCTAGTTTGTTCTTGACTATGTAACTGAGCTCATAGAGTAGGCAGAGCTAAAAATAATTTCATTATTTGCAGATGAAGATGTTGATACATAAAGCATTAGCTAGTTTTGCACCATCACTCTTCAGACTAAAATTCTCCTTCATCTTCAAGACCTGCTGAGACATGGTTTATCATGTGGCGCTCTGACTGTTGTGTGCTGCAGTTCTCCCTTTCTCTTCAGTCACTGGGTCTGAGCCTTCCACTCTAAGCTTTGCAACTCATTGCATCTGCTCTGTTTCTAAATCAGCCTGACGGTGTTTATTTGGAAAATAATGCTCATTTTGTGTCTTTTCCTGGTAGCAGTAGCAGCTGGGGAGACTTGGGGCACATTTCAGTGTGCAGGCCTAAAAAAATGAGCCTTGCTTTCCATGTTACCATTGGATAAGAGAGCTGGTGATCAAGGAACAGCTTTACAGTGGAAAGCAAGCTCTGCTGTCAGTTCAGTAACTTGGATGTTTCAAGTAGTGATGACAATGCTGTGCTGGCCCTAGTAAAGTGTCACAGAAATTCAAGAAGATAAGCACAAGAGAAGGGGTTTAGTTTGATTTTGTTCATGTTAAGCAGCAAACCTGGGCAGGCTGATGTGGCTTGGCTTTATCTATGAGCTGGCCTGTAGCAGGTGTGATTCTTCAAGGGTCCAGACCCTGAAGTGAAACATGGGTCAAAACAATTTGAGAGGTTTGTCATATGCTACATGAGCCAGTTGGCACCTTAGTATCTGTAAAGAACATGAGAACTGGAAATGGGTGGATGAAGAGATGGCATTTCACTGCTTTGGAGAGTTTTCTTCTCAACTGTTTGGTATTTTCTGTTGGGAGTTTTGTTTGAATTCATATGGAGTTCTAATACAAGCATATGTCTTCTGTAGATGATAGATGTCTTCTATATATGTCTTTACAGAAGAAACAGAATCAAGAGATTCTAAAGCACAGTAATAAATGGCATGTCCATATAGCTTTTGTTCTTGGTGCATGTTCTCTGAAACAGCAGACTCTTATTCCTAATGTACTTAATGAGTTGGTGAATGCATTAGTTCTGTGGATTAGCAGAGCACTCTGCCGTGGAATACAATCATTTTAGTAGCTTCTCTTTACCAAGCTAAAGAGGTATAGACAAAACTGAGATGATAGACATCAAAGAACACTGGGATTTTTCTTGCATTTACTCTGTCCTTTTTTCCTTTTTCTTTCCTAAATTGTCTTTATTTTTATGCATAGCTGGTAGCCTTTTTGTTTTTCCTCAGAAATTTAATTAACTGGAAACAAATTAGCAATTTGCTTTGATAAGTATTAAGTCAGTGGGAAAATCCTCCTCTCCTGATTTTGGATATGATTCTCTTGATAGACAACTTTCCCTATTGTTGTGTTACCACAACAATGCTGGCTTGAGCTTGAACCAGACATTATGTGCTAGGAAGTTTCTGACAAAACTGCAGCATCATGACTTGCTTACCGAATTTGTACTGCTTTAATCTTTAGATGGCTCAGAAAACAATCAGAGGTTGTTCTTAAATCAGCTTCAGCATGGTCTGGGTTTAACAGTAAGGAGATGCTGGTCTCTGTGCTCTGAGGCACTGCTGTCCATGCTGTGCCTATTGCATAAACAATGGCCTTCCCCAGATAATGATCTGGTATCTTCTTATCAGCAAATGCATCACTTAAAAGCTAAAAGGAAGTACTGGAAGATCTTATACAAGAAATAAAGCAGACATGAGGTGAGCACCTCTCTGAGTAGCATGTCTGCTTTTTTGGGGTTGCATGTTAGAACTCACAGCTGTGAAAGGCTCTGCTTTCATGTGATCGTTTAATTGTTTTATTGACTGTTTCAGGGACGAAATCTTGCAGATCTCAGAAGGAGTCAGCCTCGAGGGACTTTCACGCTGAGCACAACGCTGCGATTAGGCAAACAGATTCTGGAATCAATAGAAGCCATTCACTCTGTGGGATTCCTGCATCGTGACATCAAGCCTGTATGTTGTTTTGGAAATTTTCCTTTTGGTTGTATGTCTGTCAGTTCTGCTTGAATCAATAAAGACAGGCTGAGTATGGGCAGATCTCAGCAGACGTATGTAGGCTTCCTTGCACACTCCCACTGTGTGACATGTTGGCTATTTTCTATAGGCAGAGAACAGTAAGATAGTATTGTCTTTTTTATGAATGCATAGCAAACCAGCTTTTATTGGCAGAGGCTGCTCCAAGGTGGGTTGGTAGCTGTCAGTCCTATTTGCACCAGTCAAGACCCCATGATGAAGCAATCTAGTTCTGAATGGTCCTTTGGAGTCCAGCCAATTATCACTGTAAAAGTTGTTCAGAAAGGAAGTCTTGTTCTGTGACACATCACTTGAATAAATGCTATTTCAAGTATTTGACTGAGCTAAATCATCCTCTTAATCCTGTATGAGTGATTGCCAAAAGAATTGCACAATTTCCAGTCAGAAACACAGTCACATTGTTGGTCATCTGCCTAGGCAAAGCACAGTAATTCCGAGTCTCATTGTAGAAGCCGGTCTTCTTCCTACAGCTCTTCACTGTTTGACCTGAACTTGTTGAACTTGAACTTGTTGCTATGCCATACCTGAGACCAGCTTCCTTGTAGCAAACTCATTTGCTCCTTCTAAAATCAGCTGCTTTTGGCTTACCAGATTCAGCTGAAAACCCGTCACTGGTGTGATTGGTTACAAATCCTTTAGCAACCTTCCATTGTTGTAAACGATAGAACTTTAAGATTGAGCTTAGAAAAAAGGGCTGCTCCATTTGCTTGTGATTGGTTTGTTTACTGAGAACCAAACCTGGTGGTTTCTATATGTCTGAATGTTCAGATAGATTTAGGCAATGTGATGCAGTAAATGGAGACTCTGGGAGTTAGGGCAGAATAATTCATGCTAGCAGCTGAACCATGAACAGAAGCATTTATCTGCAATAACTCCAGCCTGTTATGCAAGTGATGGAGCTCTCACTGCAGAGCTAGTGGTGTTAAATGTAGCTCTTTCTCAGAGCAGCCGAAATATAGCTAAGCTAATGTGAATTCTAGTAATTTTGAGAGTCCACAGTCTCTTATCTGCAAAGTGAACTTCTTATCAAGGCAGTAGTTCTCTAATCATGATGTTTTAGATGCATCTTAAAATTAATCTCTTTGACTTTTTTCCACCAGAGGTATGTGGAGCTACATGATGAGGTTTTGCTCACAAATGGCCACTTTTAGCCAAGCTGCTGACATCAATTTGACTTTTTTTCTTTCCTTCTTTGTCTAGTCCAACTTTGCCATGGGCCGCTTACCTTCAACATACAGGAAGTGCTACATGTTAGACTTTGGTCTGGCCCGCCAGTACACCAACACTACTGGGGAAGTCCGACCAGTAAGTACATTTCAAGGAGTTTTTTTCCATTTCTGCAAATGAGTAGGAATGGAAAGGTTTTGTGATTCTGTTTTGTTGTTGTTATACATGGTCATTATATTGGACTGCATATTCTGCAAGGCGAGAATCAGCCGGTGACTTCAGCTGAGTTGGGGATCTAAGAAGGGATGCTTGCTTTTGTCTTAGAAGATGAGTGGCTTTTTTTCCCTTTTATTTCCTTTAGGGTAATCATGTTTTCCACAGGCTTGCAATACTTACTGAGTACAATATGGACTAACAAAGAGGGTGAGCCCAATGCTGGCTGTGTAACTTCTGTGGCCCCAGGGGACTGGTCTAGTTCAGTTCTCTGCAGTCTGGGGAAACAGGTTGGTGTATTCTTAAAGCTTTTATAAAAAAATGTGCTAGAAGTTAGAGGCTGACGTGATCTCTGAGGCTGAGCTTACTGTAAGCTGCAACCTGTAATGATGTTCTCACCTTTCCCAACTTTGGGTTTATGTCTATTGCCCGTGTCTGGATTTCCTAGCAGGGATATTTCAGTGTGCCTGCCTGGAGGGGAGGTAAGGGCAGGGGGCATAACTTGTGCCATATAATATGGGTTTTATCTTCAGTTCTTTTACCAGTGCTGTTATCTGGGGTCACTCATAAGGATGTGTAAAGCTTCAGATGTTCTAGGATCTGTCAGAGAATTCCTAGATTTATTTCAGAACACAGTGCAAGCAGAGAGTGCTCATACAATCTCACTGTTTGTCATCCTAGGCTTACAGCTTTTGGTCTGTACACCTTTTCCATCTGCAAGATAATTGTTCTGGAAAATGTTGATAATGTGCTAGCTAAATACAGAGACTCTGTAGTGCTGGGTATGGTTGGGGAATGGGAAGAAAGCAAAGGCCATGAGCAGATTTTTTGTCTTTAGTAGGTGAATATAGCTGGGGAATTTTTCTTCTATTTTTTTTTCCCTTCTTTTATAAGTCTTTCCAGTTTTCTTTTTCCCTGTAGTTGGGAGCTGCTCCAGAGGTTGTGCTTACATCTTATTCCTAGAAAGACACACATTATGTACTACTGGACTTCCTTGTCAATGCATTTTAATTTGGGGATAACCCTCCTGCGTATTCTCTTTACAAAATGTTCCCCACTTCTTTCCTCTTTCTGCAGTCAGAATTGAAGTCTATTATGGATTGAAACTGGCATTTGGTTTTCTGCAAAATTTCATCATTTCTTAAGTGAAGTAATTACAGTGTATGTCTGTATTTCAAGTCCCATTGTTTTAACACTGTTCTTTCTTTAAAGAAATTAATTTTTCCAAGTGTGTCTTCTTTTGAATCCTCTATTTTGTTCCTTTCTCACCATAATTTAAAATTACTTTGCTTTTCTTTTGCTCCCAGGCCTTGTTTTTAGAAACAGCTCTACACATAGCCTTGACATTTTCCAGGGTAAAAGATTGTTCAGCTGTGTCTTGCAAGCTATGTCCTGCTTGGGTTGGTGTGGGCGAGGGGGAGCTTTGTCAGAGTGCAGAACTCTGAGAAGGTTGGTCTTAATTCTGGTCAATCTAGTGGTTGATTGCTTGCTTGCCACAGGTGTGTCTCTTAGAAGGAAGAATGACATAGAATCTTTTCCTAAAAAGATACATGCAATCCCCAGAAGGGTGGGAGCATGCTCCTCTGAAAGTGTTACAAAGCGTCGGTTTGTTTGGGATATAGGAGGATCATGCAGGGTAAAGTATCATATACCTAATGTACTTATTCTCCCACACCACAATTCAGGGGGTCAGTCAGGCTTTTTGATAGAAATGATGTGGGAAAAAAGCACATAAATATTCACCTCAATGCCTCTTGACATTATACAGTAGTCACTGGGCTGTTTGGTCCTATTGTCTCCCTGCTGCCTGATATCACTTTGAGTTCCACTTATCAGACCAAGACATTTGTCTGGAGAAGCGCGATGTGATTGCTGCACTGAGAATTAGGAAGGAGATGGGGGTGAAGGGTGGTGTGAAGGCAAGTGAAATGAGAAATTTTGTGGTGTTCTTGTGTTTGGATTTTTTAATAAGAACTTTATCACTTATTTCACCGAAGAAATTATTTCAAATCGGTAAGGTAAATTCTTTTTTCTCCCTTCTCTTTCTACTCATTTATATGTAAAGAATACATTTTCCAGATTTATAGCATAGTCATCCTGAGCCTAGTATTTATGTGGTTTGGTTCTGAGATACAATACACAAGACAGGTGATGGAAAGAGCTCACTCTCTTTTTCTAGAAGGATGTCTGGATTTTGCTTTCAGTCATATTCAGTTATTAACAGATGTTTTCTGCTCAAGTAGGTTCTCTGCAGTTTCCTACAGTTTCAGAAGTATTGCCATATTTTATGAATAATACCTTAAAAGTATTAGCTGTTTTCATATCCCCTGAAATTCAGAGCCTCAATCTTATTTATCACCTTTTCAGAAAGACTCTGAATGACTTTCTAGTAATACAGATAATGAGCCAGGTCTTTAGGATGCTGTGGACTTGTTGGATTTTTGGGGTTTTCTAACTTACCTCTTGCCTCCTGTTTTCTACAGATTGATTAAAACTTTGAGGTGTGATCATTTCTATTCTCCTTAATCTTCCTTGAGCATTAGTTTCTCCATACTTAGCTGTCACCACTCTGCCTTCCCAGGCCTTTTTTTAAAACCCAGCAGTTTTTACCCAGGGAGCTGTTACTCTCCTGAGCCTTTCATGAGTGTTATGGATTTGATTTGTATGTCTTACAGAGGATGGCTACTTGACCGTTCAACTTGTTTGCTCAGCAATTGAGCATTTGTAAAGTTATGGCCCACTTAGTGTAACTAAATTCAGGTTTATTCTCAATCTGGATTTATCCTGTGCTTCTAGAAAAACAAAACTGATCTCCCTAATGTGGGATTCTAAAATTAGCACAAATGCTAGTCCTTGAAGAAAAGCTGTTGTGACACAGATTTGCTTTCATAGGAATGGTCTCACCCCTCTACTGCTTGCCCATTGCCCCATGTTACAAAGTCTCCTGGGTAGCAGTCACTAGGAACTTACATTGCTCTATAAAGACAGAAGATGGTTGGGCCAGAAGGTGTGTAAGGAAGCATCAGTGACATTTCTTCTCTCTGTTGGCAATCAGGGAAGCTCAGCTGTTCTCAACAGTCTCATTACTTGATATTTCTTTGTGGGTTGTGTAAGTCAGTCTTTGATAGTTACTCCTTTGGACAGGCAGAGCAGATGTGCTTTGGTCATGTAGCCATGTGGTGGCTGTGGTGTGCTGGGAACTGCTTAGGGCCTGGCTGAAGGCTCTTCCTTGCTTACCATCATCATTTCTGGCATTTGGATCACAGCCAACATCCTGGTTAGCAAAGGCAACTTTGGCTATTATGAAAAACAGGACAGACTGCTAGTGGAAAAGAAACCCTAGTATTTTCAATGTGTTTTGTTTTCAAACACTTGCAAGGACAAGTTCCTGAACAAGGAACAGAGAGGCAGCTTGCTAGAACTGCTAGAGGAGATGCTGATTTCTTACTGCTCCTCCCTGCCTCTCTAAGCAGCTCTCTATCCTGTTTAAAAGGTGGCAAATTATGGTTAAGATCTGTATTCAGCATGGTATGTTTGACGTGAAATTTTTCATTTCTCAAGGGTGCACTGTCAGTGATAAATTCACAAAATATTCCTGGTTCGTTAAGCTTAGTAACATCTTTTGGTGCTCAAGACTTATGTTTTCTGACAAAAGACAGGGGAAAAACTACTTTGTCACAGTAGACAGGGCCGTCTTCAGGGCTGTGAGTCTCATGACATCTGTTTTCTGGGGAATAGATCTTATTTTTGTGCACAGCTGTAAAGCTTAAATGAGAGAGATTCCAATATACCTGCTCCCGTTCTGCCTGTGGCTTAAATACATGGTGTTTGTGGTATTCTGCTGTCAAGTGAGAATGCAGGAACTCCTGTAGGACAGGAAGGTTTTGAACCTGAGACTTCCAAACTTTGGGTGAGTGATCTGATGCTGGAGAGAAGAATCACGCACAGATTCACAGAGTAGGTAAAGTTGGAAGGGACCACAGGGGGGCATCTGATCCAACCTCCCTGCTCAAGCAGGGTCATCGCAGAGCACATTGCACAGGATTGCATCCAGATGGTTCTTGACTATTCCCAATGAGGGAAACTCCACAGCCTCTCTGGGCAGTCTGTCCCAGTGCTCGGGCACTGCACAGTAAGGAACCTCTTCCTCATGTGCAGGTGGAGCTTCCTGTGCCTCAGTTCCCGCCCGTTGCCTCTTGTCCCATTGCCCGGCACCACGGAGCAGAGCCTGCTCCATCCTCTGACCCCTCCCTGCAGACCCTGACAGACATTGATGAGGGCCTCTCTCAGTGTCTCTTCTCCAGGCCGAGCAGGCCCAGCTCCCTCAGCCTTTCCTCAGAAGGGAGGTGCTCCAGTGCCTTCAACATCTTTGTCACCCTCTGCTGGACCCGCTCCAGGAGTTCCTTGTCTCTCTTGTCCTGAGGAGCCCAGAACTGGACACAGCACTCCAGATGTGCCTCACCAGGGCTGAATAGAGGGGCAAGATCAGCTCCCTCAACACATCCCAGGACACCATTGGTCTGCTTGGCCTACAAGGGCACTGCTGGCCCTTGGACAGCTTGTTGTCCACCAGGACCCCCAGGAAAGTGCTTCTCTTCAGTGTTGTCCTTTCATTGTGACTACAAACCTTCATTTCATATTTTTCTGGTTCTGCCCAATGCTCACCAGAAAACTCCTGGATTGCTTTGCCCTGCTCTATTGTCTCTGCAATATATAGATGCAGGAGCAGTAGATGTAGGCGTAATTCAAGCCCCCTGTGAGTACCAGGGCTTGCAATTGCAAGGCTTCCTCAAGTTTTCTAAAGTTTTCATCTATTTTTAATTCTTGATCAGTCCATTAATAGCAGGTGCCTACAATTAATTACATTACCTATGCTGATCACTTACCTTTCAATAGTAACTGTCCCATTCCCTGCTCCAAGGAAAGCTTCATACATTCAAGCCACTTCTGTGAGAATGCACCTCCTTGCTTTCCCAGTCCTTTTTTCCATTCATTGGGGTGCTCAAGTCATGTGAGCAGTCCCGCCAAGTCTTTATAATCCCAGTGAGATCATAGATTTGCAATGACACAGACACCTCTAACTGCTCCTGTTTGTTACACATATGTAGGTGTTTTTGGACAGGCACTTGAGGTGGGCCACCAGTTGTGCTGCTTCCCCAAGAGAGACATGGAAGTTTCTATTACCCTCTCCCAGGGCACCTCCTCACAGTCTCTGTTCTTCCATATCTCTTCAGGTTACAGTAATCCTGTCCCACTGTACATGCTTTAAATCCTCCTCACTAGATTAGCAAGATGAGATGCAAGGTCTTTGTAAAGATGCTCTTGCCACTGTCAACTGTGTCCCTTCTTCCGCCAACAGTACCTTTTCCTCAAAGAGGGACCTGTGGCCATAGAAGCCAAAGCCCTGTCTTTGACAGCTTGGTGTTGACTTGCACAATGCATCTGCTGCTACCTAAGCTTCTCCCACTCCCTGGCAGGATATAGAAGGAAATCACCCAGATCCCCATGCCTCAAGGTCTGTAGTCACTCTTAGAATGCTCAAGGTCACTGTTTAAAAACCAGTTGTTTTGATGTTCCCATAAATGAGCTGCAAGTGTTTATAGTCAGATGGCCACACAAACTCAGCAATCTGTCCTTATTATCCCATATTCAGGCTCCCAACAAGCCACAAAGCTCTTGAGGCATCAAGTTAGGTCAGCAGGTGGGGACTTTGATTTCCTGCAGGATGGAATATTCAGTGACCATCATTCACCTTTTCTTCCCTATGTGGACATTTGATTCAGGCTCAGGTAGCTCCCCTGGCAGGTTTTGTTTCTCCTCACCAATTCCCAGGATACTTCATCTATTCTGCACCTGCAGATCTGCATGTGGGGCAGGAACCTCCCTTCTGCTGCCAGCTTTCCCTTCTCTTGGGAATCTCCATCTGTTACTCCTTTGCACATTTCTGCTAGCTGTCCCTTTTTCCTTACGTTGCAGGTTCTTGCTTTTCCCTTCCAGGGCCTCTGTGAAGATTCTGTTAACCTCTTGTTCATGGGCATCAGCCCATGATGGGGACCAGGCCCTGTGGCCCATCACTACCTTTACTGCAGGTCCAACGAGGCCCACACTGTCCTCAGCGAAGTTTCTGGGCTCCCTCACACCCTTGTTTTGCTAAGTGCTATCACAGCTGCTACAGCTCTGTTAGTTGTCAGTTTACTGTGCTGCTTATAAATGCCATAAAGAGAAGGAAAAATTAAATGAAAATTTTCATGCTTTTCATGCCAAAGTTTTTGTTAAACATCAAGAACCAACCTCGCAGTTAAACTTTTATGTAAAGGAAATCATGTTCTGAATTTGGCTGATCTCAAAACTTCGTGTTTATTGCCTCTTTGAAGATCAACTGCAATTGTCAAATGTTCTCTCTCAAATGAGAGAGAAACATTATATTTTTCAGTGCAGTTTCTTGCAGTGTGGACCTTCTCAGGAACTGATGTTTTTGAAAACTCAGCTGTGCTGTGTGGGCTAGTTTGCCCTTGCCTATATGCACAAGTGCTACAGAGAACACTGTTGGTGATATGCTATTTTCCCTTATAATAGCTGTGTAGATTCTTTCTAAAGAGAAATTAGAAATGTAGCTATCCCAGCTAGTTACATTTCTGCTGATTTTAGGAGAGTGACAAATTTTCATTCTGGTGTGTGGGGGTCTGAACCAACATTATACTTTTTAAAAATGAGTATTGCACATCCCAGATGAAACAGAATGCATCTGCCCAGCTCCTTGCAACCTACCTGTAGGTCATCCAGAATCATCTTCTTTAGGACTGGAGACAGATTACCAGAGACGAATAGAACCAGGAATGCAATTGTTACAGTCCATATGGAATAGGATGATGAAAATTACACCACCTTTTTTGTGCCTTCATGCAAATCTAGAGATAAGAGTTGATGATGCATAAGGTACCACCTGTCCAGCTTCAAAGAAGGAGTTGCAGATCTAAACAATGTTCAGAAGACAGTAATGACAAACTTGTGCAAAGAGGGCTTGAAAAGATTGTGATTATCACATGCACAAGAAGATGAATTAAGGGAATTTTATTAAAATCTGTAAAATACTAGTTAATAAGTGCTTGCAGTTGCAGGGAATACTCTTCTGAGAAACAAGTATAGTTTTTTCTTCTGATTTCCCCCTCTTCCCTTATTCCCCCCCACTCAGAAAGTCCATTTTGTGGAGAATCCCAAGACCTTTCATAACAAATTTCATATTACAGGATGCAGACGTCTTCTTTAGGGATTTAACTGTTATTTCTCCTAGATGCAGCTTTCTGCTGTGGTTCAGATAGAGGCATGAGCAGTTTTATTCACTGTGACATCCTGCTTGTACGACCCACCTTTGCCATGCAGCAGTATCAGCAGTCAGTGTCGGTGCACATCTTAAGACAACAGAACCGATTAACTGGGGAAGGAACTGAAAATCCTTGTGTTTTTTAAATATGTAGAATTCTCTTCTTTAGAGTGTGCATAAATCAAATTTTTCATCTTGCATTAATTTTTATAGCAGAGAGCTGGACTAGCAGAATGTGTTTGATATGGAGAACTAAGGCTGAGAATAAAATTTGAACTTGAAGGGGGAAATGAACATAAACATTGTTATGCAGATGATTAACAACATATGCTTATGTAATGGAGGTGTTCTGAGTCATGAAGGTCTTCTGTGCAAATGTAGGTCAGGTTTTGGACAAGAACTCCTTGATCATTGCTCAGCTCTGCCAGTTTTGTCACGTGCAGTACAGAAAGCATTGTACCTTTCCTCTGTCTGTGACACCCTGACTTCAGAAACATATTCCCTGTGGCTCCTCAAATATTGAGAGTATTCAAGGCTTTAGCAGCTTGATCTTAATTATTTATTCGAAAATGCAGGCTATGTTTTCCCTGAAGCCTCTCTCCCATTGCAGGATATGACAGTGGACTGTTCTGCTCAGCAAGCATTTTATTTTAGCTTAGTCAGCTGCAGCCCATTGATTAAATCTCGATCTCCTTGTGGCTCAGACTGCACTGCAGTAGTTTGCAGTGCCTTGCTGGAGAGACTGCACATGCATGAGGGTGGCTCTGGGAGTCAGTGGGCACAGGGATGAGGGTGTAGGCAGGACAGTGTTCAGCCTGTGCGGAAGAGCGTGAGGAAGGGTGAAGAAATGTGTCAGCTAATTGAGAAAAAGGTATTTATTTTCCTAATGTCTGTGCATAGTGTTAAAAATAAACTTCACTGCAGTGAGCAAGGTATTAGAAGAGGAGATGATGGTGTGTTTTTCTACTAAGTAGTTTTCCCCCCCACTGGAAAATGAGCTATTAAATAATACAGGGGACAGGAACTTCTACATCCTAATACCCCAAATATTCAAACATAGAAACCCAGTAGCGTTATACTTGTTTTCTACTTGAAATACATATAAATCTGTAGTAGTACATAGGGAATTAACATTTTGGAGTAGAATAACAGATTTGTGGAGCTGTGTTGCTATATCAGCTTGGGAGGAAATATAATTTTTGTCTCAAACTTTGTATTGTAAAAAGGTGATCACAGGAAAGGCTGAAAACACAGCATAGTCATGTTTGTTCAGAGATGAGGAAAAGGAAAAAGAATGGACCTAGGTCTTAAAAATATTGCACATTTAATATATGCAGTTTCACTGGGAATGGATTAGTTATAAAACAGATCATCACAAAAATTACATTAAGGTTCTCATTGTTACTTTCATTGTTGGAGTAGCAAATTTGGACTTGAGAAGGGAGATTATGTTCTGGTTAAAACATCACAGCTACAGAAATCTGTTGCTGTTGAAATTAAATGTATAGAAAGCAGACTAGGTAATGGATTTGAAGTTCTCTTAGGCAGGGAATCTGGTATCTTGCTACATGTAGCTGTTTCTCTGCTTTCCTCACCTGGAAGCCCTGGGTCAGTGAGGGTCACCTCAGATCATCTACAGCAGGTTGTTGTTGGTTTTATTTTACATAGCAGCTGCTAAAGGGGTGAGAGAAAAAGAAGGATAGCTCAGGCTCAAATTTTATGCATAACTGCAGGGGACTGAGATCCCATTTTCCATCTCTCAGTGCTTTTACTACCAAGCTGCAGGGGAGTATACATTACATTTGAATGTGTCATTCCTTCTGGTCAATGCTATTCCACTTGAAGCTCTGATTATTATTGCTGCTGGAAAACAGAGGGAGGCATATAAAACTCTTACTGTGGCCAGTGATGAGGGAACTGAGGCTTTGCTCCCTAGGCATGTGAATGCTGGATTCAAGTTGGATTGCAGGTCAGATCTCCCCTCAGTCAGGTAAGTGCATTTGCTGCCAGGTCATGTATTTCCTTCCTCTTGGTAATAATTATTCATGTATTCTGCGCAAAAGGTATCCTTTTCAACCTGTGTGTTCTCAAACTTGCATCTCACAGCACCCTGTGGCTTAGGGATGAGAGTGTACTCTGGAAGGAGGGAGGTGTGGTTTTCATGTCTGTTCAGAGGGTGGGGAGGTTTGAACTTCAGTCTGCTGCATCTCAGTGATTGCCACAACTGCCTTTTGTCTTCTTCCTCTTGATAGAAAAGAAACATCATCTCCATCTGACTCCAGGAAAGCATTTTGAGCTTTAAATCCCAAAGGAGATGTGACCTCAAAACATTTCCATTTCAGTAGTTCCCCTGCTCTGTTACAGCAGATGAAAAACTTGTCTTTGGTACTTTGCACTCCCCATTCTTTCTGTGGGGATATTTTGTGCTACTTGTTGCCTTGTGGGACCTTGCATGTAAGGAATAAGTGCATTTCTGAGGTCAAAATTCTCTTGTTAAAAATAGTGATAACTGAATAATAGGATTACAACTGATAAGAAAAACGCTCATTCTTAGCCCTGTTTCTACTTTGAGAAAGGTACTCATCTTCAGCACAAGTTCGGTGCAGGAATCATGTGATGAGATGGTTGGTGCATGCTATTTAGAAAGACAAAATTATCTTGGTCTTAAATGATGTTAAAATTCATTGGAAATTTTGAACTCTCCTAAAATAAAGAAAGAACGATGGCATTTTAACTCACCTGCTTTGTGTCTTTTGTTTTGGAAAGAATAGCAGGAGACTTAAATAGCTTTCTCAAAACTAAATTTCATGCAAAATTTATGGAATTCTTAGGATTTGCACAGTTTTAGGAAAGGGGAATAGTGAGACTCGAATAAGAAACTCTGTTGTGTGGATTGCTTTTGATTACTTTATTTCTGTTGGAATAAGTATCTCTCAGCCAAGGTCTTTCCTCAGGTCACTGAATTGAGTTTTAAGGTTATATAATATATTGTAATATTAGCTCTTGCCTCTGATGAGCATGGCCATCAGATTTCTGTGCTGTGCTATTAACAGATACAGTGACTGCTCATGTGACCTAAAAGCAGCACTGAGTTTCATCCTGCTCTCTCCCAAACCGCCATTCTCTATCCCCCCACAGACAGGGGAGCACTTCAGCAGTCATCAGGGAAAGGGGACATACCTGAAGGTGGCAGCTGGAAGCCTGTAAAGTTGGCAAGCCTCTGTTTGTATGGAGATTGATTGTGAGAAAGCAAGGTGGTGTTTGCAGAAAAAACACAAATATTTTGGATGAGAACCCACAACAATTCAAATAGGAAAGGGGGACATTGCTGTTGTTTTTTTCGAAACTTATGTGCTGATGTTAGAACTTGCACTGGATGAAAAGGGCAGGAGATGAGAGAGCAAATCCCCTTGCTGGTTATTGGATCAGTTTGTTTTGGGGAGGAAGGGAGGGTATACATCAGACAATTGTAGGAAGGAAAATCACAGTAGAACCATACAACTGACCTGTGGTGAGGCTGTCTCCATTGCTGCTCTCAGTTTGTTTTTCCACTTACGAGGTGTGATATGCAGGCAGGGGAAGGTTCTCCCTAGAGGGCCCCATCTCACCACTTAGAGAGTACTCACAAGCCACACAGGTTCATGCAACACTTCGTTTCTTTTGTGTCAGAATGAAACTCAGCCCAGGATGGGCCAACAGCCCTGGTAAGGGTGATGGGAGATGGCAACAGCTAAACAAGACACAGGTTTCTGTTGGGTTACAATATTGAATGTTTTTTAATTCATTTCTGTTTAATTTTTTTCTCATTTTGTTGTTTTTTTTATCATGTTTTTCTTTGGGTTTCTCTCTGTTTTACAGTTCTTTTGGGCTCTTCTTTTGAGGCTGTGTTTGATGCGTTGGCTTCCCATCCGCTGCTCGTAACCATCTCTGCTATGAGTTGTGAGTGAGCCATCACCATGCTTCTGGGTTTTCATTTTGGTTTGTGCTTTTGTTATATATGGAAGTCCAAATTACACCTGATTTTCTTTTTTCCCTCATGATATGTTTGTTTTTCAGCAGGATCGTGACAGCTACCTAAATGTGATGCAAAGGCCTAGAGCACTTGGGATTCTGCCTGAGGGGCTGGCAGATATTTGGGTGGTGCCAGACTGATTTTGTCAATTCTGTGGTTTCAGAGGCGAGCGGGGGGGAGTTTTCTCATCTTACATTTCTGTCTCCAGCTTCCTCTATTCATTTCTGACTCCCCATGGGCATAAAATATCATGCAGTCATTAATGATTCTACAAAACACTTCTGTTTAAATTAGCAAGTCAAAATGCATATAAGGGGTGTGGATTCTGTCCCCACCAGAAGAGGTGAAGATGCATATCCCTGCATCTCCCCCATGAGCCTGTCTGAAGAAGCAGAAGGTTCCTAGAGGTCGCAGACATATTTCCTTTTAGTTCAGTTAAAGCTTTCTTTCACTTTTCCTTCTTATCACAACCTTTCCAACAAGTCATTTCTATCCAAGATATATCTCCAAATGCTTTCCATGATCTGTGGCATTTCCTCTCTCCCGTTACTACCTTCTCTTCAATCTGCGCTAACTTTTTTTCACATTCTCACTGCTGAAAATCCTTTTCCTGATTCCAGGAGAAATGGGTTAATGATCCTAGATGGCAGCAGGCCTGCCAGGGGCAAAGGTGGTGCATCTCATGAGGTGTTTGCACAGGCTGGGGAGGAACCAATGGTCATGTTCCATGAGGGTACCACAGTCACAAGAAACAGCAGGAGGAAAATACGGGCATCCAAATACAAGTTTTTAGGAAGGCAGCTGGAAACTGGGACATTCAAAATATCCAGTTTCCTCTTGCCAGTGAGGCAAAAGGAATAATTTAAACCTCTATGAATGAACATGGTGTAAGGAGCAGAGAGATTCAGATTAATGAGGAAATATGAGCACTCCTCAAATAAAAAGGGAGTGTACAGGAAAGACAGATTTCATGTGAATCATGAGGGAAAACTGTTGGCACTTGAAATACAAATGATCCTGAGTGTTTGACCTGGAGAATGATGAAAAGCTGATGGGTGTAAAAGAGCAGAGTTTGGAAAATGCATCCACTTCATCCAGGATTTTGTTACCTAGTTCTGTCTGTGTCTGTGACGTAGTCTACATTGCTAATGCCGTGAAAGGAACACAGAGTGTAGGTTTTGCTCTGTGGTAGTGGTCTAATACATTCTCCCAAGCTGAAACTCATTTTAAACCAAGCTTCTAACACAATGCAGCGCTGTGTAATACAGTACTTTAGCTTTGTGGTAGACACAATATGAATGAAAGAAGAGATACACTTTATAACATTTTTATAGTAATACTGATGTGTAAAAAAAAAAAAATCATCTGTGGTTTAAAATTATATTTCAACTTGCTAGTTTATTCTGCATTCATAATTTTGGGGTCTCAAATCAGTTGGATTATGTATGATTCCACAGCCTGAAGGTCCTAACTGTTACAATTTCGATTCTGTGTCAAATGTAGACTGGTCTGGGCAACAAGGGTGCTTTATCCAGGCTCTTTTCCACTGCTGGTCAGTGCAGTGATGGGATGAAATTTGTTAGCTGGAAGAAATGAAGTGTGTAAAGAAATCATCTGGAAAACTAATGTTTATGAATTCAGAAGCAAAGTCAGTAATAGTCTGGTATGCAGCATATGATACAACAAATGCTTGTTTGTTTGGATGAAAAACAAGGTATCTCCACAGTCTGGGAAATACTTGATTGCAGTGACCAATTCTTTGTGACTGGCAGGGCAGTCAAATATGGTTAAAAGAGGTGCAGCCTTTATGAGAAACAGACACGGTTACACAGTTAGCATCTGCCTATTTTGTTCAAAGGACTCTAAAGGTCCTGTCAAAGCAATTGCAAAGTCTTGCTCAGTTGCAGTTCTCTCCCTTCCCTGAGCTCCCATGTGAGAGAGGAGTGGAGGGAAAGCCCTCTGGGTTCAGGTGTGGGACTCTCAGGAGCAGCTGGTCATGTTGGCTGTGGGACAGATGCATGGTTAAAAGCCTGCACCAAAAGCTGGGCTTTGCTTTGCTTCTGAGAGAGGAGAGAATACACTTGTGAACAGCCTGGCACTGGTTTCAGAACAAATCTAATTAAAGACTGCACAGATAGCCTGTCTGCCAGAAATAGTGAGTATTGATCTAAAATGATTTTTAGAGACATTGCCGACCAGACTGATGCCAGCGCACATGGTGCTTGGTTCAGTACATGCCCAGCTGATAACTGAAGTCATTGAAGCAGGGAAAGAGCATGAAAGACAAAGTTGCATGGACTGCAAAAATTGAATAATTTTTGTTCTGAAAACGTTACAGGTTACATGTTAGAATCGTTCACAATACACTCTTATGGCTCATGAAAAGTAACCAACACACTAGCTTCCATCCATAATGGAAAAGAAGAATGTCCTCTCACTTTTGAATGTGTAGAGCAAATTTATGGTAATGGCTGTATTCCAGTGGCCAGTATTCTGCTTTTCAGGAGCTCACATCAGTGAATTCTCTGGAATTCTGAAAAATATTTTGCAGTCATTTGTCAGTGGGAATCCTAAATTGCATAGCTCTGAGAGCAACAAGGTAAATGATCCCAAATATAATATCTTTGCTATTACCTGTGGCTAAATAAGTGTCTTATAGCTCAAGCTGGTGCACTGCAAGATTAAATACTGCATCAAGTGCATGGGATGTGCATATGGGTTCTCCTTGTGGAGAATTTGATTAGCATAAAAGAGTCATAAGGTAGACTTGCAGCTTTATTTTGCTTAGAGTCATTATAACTTAAGAGCTGCATTGTGCACCACATAGGTGTGGTTATGTTACATGTTGCTGGTGAACTTGTTTAAAAAACATTTCAGATATTATTCTTTCTGAGACTATTGATATTCGGAACAACTTCTCTGTACCCAAAAGGAAGCAACTGAATTGTTCACATTTAAAGTGACAGAAGAGTGCTCCAGAATAAAAGTATGGAGTTTAAAGCCTAGTTCTGAAAGCACAGGCACAGCTGAAAGAACAAACCTGAAACAAGTGACTTCTGTGGGACAAGTTACTCAATTAACTTGTTATTAATGTGCTCAATTTTCTGTTGGAGTAGGATCTTGATTTTGAGTATGTTTAGCTCTTTGCCAAAGCTTAGCCTTATGATGGAAGAAGTCTGGGCCTGAATCTGGTTTTGCCACAAGAATTTGAAAGCACTGCTGTTAAGTCTCATTAACTCTGGTGCTTCTCGTTCAACTAAGAGAATTTGGTGGATGTCATTATTTAAATGCAAGTTTTTCAGAACAACGACATCTGCATTGAGTGAACTCACATGGTCTAATGTTCTTGTGGAGGCAGCAGTAGAAAGAGCTGGAACAGTTGCTTGGCCCCCAAAGCAGCGAAAGCCTCCAGATGGGACAAATAAGTCACAGGAGGACTGCATTTCCACAGCCACTATATCAAGCCTTTACTTCCCAAGGACATGAGAAAGAGAATCAGGGAAAGAGAAAATAAAGATAGGATATACTGGGAAGAATATGGAAAAAAGCAGTCAGAGGTTCGTAATTTGTTGAAGTCTTACAGAAGATGCTGACCAGCAGCCGTCATCTGCCTCGTGTCAGAGTAGGTGTTCCTCGTTTCCATCCTGACCAGGCTGCCTTCAGGCTTTGCTTAGCTCATGTCACTCATGACTCAGTTTTGCACTTGCACTTCTTTACTAGCTTTTCCCTTGATCTGGAATTTAGAAAGGAAAACCTGGTCCTGGTTAATGTTCTTGTCTCTATGCCTGGACTGTTACTGTTCTAACATACCACTGTAACCACCTTGCCTTCTCTGTAGAGTAAGCTTTCCTAGAAATGCAGAATTGGAGAACGCTCTCTGTTTAGCTGCTATAGCACAAGGAGGCAGTAAGAGCCTTGTATCCCTTGGCTGCCTACAAAATAGCAGTATAGACAAGAGTTTCTCAGGAGTTTGCTGCACAGGGATTCAGTCATCTGCTCTGTTTCTGAGAAGTTTCTCTTGTCTCCCTCCAGCCTCGCAATGTTGCTGGTTTCCGAGGAACCGTCCGCTATGCCTCTGTGAATGCACACAAAAACAGGGTGAGTATTTTGGGGTTGTAAGGAGCTACCAGTAGATAATTCCCCCTCGGAAACCTGTTTTCAGGAGCAAAGGAGAAAGAGGCATGAGTTCTGGTTTGTTATCCGCAGAAGTTAGTGTATCAGATTTCCATTATGTAGTTAAGGCTGTTGACTGTAAAATCAAAATTATGATTTAGTTACTGGATCCTCTCTAGTTGGCAGACTTAATAATTGTAATTATTGCATTCAAGACACTTTTTAAAGGCAAAAGTAAACCACACTGAAGGAGAAATCTGGCTTAGTGCCAGGCTGCTTGCTGCTGGTTTCTAGCAGAACTTTACTAGGAATTACCAAGTGCCAGGTCCCCAAATCCATTCTTCATCTGTAATTTTTAATATTAACGGCATGCCATCCAGTGAAGAGCCATCTGTTGAAAGCTAGGTTTATTTTTCCTGAAAAGAATCATTATTTACATAGTGTCTGGCCTGTTTCATTTTAAATGCTTCTAGAAGGCTCATCTAACCTTCTTCTCAAAACACTCCTGTGTCCTATTTCAGTAGTGTTCCTTTGCAGACACTAAACAGTAAGTTTGGACAATACCCTCAGGCACAGGGTATGATTCTTGGGGTGTCCTGCACAGGGCCAGGAGTTGGACTCGATGATCCTGATGGGTCATTTCCATCTTCTGTGGTTCTAAGTTCTGTAGTTCTGCTGCTGAAAGTGCCTGCCAGATGGAAACTATCAGCCCTCCTGCATTACCTCCAGGTTTCTGGCCTTAATTGGGATGAGTCTGTAGGATGACCTGGGACATATGAAGAAATGTCAGGTTTTTTTAGGGAAGGAAGTTACCATCTGCAAAAGGTAGAAAGTGTGATGCGGGGAGGGCAATTGAATGCCATCATGAATTCTTTCTGTTTCTTGGGAGACACAGAGAAACCTGAGGTATAATTTTTGCAAGAGCTGAGTAGGCCCAGCTGTAGCTGGCATCAGCTGAATGTATATTTAGACACAAAAATTGCTGTATAATGCAGGCTATTTTGAGAAATCATATCCTAGACATTGGAAGTTGAGC
Source organism: Pardalotus punctatus (assembly GCA_013400915.1). Taxonomy (NCBI): domain Eukaryota; kingdom Metazoa; phylum Chordata; class Aves; order Passeriformes; family Pardalotidae; genus Pardalotus; species Pardalotus punctatus. The sequence continues at coordinate 96,318 of VZTX01018973.1, forward strand.
ACCAAAAAGATTCATGTGCTTTGACAACTTCAGCCTTTATCCCCGTGTTTCAATTTTCCATTCACTAGCCCAGGAGGAGAGTTGTACGTGGAAATGTTACAAATCTGTAAATTGTTGTGGTGCATGATGTTGAGTCTTTTGCAAAAGCCCTTGAGCAAATGCTGTGTTGTGAAAAGAGTACAAATGATATTTAGGCTTAAAAAATAATAATATGTTCTACATACAGTTTGGGTTTTTTTCCTCAGTCTAGGTTACTCTGCATCCCATTAATAAATATGTATCTTTAGCCTTTATTTTGGCTTCTTTAATCATTGAGTGGGGCATATGACTGCTCTTCCTGCCCTTTAAAGTGAGGTAGCTCATCTGGAGAGTACACCTGGACCACTGAGCAGTGTGGAACTTTGCTCCTCAGTCTTGGTCTCTCTTTTCTCCAGGAGATGGGTAGACACGATGATCTGTGGTCCCTCTTTTACATGTTGGTGGAGTTTGCCGTTGGTCAGCTTCCATGGAGAAAGATCAAAGATAAGGTAGGAAACCCAGTGTCTGTGCTTAAGAGAGGGTGCTACATTTTAATTATTATGACTCTTTATTATTCCTCCTGCAGCTTAGTGCAGCTTTCTTTCTGGAGTAAAGCCAGTCTCCTTTTGATGAGATCTTGCTGCAAGATGCTAACCTGCTTTTGTGTGTTCTGATACACAGGGTGGGCTTCTCTTATTTGGAGTAATTAGACTTTTTTTTATGCACATTATTAATTATATTTGATCAAGTGGTTTTTACTTTGTTCTTGCAAAGCAAACAATGTAAGTGGAAAGACTGAGCTGTCCTTTTGACAAATAAAAAGAGCCTTTAGAAAGGCAGGAGGATAATGCCTTGCTGTGCCAAACAAGCCAAGTGGGATTTGAAATTAGAAAGTTAAACAGAATAAAGCTAAGTGTCATGTTGTATTGGAAGTACTTTGTGCTAGAGAATAAAATCCCTGGAAAGAATAGGTCACCTGTGCAGAAAGATTCCGACTCAGGATTCCCCTTTGACCTCTGCCTGCCGTGCTCAACCTCCTTGTGCTTGGGACAGCAAACAGGAGAAGTGTGTAGACTGTGCTGGGTCTAGGAAGAGACTGTTCCAGGAATGATAAGTCTTTCTAAATGTGAAGCAACGGAAGAGATTCTTGGCTCTGAGATTTATTTTTTTTTGTTTGGTTGGCTTTTTCCAGGAGCAGGTTGGCATGATAAAAGAGAAGTATGAACACCGAATGCTGCTAAAACACATGCCTTCAGAGTTCCACCTTTTTCTGGATCACATTGCAAGCCTAGACTACTTCACCAAGCCGGACTATCAGGTGGGAGCCGTTCTTTGCCACCAGTGTGATGCATGGCACACTGGATTGGCATTTAGATTTTTTAGCATGTCCATGAATGTGTTTATATCTGGCTGAGGAATACCTTTCCTAGGAGCAGGAGAAAGAGGCTGGACTGTACAATTCTTCGAAACCTCAAAAGTTTTTTCATCTCCTTCCACCACCCTGTCCACAATAATCCTGTACTCCACATGAGCGCTCTTCCCAAGCAACACAGTTCTTTTGCCTTTCATTAAAACACAAAAATTTTGAAGTACTCCAAATGTAACAGAATTTTAGCACAGGTTGCCAAGGTCTAAGAGGCTATACCAACAGTTCACCATTGCACACCAGCCCCTTTGATTTCTTGCAGACTCATATCATCCTTGGCCATTATTATCGCTTCCTTCAATACTCATCTAACATAGGGTTTTTTCCTCCCATTCAGTGTTTGCTATCAGCCTATATGTGAGTAACTCAGACTGACACAACAGGACTGAAGCAACTTGATTCTGTGTTGCTTTTTTTTTAATCACAGTGGTTTTCTCTGTACCTTAAAGACAGAGTGATGGAAATAACATTTTATAAGCAGATCTGCGCAGTCTTATCTGAGTGCCTGCTCCTGTTGATAGTGCATCAAATGAGTGGGAAAGTGGTAGGAAGGTGTTCCAACAAACTCTCTCCAGCAGTGCCTTTGTGGTTTAGCCATGTACATGTTGTAGCATAGCAACCACAAATTTTTTAAAAATTAAAAGGAAAAGAAAAGGCAAATACTTTCTGGATAGTGCAGTGGAAAAATAACATTTGCCACTAAGAGGGAGAGCTATAGAGGGATGGAGGTGGACTGATGAGATGCAGAGGGAGCTGGATTTGTTTGTCCCAGAGCAGAGAAGTCAAAGAGGGGATCTGATTGCTGTCTTTCACTACCTCAAGGACAGTTGTGGGGAGAATAGAGGCAGCAAGGGAAATAGTGACTAAATTGAGGGGGGGAAGAATTCAGAGTATGGGTTCTTATATATGAAACAGGTCCTTAGAAAAGCTGTGGAATTTACATCCTTGGGGATTTCCAAAGATTGGCTTGATGACAAACATTATCTGCCTTTTAATTAGTTCTGGTTTGAGCAGATGGTTAAATTAGACATTTCCAAAGGTCTTTTTGAATCTACATGCTCCTGTATTCTGTTCCAGTTTAAAATATTTGTGTCCTAATGGTACTGGAAAGCCATCCTTGAGACTGAAATGGAAGGAAATGTTTCCAGACAGAATTCAGGCAGTACAAATCACAAACAGCTCTTTCACAGTAGGGCATTGGACGGAAGCTGTGAATTGCCTTTTTGCCTTCAGTTTCTTGCAGGTGCAGCTTGGGCAAGAAGCCTCCAAAAGGGAATTCCCCACAAAAGTCTGGCATCTGCAGATTGCCCCCTAACACTGATTCTTCTATCTTGACTTGGAGACCTATTCCAGACAGCAAACTCTCCAGGCATCTCAGTTCCAGAGATGTGTTTGTATTTATTTATCTGGACGCATTACTCTGAAAGATTAAAAACTATACCAGAGGGCATTTGAGCTTGTCAAGAGTATCAGACCCAGAGGGAAATAAAGGAAATTAGGAAAGTGTGTTTGCTTATATATAAAGTCATGGTTTATTTAAAAATCAGAATTTAATTTGAAGTTTGAGATTCTCTTAAGCACATGTCATGCTGAGTGGCAATTTTATCACAGTTCTGAGCTCCTGAGTTGATGTCAGAAAAGAGAGGTACCAGGCTGTAACTGGAGACTAAGTGTGACCAGAGATCGCTACTCTGATGGATAGATGGAACAAGTTTTGCCTAAGCAGAGGTGAAGAAAATTATGGTAGTATAAAACAAACTTGAGTGTAAGGTGATGGATCTTTCACCTTGTGTTTTTGCACTTCTTGGGCTCATGGCCTCAGTCAGTCAGGTCTGTCCCTTTAATGGATCATTGTCAGTGTTGGTTTATCATTAGGATCAAACTTTTAGCGCTTTCACAGCAGGAGGATGTGGGCGTTAGAGCAGCATTTTGGGGTTTTCTGACTCATTTGACAGCAAGAGGTATGCCTCTTCCCTGGAATAGTGGAGAAAGGATGTAGTAGAAAATATTTTGTACTACACTTGCATACAGTTCACCTGGTAGAGGAATGGTTTCAGGTATGCTTGTGGAGTTGGCTGGCTTCTCTCCCCAAAGATCCATCTGTTTGCTATGAGTATCAGAAAGGTAATAGTGACCCTTGCTCCTGGAAAATTATAGAAATTTGAGTGGCTTTGCCTGGGAAGCCATTCTATTCCACCAGCTAAGGCATTGTGAATTTCATTTCACTCAAAGAAAAATGATCACATCACCTGTTGTTATGAGAGAATGGCTATCTTGTACACATCCTGAGCAGGTGTGGGAAGGTAAGTTTCCTATATGGACCTCTTCCTTTAGTTTCACTCAATACCAGATATTGTCAGAGCATTTGGGAAAGGCTCCCTGTGAACAACCAGTGCTGGTTTGAGCTCTCTCATGATGACCAAGTGTGGTGGTTTAGCTCCAGCTGGCAGCTGCTCACTCACTGTAACCCCTGCACAGTGGGGAGGAGAATCAGAAAAAAAAAAAATAAAACACCTCACAGGTTCAGATCAGGACCATGTAATAATTGCAGCAAGAATATAATAATCATCATTGTAATTTTAAAAAAAGATAAAAATAAAACCAAAGGAAAGGAAGTGATGCAAAATACAATTGCCTGATGCCCAGCCAGTCCCCAGGCAGCAATTGGTCCCTTCCAGCCAGCTTCCCCAGTTTATATATTGGGCATGACACTCTGTAGTGTGGAATATCCCGTTGGCCAGTCTGGGTCAGCTGTCCCAGCTGTGCTTCCTCCTGGCTTCTGGTGCAGCTCCTCACCAGCAGAGCATGGGACACTGAAAAGTCCTTGAATGAGCGTAGGCACAACTGAGCAACAGCCAAAACATCAGCATGTTATCAACACTGTTCTCATCCTAAATGCAAAACACAACACTGCACCAGCTAATTAGGAAAAAAATTAACTCTATTCCAGTTGAAAACAGAACAGCAAGTTACGAGATATCTTCCGTCATAGTCCTAGTGTTTTATCCCTAGAAATCCTTCTGGGACTTACAAACACAAATCAGGAGCATTCCCTTATCAAAAGAGGATTCCTGCCACTGAAGAGGTGTGCCTAATATTTATTCTTAAATACTGTGTTGTAGATTACAGTGCAGATTAGAAACTTGAGCAACTTGCTATACCCAAAGTTTCTGTTGAAAGAGTCCATCTTCCTAGATAAGCCTCAAAGAATTCAAAGCTGAAGCACCGGGACAATCCATAACTGTTCTGGTACCTTTTATATGTGATATTTCAGGATTGATTGTGATTCCCTTCCTGAGCCTTAGCCAAGAGAAAGTGTTTGACAAGATGTATTGTGACAGCTTGGTGGGTAATTTGTGCACCATTGGCTGCTTCTCTCTCTCTCCTCTGGGCCATCAGCCCAAAACATGGCATGATACTCCATAATGTGCAATTAAGCTTTATGTCCTGATGGACATTAATATCTTTAATAGAGAAGCATACTGGGACTCTTCCTTATCCCACTAGTGGTTTTGATACTGAGAGAGTTGGAATTGTCTTGCTTAGCAGAAGGAAACTCGGTATGGGAGGCTTGCGGTGACTGTGGAAGCTCTTCTGATGCCTGATATTGTGTCTGCAGGCAGAGGATCCCTAGACAGGATCCAGTAACCCTTTGCATGGCTTTCCAGAAGCATTGGTTGTTGCTGGGGCTGTTCCGTGAAGTTTTCCACTCCACTTTTTTCCTTTGTAAAGCTTTGACCTTTCATCAGAAATGTAAAAGTTTCGGAGAAAGCTGAGAAGACTCAATAAGTCCATTAAATAGCTTGAGAATAATGGCAGATGAGGACACCAGTATCCTTCAATCTGAAAAAGACCCTACAAGGGAGTACAGTAAAGGGCTGTAAAATCCCTAATAGTCTGCAAAGTCAAGTGCAAGAGTTACAGAATAAGTTATAGCAGAAAATAACAAAAGTTGTTTCAACTGAGTGGGTCCGTGAAGTAACGCGAAGAATAAGACAGCTGAACTTCTAATTTTATCATGTGGTTTCTTACTTCAGACTGCTTCAGTGTCAGGAATGGAAGATGGCAGAAGCAGTACCAATTTTTAAATAGCTTTAGAAGATACCACTCCCTGACACTGACATGTCCATCACAAAGAATCAAAAGCTGTGATAAGACTGGGATTAGTAGACAGATGGGTGAGGATGATCTAATGAACAGAAGAAGCCAGTATGGCTTTTATAAGGGCATCTGTCTACAAATGTGTGGAGTTCTTGCAAGGCATCTTTGAGGATGTGGGGATATTAATTTCTAAAAGATACTTGACAGTAATCATTGCCACAGTAGCAGTCAGAAAACAAATACAGTTCTAAGAATTTCCTTTGCGTTGGTCTGATTGACGGCCAACTCTGGAAATTCTGTTAATCAAATGGAGTGTTACTGCAGGAGTGGAGCGCCTGATTCTAGGGTTCTGGGTCACAAAAAGGAGGAAAAAGATGGCTCATCTGAAAGCTACAAATAGGCATTTTGCTGCAGTTTGGTGGAAGGTAGTAGGAAATGGCAGGATCTCCTGTACTTTTGATCATGCTGATAAACAGAACTGGAATATAAATACAAATAGGGTATTTGTTCATGGTAAATTTTATTCATAGCTTAGTACTAATTCTATGCCATATGCCAAATGTGTTTGCCACCACATTGTCCCTCCCTGTAGAGCAGAACTGACAGGCTGAATCCTGTCAGTTCTGCATTATTTAACTGAATAATTTTGTTAGAAAAACAGGACCTCACATACAGCTCTGTTGTCTTATAGCATCCAGTTTCCCTTTGACAGCAGAACATCAGATTTCTCTGGTAATGCATTGGTGCATGGAGAACTATTGACAGTAGTTTCATTCTTTCCTAAAAGATATCAGTTCTTAGAAAAGCAAGAAGCATAAAGCATATCAGCATGAGTATTTGTATATGCCATCTTATAAAGAAGATTGTATCATCCTTTTTAGAGTTTTATTTTCTTAGGCAGCCAAGTGTGTCAGGCCACATTGTGCACATTAAGCACAATGTAGGGTTCCTGACTAAGCCATATTTGAGCCAGACACTGCAATGAGTCTGCATCCTAGGACTGCCTTTTCCTCTTCTGTTTATGTCTTCTGGCAGCCCTTGAACTCTGCATACCAGCTCTGCGTGTACTGTTCTGCATAATGTACTGCCTGATCTGGAGGAAAGCTGAATTGAAGTTATGGGTTCAAAGTTGGAGTAACCAGCTAACTGTGGGATTCCATGGAATCAATGTCGAAATGTTGCATGTATTTCTTTTGTAGGTTTGAAGAAATTTCACTTATGAAGCCAAAAGCAGCCTGAGAAACAACTGCTGCAATTTTTTAACTTTTGCTTTCATTTCTCAGTACCTTTCATAGGCAAACTGGAGATTATAAGGTGGACTTGGTCCTCATGCATACACTTTGGATTTTGAGAGCCACTCTCACTTATTTACCTTAAATTGTTCTTGTAAATCTATTCCAGCTAATCATGTCCGTTTTCGAGAACAGCATGAAAGAAAGAGGCATCACTGAAAATGAAGCCTTTGACTGGGAGAAGGCTGGTACAGATATCTTGTTGTCCACTAGCACCTCAACTCCACCACAGCAAAACACCAGGCAAACAGCAGCCATGTTTGGGTGAGTGTTGCAGTTATACCAGTCAGACAATGGACAACAAGCTCAGTTCTCTTTTTAAAGATCTCAAGACCATTATGATGAAATTGTTCACATCTGGGAAGTTGGAACTGCATGGCAGCCACCACTTGATGTGACTTTTTATATATTAATGTATGTCTGTGGTGGTGGATAGTGAGCTGAGTGCATGCACTGCTCACACCTCCAACACAGCTCCTCAACCTATTTAGAACAGGCTTCCCGTGCTGCTGCAAATGAACACAGAGATTGATGCTCAGAGGTGGAGATGAGTCCAGATAAAAAAGGCTTGATAATGCCTGGTTGTCTGGTCTGTCTTGGTGCTTTTGGGGGGGGCTGACATTAGGGGATAACAATAATCCCTGGTAATGTTATAGAAGGTAAAAGCTATAAGGCCTAGTAAGCCTCATTTGCTCATGCAAAAGGAGAGGTTTCTTCACAGCTCAATATGGTGTGATGGGCACTTGTGAAGAAGCTTGCAGCCTGGGTGTGAAGGGTCCCAAGATGCTTCCACTGATCCATTCCACTGTCTTTGTAACTTTACGTTAGATGGAACCCTCCTGTTCTGATTCAGGATGTCATATCTGGGATAAAGCTGGACTGCCTAGTTTTCAACTTGGTAATACCCTAGAAGCTGCTAAGGAATTCCTGTGGGGCAACATTATAGGCTTCCTTATTTATATACTGATAATTTTACCTTTCTTCTTGTCTCTTCCCTAGGGTGGTTAATGTCACTCCGGTACCCGGGGACCTGCTTCGTGAGAACACTGAGGATGTCCTACAGGGTGAACATTTGAGTGATCAAGAGAATGCTCCTCCCATCCTGTCAGGTCGGCCAGTGGAAGGTCTTGGTCAGGCTCCAAACACGGCTTTCAATGAGGGTGAAGTTTGGGAAGAGACAGATGTGAATCGCAACAAACTCAGGATCAGCATCAGCAAAGTAAAGAGCATTTCCTTGTCTCCTGTGACTGTTGGATTTAGGGCAATGGTTTCATAGATTTGCTAGAAGCCACTCAGATCCACTGATGTAACATCCTATGTAGTAAGCCCAAAAAGCATTGAAGAATTTTTCTGTGGAAAGAGCAAATTACAAACAGTTTTCTTCACAGAGTAAAAGCCATTGGGATTAATTTAGATCTTTATGCAAGTGACATTTTGGGGTCCAGTAATGCTAAAGTGAATCTTTTTTGCAATCATATAATTATCAAGGATTTTGATATTTCAAGGAAGGAAATTCTAGTCCTTGCATAGCTGATACAGTATCAGAAATGTTCCAGGCTTGGAAATTATAAAACAAAATGTTATTGTGTCCCAATCTCTTGGGTAAATAAATTTAATCAGAGATGTCTTCATAAGCCATATTTTTCTATATCTTGAATCATCATTCATTTTTATCTTCCTTTTTTTAACTTTACTTTCTAAGGCTAGGACAATCTATAAGGAGTATCTAACAATGGTTTCACCCCTGTGAAGAGTGAGAGAAACTATTACTTAATATTCTCATATTTCTACAGTCCAAGATCATACTGAACTTTTTTAGCTTACATAAAATGTATATACTTAAGTTGATTTTCCTCGTAATCTCTAGGGTGTTTCTCAGTCCTTTCTTGTAAATGTTACCTAATTTCTTGCAGGCATCCCCAGTGAATGATGATTCCATAGTAAATATTAAGTATAAGAATCTGATAGTTAACTCATTTATCAGATTAACTTGCATATTGCAAGTAAATTAGTATTAGTGGTAGGTCATCAGATACATACGGAATCTGTTAGCAGAGAAATGTTCATCAGACTTAAAATGTTGTCAGGGCCTATGAGATTCACATCACAAACCCGTCTTTAATGGACATTTGTAGACTGGCATGATAAATATTTCAGTCTTCTGGGGTTGACCAAAATTCTCTTCAGTCTCTACTGGCACAAAGTTGGTCCTTTTTTCTGCAATGTACGTATCTCCACTATCCTTAGTCTTATTAGGAAGCATTATGCGTGGACAAGAAATAATTATAACTGATTGAAAATTCTCCAATGCAAGTAATTCAGATCAATGTGTTATCTGTATGGAACATCAGCAGGTTCAGCTTCCAACACTGAGAAATTAAGAACCAAGTTCAAATTACTTCTTCATCTCTCACTGGTAACTCTGCATTCCCTGAAGTTTTCATTTGAAGATATATTAAATAAGAAAAGTCTGATAGAGAAGGATAGTTGTGTTCACATAACATACCTTTTTTTTAAAAAACGAGTATTACAGGAAAATCCTAGTGTGTGTTTCTGTGCCTTTCTACCACCAGGTGCCTTGATGCTCTTCAGTCAGACTGCACAGGGGAGTCCTTTCTATGTGCTAGTTGTATCTCATATCTTAGGTACCTCATTCACAAATCCTGTCATAAGAGCAGCTAAAGGCAGGAGAGGTTTCTAGAAGCTCCACATCGCAGCCAGGTGACTCTGCTGCCAGGCACTGTGCTGTTTGTTGTCAGGTTGCTGCCAAAGGAGCTTAGGGAGTTACTTGACATGGCAGCGAGCACTTCAGCTCTGACGGGTTCTGTAGCTACCCAGCAGTTTGTGCAGCAAAGCCTGGGGAAGAAAGCTTTCCAAAGCTAAAGTCCTTCCTCTCTGTGAGGGTTTTTATCTTTAGCTTGACTCTTGCCTGTCCTTTTGCTTTGCTAAGACTTATTATCATTAGTCTGACTGTTCTCTGGGAGAGGATCAGTTTTTATTTAAGTAACAGTCACCACATGAAGAAAAAAAAAAGATGCTTCAGATTTGATACCTAAGGGCACAGCTTTACCTCTACTTGTAATCTGAGGCATCCATTGTGTCTTTCAGAACCACAAGGGCACTGGCATGTTTAAACACCCTTCTGGTATTCACAAAATCACATCCTTCATCTTCCAGTCTTGTAGCACTAGAATTAACTGGCTGTCCCTGTCTTACTCTTTGTATTTAGGTGATGAGTGGATCTTGCCATGTTTTTTCTCCCTAATAACTCTCTAAGATGATCCTTACTTCCCTGTTTGCACAATTCAGATCTCCTTCTGTCCCACTTCTCACATGTCTGTGTTAAGGGGCAGGTCACTGTTCTCCCACATCATCCCCCAGCTCTCTACTCTTAAATCTTACCAAGTTGATGCTACCCAACAGTTACATCAGCACTTTGCTCCTTTCGCAAACACATTTGACCTTCCCTTGTCACTAATCTTCTCCTGGCCGTGGCTGGATTACAGATTAAATCATTACCATGTATTCTGCTTTTCCTCTAATGCCTGAAAGTTCTCCACTTTCCCTAGCTGCAAAGGCTCTTTAGTTATGCATTCCAGCTCCAGCCTGGGTGGTTTAGGTCTGCTGATTTATGGACACTGAGTGACTTGCCACGTAGACATTGCATGCACAAAGGCAACTGTCTGGATCAGCAGCATTTTACTGAGATGCTGCTTGTGTCCAGACCCTCTGGCATTAGTAGAGGACGAGGGAATGTAGGGCATGCTGCAGGGAAGGGTAAGCACTCTCCAGACACACCCCCATACAGAGGCAGTGTGTAGCAGCTGATGCTGCATGGCTGGCAACACAGCAGTGTTGAATGCAAATCCTGTGCTGCTTCTGTATCCCTTGGACCGTTCTGCCTCTGTGCTTTTCCCTGATCAGGCCCTCTCTTCCAAGGAGAATCAGCACTGTGGAAGACAGAGGGCAGCTGTGTTGGTCACTTACTTTTTCTCCTTTGTCTGTTGCTAAATGAAAAAAAAAATCAAATTTAATAAGGCCATATGAAAAAGGAAATATGTACTGATAAGAGTGTCCATGAGCATGTTCAGCTCCCTGCATCACCTTGGGTCTGTGAAAAGCTCTTACAGATGTTGTGGTTGAGTGGATGTCAGGGAGGACTTTGTTTAGAGGACCAAGATTTAAACAAGTGAACAAACAAAAACACAGACAAAAAACCCAAACCACCTGGTAATTAGGAGAAGCCTTAGTCGTATCAGATGTAAAAGTTTGTACATTACAATGTAATGCATGGACCCTCCATAAATGAATGTTGACAAACAAGGCTCTTAGACATCTTGGATAAGCAGTTAGGGTTTGTGTATGCAGGAGATTAACCCATGAGAGCTCCTTTAGATCAACACTCAGAGTAACTGAAATGCAGAGACCACTTTGTAAAGATGTTTAAATATTTGAATTTATTTAAAATCCATATTGTATTTTAATACTAGCTGATTGCCAGGACAGAGGGACCCTTGCATCGCTTCAGACATTGCTTTTGTAGATTGTGAAAATGCAGCTGAAAGTGTGTCCTGGGAGAGAGTCCAGAGCAACAGTGACAGATGAGAAATCAGTGTCTTTGGCCAGATCTTGAAGTTCTTTGTGTTTACCCTCTCCAGACTCAGTGCATGGTGGAAGAGGAGCAGAGAAACGGGGTGTGCCCCAGTTCCCCTGTCCGAGTGCCTCCGGAATCCCCAACCGCACAAGTGCGCTCCCTCCGCTACCGCCGCGTCAACAGCCCCGAGTCAGAGCGGCTCTCCACGGCTGATGGAAAAGCGGATGCACATGAAAGAAGGTTTGTTCACCTTCTGTAGCCTCCTGCTGCTTTTAGCAGTCTTGAGGATTGACTGTTGAGACCAACCTAATCATTAGATCAGCAGGCAATGCTCACAACTTTATCTACATTGACCTTTGGTTCACCTCCTTCTCTGCTTCGCCATTCTTCATCAAAAATTTTGATGTCTCACACATGGAAGGCTTTCCCCAGAAGAGTCTGCAAGGCTTCTGGATGATTCTTGTTGAAAACATACTGCAGTTGTCCTAAAATCTGGGCAGCAGACGCTCTGGCTTTGTGCAGCAAGCTGCTGGCCTCTCAAATACTCAGAGAAGCAAAGCAAGCAGCAGATGGAGGCCAAATGAGAAATATTGATCAGAACTTGGTTTGGATTTTTTTTCACAAACCAGTAGAACTTAACAAAGGGGAAAGGTGGTGTTGGGGGAAAATGGTTATCGTGAGACTGTCTTTTTACCTTGAGGAAGCCATGGATAGTCATATCCACAGGGGAAAATATATCTACAGGGGAAAAAAATGTTGAATTGGCTGTCATACTGAAGCACTTCTTCATGCCATTGTAGATTCTAAAATATATTTGCTTAAGCCTGGGTTTCTGAAGTGTACCAAGAAATGAGTGAGAAGGACTATACATGTTTTCTCTTATGACCCCTGTCTTTAACCCCAAACCTGATGTATTTTTAATGACTTCTTGTTGTGTCTCTAGGTCTCGAATGGATATCCCTGGCTCTCCGTCACGGCTCGTGTGCTCCTCACAGCCAGCCCAGATGCTGTCCATCGATACTGGCCAGGCTGACCGGCAGGCAAGCGGCAGGATGGATGTGTCTGCATCCGTGGAACATGAAGCCCTTAGCAACGCTTTCCGCTCTGTGCCACTTGCAGAGGAGGAGGACTTTGACAGCAAGGAGTGGGTTATCATTGATAAGGAGACAGAGCTGAAGGACTTTCACCCTGGTGCTGAGCCAAGCACCTCTGGAACCACGGATGAGGAGCCTGAGGAACTAAGGCCTATTGAAGATGGGGAAGAGAGAAGGCGCCTGGGGGCAGATGCTGCAGTCAGGCCGAAGACTCACGATGGCCGAAGTCGGGGTATGCAGCCTGTGACTGAGGAGGACAGTTCCCATAGACACGAAGGACCTTCTCAAACAGTGTCTGACAGTAGACATGAACAGCAGACAGGAAGTCCAGCCCACTCCCCCTTACATTCAGCACCAGCTCTCCGACAAAGGAGACGAGAATCTGAACCTACTGGTCCTCAGAGACAGGTAAGATCTCTGAGTCTGTACCTTGTTGCCTAGCATAGCATCATCTTAGGAAACCTCAGCTGTGCTGGAGAAGTCTTTGATTCCAAGCACGAATGCTCTTGTAAAACTCTTCTGACAGTGCTGGCAAATGTTGGGAACCTTAGAAGTGCTCCCTATAGCCAGTGATGTCCTTCTAAGGACACACTGTTACGAAGATCCTTCAGCCATTTTGGTACAGGAACAAGAGGAGAGCACAGCTATGATTGTGGGTATCTCTAGTCTCTCTTATGCTCTCCCACAGTGTTTTGTTAATAACTGCTTAGTTGTATGGAGGTGTTGCTAGCAAATCTTCTCCACATAGTTTCTCAGCAGCAGCCACAGTGTATGGCAAGAGAATGCCCTCTAATCTAATCACACATCATCACTGCACAGGCCCACAGCAATGCAAATCATAAAATAACTCCCTGAGATTAAACTTTCTTCTAAATACCTCATTAAAAGCTCAGAGTAACTAGCACACATATCCCATCAACCTTACTTCAGTGAGGGGCTTTGCTGTTACCATGTATTTACTCACAGAAATGTTCCTTACCTACTGTGTTTTTTCCATATAGTTGGAGAGGGCTTTTTTTCTCTCAGTTTTGTTTTTTTCCTGTGGTCCTCTGATGCTGTAAAGGAGTTCAGTTTTTAGTGGGAGGTGATTTAGTAGATTGCCTGGAAAAATATGATACACTAGGCTCTGAGTTCTTGTGATGTCTAATGTTCATTTCTCAGAAGAAGGCTGTCCCAGAGTGTTCAGTGCAAGAGACAAGACACAAACAAAAAGATTGTTCTTGTAAGAGCTTTTTGTATTTGTATGTTGATGAAGATCTCTCATGCACGTGGGATCCATAAATACAGCAAAGAGCAGGCAAGTTTTGGGTCATGTACACAGTGATATCCTCCTATGACAGGCATTTGTGCAGTCTGCTCGTTCCTGTCTGGAAGATGGAACCCTTCATTTCCCCTTCTCTCTTGAGCTTATTCTCCAAGGAAGTGTTCACTGGACCTGGAGCATGTTAAAAGAACATCCTTCTGTTCAGGTCTTGTCCAGATTCTTCTCTTCTCTGGATCCCTGAGAGGTACAAGAAGAAAACCATGAACAAGACAAGAATCTATGTAAAAGGAATCAAAGCACATCTTTGCCTGCCAGACAAGGTGTTCTTTGCTAAGGTGTATGAGGCTGCAGCATTTACAGGAAGGATAGAAATACTGGCAGCAGGCACTAGTGGGACTCTCCTGCTGAGCGTGGAACAGAAGCAGCACGTGCTTCTCTTGGAGACTGCATTCCAGTTGCAAGGTTGCCAGGTGGAGGTGTTTGCTGTATAAAGCCAATATGTTGAATGCCCCAGATATCTAGGAAGTGCATAAGGCAAGACTGACAGAGTGGGAAGGATCTGTGTCTGAATTTACTGTGTCTGTGCGCTTTTGGGGTTGGTCAGTGCAAGATCTGCAATGAACATGGTAAGAGTCAGCTGAAAAGAACCAGCTGTGAAAAACAGCTGGGACACTTCACTGACATATTTAGTGTGGCTAAAGAAGGCTGGAGAGGCTTTCTGGGCCATAGCACATATACCCCTGTGTGAAATGACTGGGGGAGTTGGGTATGATGCAGCACAAAGACTTCTTATTCTGCACAGTGATATTTAAAAAGCAGGCAAAAAAGGTAAATGAATGGGATTAGGGCTGATTACTGCTAATATGTTAGGCAGCCTTTCCTCTCCAGCAAACTGCATTTTTTTGTTCCTATGGTCTGAAATACCCTGTTTACTCTTCGGCCTAGTTTTGTACATACAGACCAACACTGGACTTCTTTGGCTGACTGGCATTTAGTTGTTCTTCCTTGGATGTCTGAATCCTTCAGTTGCAGCTGCAGCTGTGTAGTGATACTCATATTTTTCCATTTGCTGTCACAAAACCAGCTATTAACTCTCAAAGGGACTTGGTGCCTAAAGGAAAGTAGAAGCTTGTTTTCCTTAGGTACAGCAAATATGGAGAGACAGATGGCTGGGACACTAATAAGAAGTTGACCAAGGACTTAACTAGTGAAAATACTGAAGGCCTCATTAGTAATTACAGATGTTTCCTGTAGCTCATGCTTGTGATTCTCTGGTTTTGATTAAAACTGTGATTAAGTTCTCTGTGTGTGTGTGTGTGTGTGTGTGTGTGTATAGGTGAGTAAATCATTCTTATCTTTAAATATTAGCTGAACCTTTATGATAGGTAAAAATTCCACTAAATGCAGAATTACCATGACTGAAGTCATAGGTTTTGTTGTACCCATTTATGACCTCATTGTGGTGTCCCCAAAACTGGTGATCATCCTTTGGTGTCAGTAGAGTACTCTCTGAAAGCAAATGGGGAATCCCTGCTCTAATGCCTCCTTCTGTTTCTCCATTCTCTGGCTCCAGTCTGAGCCATCACTTGTAACTGGCAGAAAGACAGGGACTTCTGGATTATCATAGAATCACAGCACACCTGAGATCGGAAGAGGCCTCTAGAGATCATCTAGTTCTACCCTCTGCTCCAAGATGGATCACCTAGAACAGGTTGCTCAGGACAGTGTCCAATCAAAATATGTCTGAGGATGGAAACTCTACAACCTCTCTGGGCAGCCTGTTCCAGTGTTCAATCACTGTTATGGTAAAAAACTTTCTTATGTTTAAATGGAATTTCCTGTATTTCAATTTCTGTCCATTTCTTCTTTTACTTTCACTGGACATCATTAAGAAGAGTCTGGATCCATCTTCCCATCAGGTATTTATAAACGTTGATAAGAATCCTTCTGAGCCTTCTCTTCTCCAGACTAAATAGTCCCAGGTCTCTCAGCCTTTCCTCAAATGAAATGTCTTCAAGTCCCTTCATCATCTTTGTGATCCTTCACTGGACTATCTCCAGTGTTTCCATGTCTCTCTTGTACTGGGCAGCTCAGATCTGGAGCACAGCACTCCAGGTGTGATTCACCAGTGCTGAGCAGAGAGGAAGGACCATATTCCTCAGCCTGCTGGCAGCACTCCTCATGCATCCTGAGGGGCTCTTGGCCCTTTTTGCCCCAAAGGCACCTTACTGGCTTTTGTTCAGCTAAAAGTCCACCAGGACCTCCAGGTACTTCTCTGTCAAACTGCTTTCCAAACAGGTGGCCCCCAGTGTGTTCTGTTCCTGCCCACATGCAGGACTTTGCACTTCCCTTTGTTCAACTTAGTGAAATTCCTTTTTTCCCATTTCACCAGCCTATCCAGGCACCTCTGAATGTCAGCACAACCCTCTGGTGTGTCAGCCACTCTTCCCAGTGTTGTGTTATCTGTGAATCTCCTGAAGGTACACTCTGTCCCATCATCTAGGCCACTGATTTAAGTTGTTAAATAGTAGTGGCTGCATTATCAGGCCCTGGCAACACCCCTAATGACTGGAGTTTTTTTCTCCAAACACCATGTTTTATGACCAGAAGCCCACCCAGTTTTCAGTCCAATGCACTATCTGCTTATCTAGCCCATATTTTGTCATTTTTTCTATGAAGATGTTATGGGAGACAGTGTCAGAAGCCGTACTAAAGTCAAGATCAACAACCTCCCACCCAGTCCTCTCAGCACAGAAAACTCTCAGGTTCATGAGACATGATTTCCCCTTCATATACCCGTGTCGACTGTACCTTCTTCTCCTTCATATGTCTGGAAATGGCTTCCAGGAGCATTTTCTTCATGTCCTTTCCAGACTGACCAGCCTTTAGTTCCCTGAGTTATCCTCATTTAGAACTCAGATGTTTCTTCAAATATGTCAGCCTTTTGGAAGACAGATATTGTAGCACAAATGTGAGAGTTGGTGCTGTCCTTGTGAAAACTCCGTGGGTGTAAGAGGGAGCACAGAATGATCAGATGCTGCTGTGAGGAAAGTCAAATACAGAGAAGGCTCTGAATAGCCTGGGGGAGCTTCTGACCCAAATAGTCTCACATATTAGATATATCCCAGTTTCAGATGACAAGAAAATGGCTGCAGTGGAGCACAGATCTCATGGGAAGACCTAGTACAGAGAGAGAACAGAAACTATGTCCTGTTCAAGCCCTTCTTTCTGTGCCCCTCTCAACACATCTGTTAAACAGAGCTCTAAGGGTTTGCTTTAACGTATGCATTCAGGGTTGTCCTAATAAGACTCTGCTTATTTTTATGCACTAGTGTGCAGATAAAGCTATAGAAAAATATGAAGAATTACTGGAAGAAAAGATTGAATCTACACTTCTGTTTACATATTAATCCTGACACAGGGTTGCTGTTATTGTTGGAAATAATTTAAATCCACACCTCGCAATATAATTTAAAAATCTATCAAGTTCTTAAGTATGCTGAATACATTCCCTGGTACTTGGCAGAGATCGCAACTTACTGCTGCCTTGTGCACTGACAAGAATTACAAGTGTTCATACCTGTATGAGTTTTAGAAATTAATTCTGATAATAGGTCTGTGCTCATAGGTATTTCTTGACTCAGTCTCCCCTGCTGCTAGTGCAGTTGACATTGTACAAAATGTTTTGGGATTTGCTTACCTAAAAAATGCCTGTCCAAATGTTGTCACACCTAAAAAACCACAAGAGAAGTGAAAAATGCAAGCGGGAGATGGTATTAACTCTGCATTACCTATACTGGAATATATTCTGCAGAGTTCAGAGAGCATTTTGCTTAGGCTGTCTCTTAGAATGCTAGAGTTCATCTGTTAGAAGAGACCCCAGTGTGAAGAGGTACTGGTATATTTTTCTTCACCAACTCAGCTGTGTAGTTAGAATCCCTCTTCAAAATCATCAAAATCAATTATCTTCATCCTCTCTTCTCCTGAACCAGGAGAATGCCAGAAGTGGACTTGCTTAAAATGGTCCATGTCTCAAGCCTGAGAGGGCAGCAGGGGAAAAGGTGCTGTGTGTCTTGGTTTCCTTTCCCTTCTACAGCATCATCTGTGGACTGCCCTGAGGGGACCTGAGGGTCCATTTCTCAGTGGTGAGAAACAGGCATTGGCAGAGGAGGGGAAGACTTACTGCTCCTTGCTCCATGTAATTCCCACTGAGCTGTGTTGTAGATGATGTGATTCTTTGACAGTCAGTTCTTCTCTCGTGCCTCCACGAGAAGAGGAGCTTGTCAGCTGATGGAGAAGGATGAATGTAGAGTTGGCCTCTTACACTCTTTAGATTCAGGGTCCCTGTTTATTCATGTGTTAGGAATAACAGATCAGCAAAAGGATGAAAGTAGAAGTAATGTTAATATATGCTCTTCATATATATATATATATATATATATGTATCAGGTAATAGCAATCAAAACCTTAAGCTCAGTAGACATTCCAAATTACATTTTATATCTGTAAAATATATTGAATTCTATCAACATCACATTCACCTGGGACTTCACATACCAATCCTGTCCAAGCAGAGCAGAATAGGCCTGACAGAAGGTGGCAGAGCCTGATTGCTGCAAAGGGATAAAGGGGGCCAACACCTTTAGCATTGACTAAGTAATTTAAGCATTAGAGCACCTGTGAGAAAAGGTGGCATGTCTGTAAGCTCAGCTTCATCCTGGAGGCAGCAATACCAAAGAGCACTTGCTGATGGGGTGTTGTAATTGCTCCTTCATAGCCTGGGCAAGGTCCTTGGTCCTGTGCTGTAGAGGAGGTCTCTCTGGGTAGCTGGAATGATCTTTGGGATATGAGAGGTCTTTAACATGTTGGGATGATATATACCTTGGAAATCGTTCAAAATGCTGAACCCAAACATGGAGCAAAAATTAGGAATAAAAATTCCAGTAATGCTTAGTTGTGCAGCTTGCAATGAGTACACCCAGGACTGAATTTCTACACTATCTATGCAAAGAAGAAATGGTTGTCTTTATGAGAAATTAGAGCTGCTGTCTAGATTTTATTTGTCTCTCTCAAGTACTCTGTATGACAGCATTACATTATTATTATCTGAGACTCTGATCTCTGCAGTGACATGCAGTACATTTAGGACTGTGAATAATTGCTTTTCACATTTAATGCCAACCATGAACTGAGTAGCTCTCAGGCACTTCTGAAGATAAGATATCTGCCTCAAAGCACTGCAAAGATATTGAAGGTGACAGGAAAGAGATGACACTGGATGACATTCAGCTCTTTTTCTAGTGCAAGGGCAACATCTCCAGTAAGGTAAGGAGAGCAGTTTTGGCTTAAAGAAAATCCAATATCACCTTTCCATATTTCACCTGCAGAGACTTCCTGAAAAGAAATGCAGCACAAGGAAGGGAATGCATTTCAAAGGAAAAATGTGATTCCAAGAAAAAAAGGTCTGGTTGCGGAGGCTAAGATTGCTGACCCTTGTGAAAGTGCTGGTTTCATAAAAGAGGCAGAAAGGGAAGGAAAGGCTTAGCACTTTCAGGTTGAAGGGTCTGAAGTCATTCCTGTAATGCCTCTCTCTTCCATTCAGTGCATAAAGGGAAGATAGGGACTTCGATTTCATCCTGACACAAGCTGTCCTCAGTGGGTATACTTCCTCCCTCTCCTGGCTATCCCAGGGTCACAGAAGCAGAAAAGGGACCTAAGAGTGCATCTTCTCCTCATGTCCTCCCGTGGCTCTGTGTTTTGAATTTCTCACTGAAAGGAGAATTATACTCTGCCTGCCTTTCCAGCTGCTGTCTGTCCTCTGCTTACCAAAACCGCAAGCATTAACACTCCCCCTGCAGGTACTCAATATGAAAGTGTATCAGGAGGCCAGCAGTGTAAATGTGAGAAAAGTCTACTAACAACCCCCAAACTTGCCTTTTCAAATCCCTGGAGCGAGTTTTAATAAGACTCTTTGAAAGAGCCCCTGACAATCCCTCACTTCCAAATACATATAATCATTTTAGCACCAGGTGTTTCACCTTTTATCATACATGTGGTTTCCAAATGTGTTCAGTTTGACTGTTACCTATGTGCAAGATATATGAATAGCCTAATGACTTGCCAAGATGAGCAGTGGCAGTGGAACAGAGAGGTGAGGCGTGTGGCCTGAAGAGCCAGAGGAGGGGATAGAGTAGCAGAGCCTGGCATTGCTGGTGTCATTCTGGTCCATGTGTGGCTGGGGAGAGCATGGCAGGCCCCCTGTAATGACAGGCTTCCATGGTGCCCATAGCATCCCTGGGAATTGATAGCCATAGAGCAGTAAGTAAGGCCCTGTGTAGAGCAAAAGCATTTTTCATCCGCCAGCGAAGATGTCCGCAGCATGCGCATCACAAACCAGGGGCGAGTCAAGTCTTTGCCTGACACCTTTTCCTCCACTCTTCTTGGTCTTTTTCAGTTGGAGGAGGACAGGCCTTCTCAGCACTCCCTCCCGAGGTACAGCCCCCTGAGAAGACTGGCGTCCTCCGTTTTCTCCTCCTCAACCCTGGAGACAGAACACTACCCTCACGTTGGTGGCACTTTCATACAGCGCAGCCGTTCGGCGGAGAGCAGCCCCGTGCGCATGCCCCACCGCAGGCACATGCCCCTCACGGCAGGAAACCACAGACTCATGCCTTCCGTCCTCCGCATTTCCAGGTCCCAGCTCCAGCAGGTGTGGGCCCGCTTCACACACAAAACATAGCCTGTTCAGGGAAGCAGCAGCCTCCATAATGCAATAATAAGATCCCACCCGCCCACAGTGTGTCACCACTTAATGCAATATTGAATCCCAGACAACACTGGCCTAAGGTACTGTAACTTCCAAAGCCCCTGCAACCAGACCCCACAGAGACTGAAAACATCTGCCTTTCTAAACCTCCCAGCAGCCTGAGCGAGGGGCGGCAGCCAGGCCGAAGATGAGAACGCAGATGGTGAACGTGTGGTGTGTGAAAGAGGTGGATGCCAGGGCTCACCTGAAAATCTCGCTCGTGCGTCCTGCGGCCTCGCGGTAGGAAGTGCAGGGCTGCCTCACTGAACACGTGCAATCGAGCAACAACATTGTCAAGTTGTGACTGGAATGGAGAGACTGTGGAGGTATCAGCAAGCGTTACCTTCCTCAGCAAATCGGTTCAAGCATCTCTGTTGGTATCTTACACTGGGCTGAATCTGCAGGCAGTTTTACTCCATCTAGATATAGGCAGACTCCCACTCAAAGCTCACCTGAGGCAGGACCTCAGGTTTGTCCCTCTTGTGGAGTTACAATCATGTATCTCTTTGTTGCTTTGGCCTTGGAAATCCCGTTGCTTTTGTTGCAGTTTGGTTTCCATACAGTGACCACACATTTCTGTCTCTCTGGCTGTGCCTCTGTTACATGACAGTGGAACTGTTTGTCCGCCCTCCACTCCTAAGCTGCTCCAAATTTTCCTATCTGGCCCCAGAGGCACTGACTGTCGAGTTGGATAGCAAAGATTTTCTTACTGATCCAGCTGTATATTACACTGTTTTTAAATTCCAGAAATTTTAGGAACCTGCAGCTTTTCAATGGCAGAGCAGTCCTGCTTCTCAGCCTTGCTTGGAAATGCCTGTGATAACAGATCTCATTTGAGAAATAAAGTGGCCTCAGCTCCTGGTATACAGAGCCCATGAAGCCCTTCCCCAAAACTGACTTGAATCTCAAAGGAAAAGGGAGATCAAAGTTAATTTAAATTGTCATAAGTATCTTTATTTCCTGTGTTTGCAGAAATATATTGCCCTTCTCAGTAGAGCAGCAGTGTAAAACATCAGACTGTATGAAGACTTTCTGTAGTTAAGTGAATGTAGTAACTTTCTTCTTTTGCCATGAGCCTTTGGTCTGATCTTCTGGGAGAAGAGGCAGTATGGATGTTAATGTTAAGGAAGAAGGGGTCACTGCTGGTGCTCAGGGCTCTAGGGAAGTGCAAGTCCAAAGTAAAATACTGTGCAGAAAATACATAAGCATAGGATACAGGCAAGAAAACATGTAGAAAGCTCAGACAGATGTGAAAATGGGTTGGGGTAAGTGTGGGTGTTGGAAGAAAGTCGTGGAATGGAGGTATTATTCCATAGGTAGGGTGTTTCCAGTGGGCTTACAATGAGCAATGCCTCCCAAGTAGTGCTTTCTGTAGGTATATCTGCCCTACCTGAGGCTCCCTTAATATTAGATTCACCCTCCCATAAGCAAGACCAGATAGTGCAGCCCCAGACAGGGTGGGGGTGCTTTCTGACATTCCTAGGACATGGCCCAGTGTGTCTGCATGTTGCAGGACATGGTCAGACAGGCTGACATGCTGACAGAACATCATGGGGGGGGAGGGGGGCAGGGATGGATATGGAGGGGACAACACTCCTTCCTTGAGAAGATTTGGCACAGGTATGACCAGCCTCTTCCCACAGTCATTCTTTGATCAGCGACATCAGTTTCTTTTGATTTGCCCCAAGAACATGTGTGAGTAGGACAATTTGCTTCTCCGACAAATTTTTTATCTGCAGTTTGTTCATGAGCTTTACTTTTTAAAAAGGGACTGGGCATTGCCAAAAATACTTGGGCTGAATTAACCAATAGCATAATCCTGTTTGGCAGTTCTCTTGTCAAGCACAGATACCAGAAAGAGCAAGGTTTTGCTCATCTCAAAGTGACATGAGAAGGGATGATTTCCTTAAGTAGACTCTGCTCTGATGTTATTTTTTTCCATCTTCAATAGAGACTTTAATGGATCAACAGAGTCCAGAGAAAATGGAATTTGTGAAAACAGTAGACTTAAATCAGTAACTCCTAATAATCTTTGTTCGTAGCCTCCAAAACACTGGTGTTCACTTTTCAAGGTCAGTTTTAGGAATTAAAATTACTCTTGTTCTATTTTTAAAGAAAAATCAAGCAATTTTTAGTTTTGCCAGTCAGAAAAGGAAACAAACAGGATAACTGGGTATTTATAAATGCTAAGCCTTTTGTTCAGACAAAAACAATGGCTAGCCAATAAGTAGCTCCATACATAAATTGCAAATGTCAGTAACCTATCTAACACTACTGATCACAATGCTACTCACATAAACTTGATACTGCTCTTCTAAGTTCAAAAATCTGATTTATAAAGATGGTTGATTTATATAAACTTCAGTAAGACTTTCTTCCAGTTAAAATTATTAATAAATTGAAAGCAAACTAGACAAACAAAATATGTTTATATGTTGGTGTCTCTTACAAGAGGGGCTGCTTCTCATTAGGACTCCTGACCTCCTGCCCTTAGCTCAGCACTATTCCATGCCTTTAGTGGCTGTCAAGAAGAACAAAGAAATCACTGAGGAGAAATTTTGCAGTGACACAAGGTGGGTGGTTTGATAAAACACTACTGACAGACAAGCTCTGCAGAAGGATCTGAATTGCTTGATAAATTGCTTGCATTCAAAGTAATGATTACATCCACCCAGGGACAAGGTCATGTTTGGAGTATGAAGAATGTAAGTCACATGTGCAGAATGAGAGAAACTGTGCCCTGGGAGGTGCTGTCTCCCAAAATGAGGTGGGAGTTAGGTGAAGTAATTAGCTGCATCTAAGTTCTCATTATGCTGCTACAGCAAAAAGAAGAAATACATTCTTCTTTGTTGTATCAGCAGGAAAATGGAAGATGTGAGCGGAGGGAGATCTTTTGTAGTGGTGAGATCACTACCAGACATCATATCTAAGTCATGTATGAAAATTTTTGTAAAAGATTTTCAAAACCTAAAGAGAAGAAGTGATACAGGAACACTTGATTCTGTAAAACCTGCCTTGTAGAATAAGCTGGAAGAGATGCCGTCATCATGAAATACAACACTAAAAAGTGACATGATTGCTGTGAGGAGTCCCTGCCTGAACAGAGCAAGAGGGGTTTTAACCTGCCAGGCAAAGATATCAGTCTAAGTGCTGGAAGATAAAGTAGTAAAGGTAAACCTAGAAGCAAGATGCTCATTTTAAAGACATAGGTGTGTGGTAAAACACTGAAATACATTATTAAAAGACATGGAATTCTTTGCTGTTCAGTCTCTGTAAGGCAGGGTATTGGTTTCTAAACCAATCCTGTTAAACCATCAAATTTGGGCGCTATACCAGAATAATTGGACATGTTGCTGTCACCTGGGTTTAATGGGAAGTCTTATTTCATTATCAATATGTCTTTTACAATTTAATTCTGAACAAATTAATTGGTGCTAATGGCTGGAATCCTGATGTTAAAGTATTATGCAAAAAGTATTAAAAATAGTCAATTTGAAGGGGTTTTTTAACATCTTCATCTAATGCTGTAATAATTACTATGGAATCTACATATTGTTGAGGAACAGTTGACAAATTAAAGAAATGTGAAAAGAGGTCTTTTTTATATATATGGAAATGTAATAAATTAATATTGAAACTAGTTGCGGTGCAATTCTAAAAAAAACTTATGTAGATTACATTTATATTGCATTTATTTATCGTGTTTAATTTATAATGACTGCAATTATAAATGTAAATATGTCCAAAATTCGTTGGCAAAAAACCCAGCTGATAGAAGGTTGTTGACATGAAAATTGATCGTGGGGCTATGGGCTGAAAAGTTAGTTGCCGTAGTTATTTTTCCTTTTATGTTTGGTAGGGTTTTTTTAATTCTTCAGCTGGAATGAGCCAGTGGGAATCAATACTAGTGAAATAAAATTCCCTTTCAGCATCAGATTCTTAGACAAACTCTGTCCATCAGAAGGCTCCAAGAACAGGGTTTGCATCCTGAGGGAGATACTCTTCTTTTACTTCCCATTGTACATAGCACTTGTTCTCCTCAGAATCCAAATTGGAAATGAGCATTTGCCACTCCCTCATAGAGATCATTGGCAGCAGGACAGGTAGCTGTTGCTAGGATCTCATGATCTACTTCAGTGAGCAAATGTTCATCACTTGTATATACATGCAAAAGCCATCTTTTTATATCTTGGCCTCTTGGCTCCTTTCACTTTCTGTCTATGCAGAACAGGAGATGTTTCCAATTTATTACTCTCTCCTCAGCCTCCTTCTCGCAGGAAGGAGCTAATGAGATATGATTTCTGTGAAAATGTTACTGTAAATGCTTGGTTTAAGCTAGCGTCAGGTAAATGTGGTTATGCCAGTGCGCATTCACTTTCAGGGGAGAAAGTTTTGCTGGGAGGGAGTTGACTGAAAATAAGTTACACTGACAGAGGTGCAGTTCTGCAGATGCCAGTTTGCATTAGGGGTATCCTCTCGATACACCCCTATTGACAAAGTCCCTCGTGTGAGACTGACCTTGTCTACCACTCCCATTCTTTTTCACTATAGCTGGGGGGCAGGCATGTGAAAGAGTTATGGTGCATCCCCTCTTTCACTATGTAAAGTCTCTTTTGTTACAGTGATGACAGAAAGTAAGATAGAAATGCCCTGTAAAACAGCCATATGGGTGATAAAATCCCATCCTTACGCTACCTCTTCGTGACGAAGTTGCTCCTGCTCTACCGCTCCTTCTCTTTGTTGTGTGTCTGAACCTGGGCATTGTGGTGGTCAAGGCTGCTGCAGGACTGTTGTTCTGAAAGGGACAAACTTGTTCAAAAGTTGTATTTGTTGGGCTAAATGGCAGCAGACACCTCCCCTGCCCAGGATGAAGCTGTGCTTGGACAGTGGCCTCCAGGCTGGATTGAGAT
This sequence comes from Pardalotus punctatus, assembly GCA_013400915.1. Classification (NCBI taxonomy): domain Eukaryota; kingdom Metazoa; phylum Chordata; class Aves; order Passeriformes; family Pardalotidae; genus Pardalotus; species Pardalotus punctatus. The sequence goes on from VZTX01018973.1 coordinate 121,822, forward strand.
AAGGCAGCTGATGCTCTTCTCTGGGATCTCGTCATTGTAAGCACAGGCGTTGCTCAGCAGCTGCCACCCAGCTTCTGTTCAACTCTGAATCTGGGTGCAAGAACAGCAGCAGTTGGCTATAGCCCCAAGCTGCTGGTAAACTGCACATGCAGAGCCCCTCACCTTCACCTGCCTGAGAAGTTCTCTTAGCTCAAGTTGCCTCTTTGTTCCAGTTTGCCTCTCCCATCTCTTCCCCATATGACAAAGTCTTTTTGCTCTGCCTTGGTTGCCTATGTGTGTCCCACTCCACACATTCACCTGCCCCCATGGTTTACCTCCATTGCCATCCATGGAATCTCATCCCTTGAATCCTTATTGCATCTCTGGGTACCTGCGCTACCTTCTGCCTTTGCTATTCCCAAGAATCTGCAGAGCATGCCTCCTGCACCAGTTTCCTATACATTGCATAGCTCATGGTGCACCATGCAATCCCTATAGCGCTTAAAAGAGCCAAGAGGCTTTCCCTTCCTCTAACTTCCTTGGAGAAAATTGGGAAAAAATTGCACATTTTGGCAACTGGAGCAGTCTCAGCTCTACATGGAATCTATGTAAGGATCGCATTGTTTAAAGGCAGCTTGATTTCAAAGATGAGAATGGAAGATACCTTCCATTTTCAGGACAGTTTCGCAAGTTTCAAATCCTGGAATCCTTAGGACTTAGCAAATTCCCCCCAGTTATTGTCTGCATCAGAAGGTAAATTTAGACAGCTGGCAATGCTCTTTCCCTTGAAACAAAGGTATCATCTGTGTTTGCAAACCATGTAACTAGTTCATGGTGGTGTTCATAGTGGTGTTCAGCCACCACTTCTGTTGTTGTGAGCATGTCTCAAAGTTCCATTTAGGTCAGCGCCTGGTCTCTGTGAGTGAGAAAATGTCACAACTCCAGTTGCAAATTCCTCAAGTTCTTCCAAGTGAGTATTTTCTGGGCTGGCAAAGTTGGCTGTCCCCATTCTCCAACCTAGGAGTTGGGAGAGTGGGGAGGATTCAAATCAAAGTAGAATAAATAGGGTACTTCAAACAGCCAGAAGAGGGCAATTTTAAGTGCAGCAGAGCTGACACTCTTCATTAACTGTAAACTTTAACACACCAGTGTTTCCTCCTGTTGCCCGTCTTAAGCTGGAGGTATTACGGACTGTTGGATTTTTTCTTGGGGGTTGGTGTTCTTTACTTTGCCACATATAATGACTGTTCTTCCCTTATCAATCCTGTGCGACTGCCAGTAGGCCACCAAAGTATCTTGTTGTTTTAAACAAGTTCCATGTTTCTTCTGCAATTCCATTTGACACCCAGCTCTCCCTAGCTGCTTCTGGAGCAGCCAGACCCAGGTGTTACACAAGAAGGCAGCATGCCTTTAAGAACCAGTCAACAATCTTTTCCTTTTTGCTTTATTTTTTTAGATACAGGACCTCTGGAAAGAGGCCTGTTGTTGAGCCATAATTAGCCAAGGTGTTTTCAGCAGCTTCCCCAGCCCATTCACGGGCACAGAGGTTGAGTGGCTCTTCAGTAGCTGGGCTGTTTCTTTTCCAAAGGTGGCTCTGAAGCCAGTGAACACACACCTCTTCTAACTCACCTAGGCTGTGAGCTCTTGAGATGAGAAACAAAACAAGTGTCATTTGGGACACTTCTCTGCTCTGTGCTTCAAACATTTCTTCCAAAGATTTCACTTTGGAGTGTTTAACTACCTCATTTGTCTTTTGTTCTGGTAGCATTGCCAGGCTTTGGTACCATCTTTGTCACTGACTACCTTGCCCCAAGGTGTGCAGCCTCTTCTGAGAGTCTTGGTAATTTGTTTTGTAGTAGAAACCCTCTGCAGTCAGAAAGATCCTTCTGCAGTCTGGGAAACCAGAGCAAATGCCTCAATTTAAATTTAGCCTTTCCAGAGTTTATTCAGAAACAACACTTGTGGTATTCATGCCTTCCTATGGGCTCTTAACCCAAAAGATCCCCAAGTGCTTTATTTTTCCCAGGAGTCACTTCCCTGCTGTTTGATATGGAGGAGTCAGCAGCAAAAAAATTCTTTTCAGAATATGTCAGGAGGAAGCCAGATGTTTGCTTGCACAAAGGGAATTTCAGGAGGCTGAATATTTTTTCATGATCTGTAAATTGTCAGGACAGTGGGTGGGACCTATATACCAAATGCAACAAATATTACTGAGGCATTTTTTGACTGCAAATCACCGGGAATTTCACTTGCTCTCTTGTGTAAAAATGCACTATTTTAATCTGGTGCTGTAATCCTTTGTAAATAAATTAAGGCAAGAAAATACAACCATTGCTAGTTTAGTCCTCTCTTGTAAAATAGTTCAACAATAGGGTGCACTGTGAGAAGGAAGGTCAGAAAGCATGGAAAGATATGTTCAGTCCTTTTCCTGTTTTCTAACATCCTGTCCTCTCACACCTCCGTCAATCTTCCATGGCGTGTATATGTGGAACTTTTAAGAGCTTGACAGCAGCACAGGATTATTCTTGAAAAGAGAAGATTTTCTACTGCTTATCTGGAGGGATTGGTGAGAGATACCAGCCGTGTTTGTCCAGTGGGTCTGGCATCTCTTCCTTAGGCTGCATGGAGTCTCTGTGGTATCCAGTCACATTTGTATTACAGCCACGTAATAACTGACGCAGTTCTGCGTCAATGACTGAATTTATTTGTATTGTCAACTGCTGGGTTATATGAATGACACATTTTATTAATGGTTGTCATTAGAGATTTATTCATTACACTCTCAGAACTTTACCTGAAGCTGAGACCATTTTGCTACTTTCACATTGAATAAGAAAGGGCTCTTTTATCCCAATCTATTCAAAAGAGAAGCTTTTATTTTTATTTTTCCTTTTCTTGTTTCCCTTTGGTAAAAATGGGAAAGAACAATTTGGAGATAGCTATCGTATATTTGTCTAGCTCTGCTTGGCAGTAACAGATGGGCTGCAAGAGGCTAGCTGAAAAAAACAAAATTGCATTTCCTAGCAGACAAAGTCTGAAGCCTTTAAAAATCATGGATAATTTGCAAACTCCTAAAATCCTGTTAGTGTTTATTGTGGAAAAAATTGCCTCAGATATTTCTCAGCTGGAGAACATGGGGTACCTTCTTCTTGACCCGCTTTCCCTGTAGTTGCCAGCTCTCCCCAGAGTGACTGGAGGAGATAATAATTTCTGGAGAGGCTGACCAAAGTAAGCCAGATGTGCTTCCTGATTTCACTGTTATCCCAGTGTTCACAGGATCGTGTTGGGAGGCTTTTTGCTGGAGCTTCCATTTCTGATTGTCTGTGTGTTTGTGTGTGTGCTTGACCCACACGTGAATGGTCACGTGTGGTCCTGCCTTACAGAAGAGTTTCTGTGCCAGTAGTGGGCTGTTTTGCACACTCCCAAATGCTGGAAAGGCTGTTGCAAAGAACAAATCTCAACCAGTTACAGAAAGTATCTTTATGGTGTCTGGTTCAGGTGGCACACCTGGCCTCCTCTGCACACTGCAGGTCTGATTTCAGCAACCTGGCCCAGCCCAGGTCTCTTAATTCAATGTGTTGTGACATACATACATATCTCTCCTTTTGCTGTCAGCTGGTGACAGAGTATTCTGATGATGAGAACAGTGCTGGCACTTGGGACATCATTTATAGTATGCAAACACCTATTTTGGGTAATGTTAAAACATGAAATAAAGCACGTGAAGGCTGATCATTGTGGCACTGCCTTGCTTTTTGTTGCGTTTTTATGCCACGTGTTTTGTGTTTGGGTCACTATAACACAAACCTTCATCGCCAGTTCCGGAGGACAGCGCAAAGATTAATTTCTGGGAAATGTTTCTAAGTGTTATTTGCTGTATTGCAATTCCTGTGTATCACACCTGCCATTGAAAAAAATGATGTTACGATGAATGTACATTTTGAACAAGCTGCTAACCGTGTAACCTGGGGATTGGAAGCAATCCCCATTTTACATTCACTTGCATGTCTTCTAGTGTTTGAAAAGAAAATTGCTTTATGTTTGGAGGTTTTATTTTTTCATATGCAAAGTGGTTCAAGTGAGTTACCTCATCTAGTGCACTTGCCTCATAAGAATCCCCAGGGTTTCCTCCAACAACTACAAGTTTCTCAGTTTAATTATGAGTGCAATTAATTATGTGGCAACATGAAACACCGTAATGGCAAATTTCCTCTGAAAAGGTCAGATAAGGAGGATTTCCATGGGTCTCTTGCCCCTTCAGCTTGGTCCTTCCTAAAATAACCCCTACCAGATCAGGTTCTTATTCAGCATTGCTGACTTCTGGTTATTTTTATTACTTAGGAAGATGTTTAGCTTTCAGAATATTCTTCTTCTTCTTTCTTGCTGCTATTAAGTTGCCTTTACAGTTAGGGACTAGAACAATTTTTGGATTATCATTTCCTTCCACTTTGCTCACTATTTCCCAAGTCTCTAATGAGTGATAAAAATGAAGTGATCCCCATGTTTGCTCAGACAGGGAACTCTGAATTGACTCCTGCGGGAGACACTGGTGGATACAGCGGTGGGAAGCTGAGTGGCAGGCATTCCACCTTTATAGAGCTTTTGCATCCATCCAAGACGCTAGGAAAACTGGCACAAACCTAACACATGAAAGCACAATCAGGGAGGAGCAGAGCACTTATCCAGCACAGGACTGGACTGTCCTATTCACCTTGGTGAAAAGAATGAAGAAAAAGGCTGTGGAGCATTTGATGGTAAGATGCTGGATAGAAGAACATCTCTAACATTTATGGTGCTGATTCTTGGAACACGGAGATCCTGCAAGTAAGCGTGGCAGCTCTAAGACCCCTGCTACTTTTACCTCATCTGATGCTGATTTGAAGAAAGAGCTGCTTCAGAAACTCAGATTCTAAGTTTTTTCCACTCACTGTTGTCAATCCTGCCAGGTCTCCCAGTCCCAATCAAGCTTAGTCTATGTTGGCAGAGGATAATGTCACTTCCAGGATATGCTAAGGTCCTGATAGTATCCAAATAAAAGCTGTTACAGGGAAGACTGGACTACAGCTCTTGCTGTCTGTGTGCCATCTGCATCTCTCAGGACTAAGGCCTCTTCCCATTCCCAGTGGAACAATTAACGTCGTGTTGAGAACTTGATTTCTGCTTCTCAGACTTTTCAGCTCCCATGAAGAATCTCAGGGACCAGCATATCCTTCCTTTGCATTACCTTGTGTCACCTGTTAGACTTCTGTTGCTGCTAAGCAGGAGAGTCCAAACCATATTTGATCAACTGCTACTTGAGTAGGAGGTGAATGTGGGTTTCTGTGGTCATTGCTTCTGAGAGGAGACAAAAGCTGTAGGGAACCTGTTGTGCTTCCTGGTTTGCTTGAGAAACTCCATCTGCTGGCACTTGAGTTTGCTTGAAGCAGTGGATCTCAGTACAATCCCCTTCAAGCAGGTCTCCAGTATTAAGAGGTCCAGCAGAAGGGATTCCTCAAGCTGCCAGGAGTCCTCATGGACTGCTAGGGACAGAAGGTTTGCAGAAGCTGTGGAAGTTTGTCTCAGGGGGAAGGCAGCAGGGAGATGGAGGGGACGCAGCCTGCTGTAGCTTTAAAGGCAGTACTGTGTAGGGATCCGTTTGGAAGGACGTAGTTGACTAAAGGGATCCAAAGCTTGTTTTCCTCGAGTCTTTTTATTCTTCCTTATCTAATCCCTTTAGAGCCTAAGGTCAACCCCTTTTTGTACTGCAATAACACTGTAATATATGCTTGCACTAATTCTTCTGGTATACCAAGCATGCAAGACCAATTTAAAGCTTTTTTTTCAGAAGAAAAAGACTGTATTATTGTGTATATAAAAATAATGAGAGAGAATTTGAATTCTGTCTCCTGTATAAAAGCATGCATTGATTACCTGTATGTAGATCATGCTGTAAATGCTGCAGAGTACTGTAAAATCCTACACTTGAAACCACAATGAACAGGCAATGTCATCAAAAACAAACGAAACAGAAGCTGTGCAATGGATTTTGTGCCTTTTTTAAATCCATGTATGTTAATCCAGACAATCGGGGAAAAAAAAGAAAAAAAAAAAAGAAAAAACAAACAAACAAAAAAAAGCTTGTATACTACCAAAACCTTATTAAAGAATCAAAGGCAGCATCTTGTTGATGGCTGGGTTTTTTATTTGCTTTGTTTCTTTGTTTTTCTACTTCCTTTGCTGTGGGAAGGTGTCCCCTGGTCATCTTTGGGCGCATGGGAGCACCAGGCAGGGAGTTGAAGGAGATCTAGCAGAACAGTGAGGGTTCCATTATTGTTTACGATTGTGATCACTAAAAACTTGCAATTAAGACAGATCTGGGAACAGAAACAAAGTTATGTGACTGTTAGAGATGTGTTTCATGTACTTTGGGAAGGCCACACTGTGATTTCAATTTAAGGCATGTGAAGACTCTGGTACCTGTGGAAAGGGTGGTGGAAACTTCCCTCATGCAGAAGAATTACAAGACTCCAGCTCTGCAAAGACAGAGAGCAATTTGTGCAGGCAGGTGATGGTCAGGGAGGAAGAGCCTGGATTAGGCCGTGGTCTCAGGCTTTAGAGGGCTGTACAATGTGCGAGTCCCTTTTTTCTCCTGGGAATTGTATGGAGAGTCAGGCAAGATTCTTCAGAGTCTGCCTTTAGCAAGGTCCAAAGCCCATCTTCTCCATGTTTCAAAGTGTGCTTTGGTTTGCCCCTGAGAGGCTGCTGATACGTGGCAGATGTCTACATCTGTCAAGTGCTGCAGAAGGATGCAGTGATGCCTGAGACATAGTTTAGAGCATGGTCTGAAACAGAACAGTAGACAGAAGAAGTGGAGCATTTCCTGAATTAATGTTAGGTAAATATTGTGATTTTTTTTTCCCATACCTGGTTGATTTTTGCTTAAAAGAGATGGGAGAGAAAAAAAATCTCAAATCCTGAAGTATAAGATAAAATTTATTAGGCTCATGCAGGAAACTGTTCCCTTTCCCCCACATCAGTGCAGAGCTGCTTAGAAGAGCAGGCTTTTCTGGAGGACACTGAGCCCTCTCTGTACTGTATGTATTAAGGGTATAGAAATTTTGACAGAAAATAAACCCACTTGTGTTCCAGCAGGTCCTCAGAGATCAGGGGGACTGGGTGTGGCTGGCCTTTATTGCTGATTATTCCCAATTCAGCACTCTGAGTCAGGGTGAGTTCAGGAAGAACTTTCACAAGCACAGATTCACAAAGAATGTGGTCTTGACACTATGGGTCTGACTGTGTTCAATAAGAACTTGATCACAAATTCACAGATCATGGATTCACAAATAATGCCATTTATCACTACTATAGATCTGGCTGAGTTAAATAAGAGCTTCCACAATTCAGATTCATGGATGGTGCAGCTCACCGGAGCAACAGGAAAGCACGTTCAGGATTGGAATTGCAGGTGATAGGTGTGTGAACTACATAGTGTGAATATGTGTCGCCACAGAAGATACAGCAACAGAGATGTGGTAGTGATGTATGTAAATGTTTATTCCTGGGTGTTCTCCCAACACAGTTGGAGGCACAAAACCTAGATGCATCCCTTCATGGGAGGAGATGCAGTCTGTCAACCAGTCCCAAGCAGCAGAGGTGTTCCCCCAGTCTTCGTTTCCCTTCTTTTGCTTTTTCTGTGTCCCAATACCCCCCTTATTTTATACAATAATTTTTGGCCCTTCCCAAAGGGGTGGAACAATCACGTGTCATAGGTGATTTTGGTGACTGTCGTCATATATGTAAGACATGTCCTCTTTTCTCTTCATTTGCATTGCAAGGGGTGTGAAAGTTAATACACAAATAAGGCTTAATGATGGTCTTGGTTACTTTCAGTCAGAATTTAAAGCTGATACAGAAGGGTGGAATAATCACTTTGGTCCTCCTCCACCCACTGAGGCAGCAGTCAGGGCTGCCTGACCTTCTTCAGAGAGTCTTTGCACACATCCTAATCTTCTTAATGGACCAGAGTTATAACACAGCTTATTGTGGAGGGTGAAGAGGGAGTGAGGCTGATGGCTGGTACTGAAACAATATCAGGCCACGAGGCCTCCACTTCACCCCAGACAACATTCAGTGGTTTGACCTTGCTCAAGCCACGTGCAAAGTCAGCAAGGGGCCCAGCTCATGTCTTTTTTAAATGAGGGTCATCAATTCATCACTGACTTAAACCAACACTTAGCCCTCATCACATTATTTACCCGATGGCCACAGCCACACAAGCAACAGCCATAACATTGTCTCACACTGAGGGACATCATGGACTGCGTATTTCTTTCTCTTGACTGCAGGGGATATCGTAAGGTTCATTTAACATCATGTAATTGATTTTTGGGTGATCCACTCTCTAGGGTGATTCCTTTTCCTCCTCTTCCACATCTTTCATTTCCATCGATACAGATTTTATGCATACCTGACAAATCATTAACTGGGTTATCATTGATCATATATATGATAATAATACACAAAACATAATAATTACAATGAAAAATAATAACAAATACTGTGATTAACTCTGTAGCCAGCCAGTAAGCAAAAATCCTAACCTGTGCAGCAGTTTGTTTAATGTCCCTTTTCCATACTACTTCCAAGATGTCTATTTGCTCTTGCTGTATACTTCATATGATCTAGTTGTATGTAAAGATCTTTAGTTATATTTGATATGTGAATGCAGCAGGTACCATTAGACAGACTCACACATCCACATGCTTCATTTTCAGGCAATAATAAAAGTCTAATGTTAGTCTGTTTTGCAAAGCCATTTTTGATGTTGCCTGTGATTGTACCCTTAGTTCCTCCAGTCCCACACAAGTTGCATTAGTCAATGCTTTGATTTGTCCAGTAAGATTATATAACATCATTCAGTCTTGGAATGCTGTCAGCTGGGGTGTGAAAATAGATTCCAGAGCCCACCCCACCACAGGTCCAGTTGTCACAAACATCTTGTTGGCACAGACAAGCTGGTGGAGAAGCCCCCTTCTCCCGACCGCATGGCTGAGAGAGAGAACAAAGAAAAGAAAAAAAACCAACACAGCAACTGAGCATTCATGATTATAGTACTCCCTTTTCCCCTAAAAAACAACCAATGGGGAACAGGGACAAAAAAAAAACAAACCATGGATGGGCTATTTCTTATTGTCCAAATACAAGAGTCAATGCTGCCAAGTTGTCTGCTCCACACCACCCCACAGGGGCTCTCCCAGCAGTGGCAGTTCTGGCAGCTGGAACTGGGGCAGCAGCTGGAATTCGTGGAGAGAGAAGAGGGTCTGACTTTCCCAGCTGTCCAAGGCAGCAGCAGTGAAAATGTCCAAGGAAAATGTCCTCCCCAGCTCCAGAAACAGGGATTGCCCCCAGCAACAGCAGCCAGAATGGTGTTAGGAAATTCTCCAAAGCCCAGAGAGAAAACAAAAAATGGCCTCTGACTTGTGCTGCCTCGGCTTGGAGAGCCTGCCCCAGGCAACTCTCTTGACAGCCCAGAGAGAAACAAGAAAGACAGCACAGTGTGCCTGTCCCTGTCTTTTAAAGGGACAGTGATAATCTTGGGCAGGTTGGCATAGGGAAGACATGGAATACAATACACATTTTTAGGTTACCCAGGACTTGTGTGTTGTGCCATTGGTCTTGTGATTTGCTTTTGATTCATCCACACACACCACTGTTATAGGAGGCTGCTTCCTCCAAAGGGGACAAAATGTCAAAGTGACAAAGTCCCAGTGTGTTGGCATCATCGTCCCTCAGCAGACCATGTTCCATCACTGCTGACCCACTTGGCGTGCCCCAGAAGGGTTTGCATTGTTCTGAAAAAATCATGTCAGACCTGGTTTCATTGTTAGTCAAAAAACGCCAGACACCACATTGTGGCACTCCCCACACCCTTGGAATATGCATTTCTCATAGTATATTAGTACTCATGTGCTGGGGATGATGATAAATCATGTCAATGGTTTCCCTGTTAATCACAAATATTAATGGTGGCTTAGTGGTGTTGCAATTCCATGTGTTGTTCTTGGGCCACTTCAAAATATATTTTCTTTCCGCAGTTCCCCAAGACAGATTTGTGTGGGTTTTTTTTTACGTGGTCTCCCAAGTTTTGGTCAAGTCCATATTTAATATTTCCCAAGTTACTGGTGATTTGGGAGACTGAGGAAAAGGTAAACATGCAGTGCTTTGACTAATACTGTGTGTCCATTCAAAAGCTTGGATTAACTGCAGCATAAGATTTGAAGCAAGACCTGAACTTTCATCTACTAACATAACCCCTTGGAGTGTTCAACAGCACCATTAGCTTGAGGATATTATAGAATGTGAAATATCCATCAGACTTCTTCCTCTTTGGGCCAGTCTTGAACCATCACGGCTGTGAAATGTGAGCCATTGCCCCTCTGAATTTCCTGTGGGAGGAAAAGTGTACTGAACCGTTCTCTCATAATTCCACTGATAGCTACCAGATAGACAGACCACAGTAGGTCCCTGAGCAGTGCCTGTAGGTGACACTGTACCCTTATGAACTGCATCTAAGAGGTAGGAAGGTCCCCTCATGATCGTACTCTATCCTTTCTTTATCTGTTCCACCTGTTTCACAGGGACATGAACTCTTTTCAAGGTTGGAGTACCTCATTTTGGTATCATTAAAAGAATGGGAGCTAAACTCCAGTGGTGTCTCCACCCCTCCTGGCCCCTTTTGCCATAGATTCAAATGAGACCCATGCTCACTGAATCCCCATTCTATGTAAATAAGGTCAGTTGGGTGTATGGGACTGAGCTGTTGGAACAATCTCAGTTCTCTTACTAACAATTCCAATACGTTCATGTGCACTTACGTCATTCCCATGATTTTTCTTTCCTCAGTAGTCCATAAAGAAGTCAAGCAATAATGAAAAAAAACGTGGTCAAGGAGGGGAATTATGAAAATCATGTCCTTCACATCTAGGGCAGCCATCCAAATATGAGCATGCCCTGTGCCACTGTCACCATCTTGACAATGTTTGGAACTGCAGCAGTTAAAGGTGCAGTATTAGCAAAAAACTGTTGACAATCCATTATGAAATACCACTGCCCAGCTGGTTTGTTTACTGGCCACCCTGGTGAATTATAAGGCGAGTGAGTCCTTTTAATGATGACTCTTTTTTCCAAAACTGTCACCACCCAGTCCGCATGAGTGCTGCTGTTGGTAGGGGGCATTCCTTTACATTAATGAACTTGGAGGAGGGCAGTGGCATTGATATTTCTAATAGGTTGGTAAGTTTCGCAGACCCTGAACTGTTCCACATTCTTTCAGATATTATTGGTATCTCTGGCAACCCAGTTGCCCTCTGTTGTGAAACTCCACAGATTTCCATCTGGGAGTTTCCAGGTTTGACCATAAAGTAGATCAAGTCCTAAAATGTTTGTTTGGGCAGCACCCTCAAGCAGTTCAACATTAGTTTATAATCTAAGGCAAGTTTTGTGAAGAGACAGAGTGTTAAAGAGGTGAAACATGCAGACTTCATGGGGAACACATGCTCAGACACATGTAATGCCCTAGGCATTCCTAGGCAATTGACTGAGAAGTCAAGCAAGAGTCAGGAATGGAGATCTGAGGCCAAACAGGTAGGAAAACATGGCTACCTCAACTCATGGTATAGTTCCTTCTCACAGTGGAGTGAACCTGACAGAGGGCTGCCAAGATGACCAGGAACTAGGAACATCTGACATGAGGAGAGGCTGAGAGAGCTGGGTTTGTTCTGCCATAAAAAGAGGATTAGTGTGGCATCTTATTTCTTCCTTGGACTGCCTGATGAAAGGAGACGCCATACTCTTCTTGGAGGTGCACAGTGAAAGGATGAGATGTTATAGGCAAAAGTTGCATGAAAGGAAGGTTAGATATAGGAATTAGATATTAAACCCCCCACCTTTTTCACCATGAAGAGCCTCAAACTCTAGGAAAGGGTCCCAAAGAGGTTGTGGGGTCTCTGTCCTTGGAGATAATTAAAACTCAGCTGGACATGGCCCGGCACAGCCAGCTCTAAGTTGGTCCTGCTTTGAGGGGTGGTTGGAGCAGAGACCTCCAGAGATTCCTCATACCTTTTTTATTTTACTATTTTAAGATACAGGCTAAGCCTCTCCACTTCTGGTCTCCTGATATCTTCCCTCAGTTCCCCCTCATTAGTACAGCAGAGCAGAAAAGTTCTCTGGCCCTTGGGGAATAGTCCTAGAGCAGCTAAGTGTGATGTATATGGTACAAAAGACACATAATGGCTGTCAAGACAGGACCCAAGTTTCTCTAGCGAAGGGTTCAAACTGGGAACACCTTGTTCAGCAGAGTTTCTTGTAGTTGGATATTTATGTTCTTTGGACTTTCTCCATGGTGCATTTACAGTGGCAAAGCAGTGACTGTCTCAGAGTGCTTTAAGGAATGTGTTCTGGCAGTTTTGGGGTACTGCATGCAACAGGTTAGGCGGTCCAAGTCTCCCAAAGGAAGCAAAGGATTCAAAGCACTCACTGTTGTGCTTAGGGTGCAGTGTCCATGCAGGGAAGAAGAAAATACATGGAGAAACAGAAATGACAGACAGAAAGGCAGTCCATTTACTAAATATTGCAAGGAATTTGTAGAAGTGGAAGTACATGGAGGTTAGAAAGTTATCTACAGCACAACTCACTGGTAGCAAAGGGGCACCAGAGCACAAGAAATAAAGAAGTTAAGAACTATTATTTTTCTCACTGCAACATCCTGCTGTCCAGCTCCATGTCATACATTATTGCTTAGTGCAACCTCATCTCAGAAAAATTTTTGCTGTCTTGCAAGGGAAAAGCTATTGAGCAAACAGGGTTTGCTGGAGACAGGGCTGCTGGTGGGGCAGACTGCAGGGCACAGAAACCATATCTCTGGCCTGTTATAGGATGTGCTCTGCAGGGCTGGGTTCAGCTGACCTTGACCACAAAGCTGAAGAGATGACACAAGGCAAGGGTTGGGAGGAGATTTGAAGGTCTACACGGGTGCATATTTCACCATGCAAAAGGAAATCAGCAATCGTCCATCTGCATCATCAAACACAGCATCTAGAAAATGAGGTGAAGTCAAGCAGCAGAGGAACTGTTGTTGGGGTTGTGGAACTCTTTGCAATGGTAGGCTCAGCACGAGGCAAGATGTTGGTCAGGTTCCAGTCCCACTGGGAAAATGCACCAGTTTGTTTAGGACCCCAGGGACAACACTGTGGATGTAGTTCTTGGGAAAACCAAACCCAGCCAACATGCATAATCCAATCCTAGGCTACTGAATGAACTGATTTCCAATAAATGCCTGAGGGAAGAAGACAAGTGGGTAATTTCTTTTGCAAAGGGTGGTAAGCGCCTCTTATCAGTCCAAGTTCTATGTCTGCTATCCTGATACAAAAGGTAAAGTGGGTCAGTGAAAGCCCAAGTCAGGCTAATACAGGGCCATCTTCAGGGCCAGGCTTCAGCTTTAATGAAAGAAGAGAAGCAGCTTTGGACTCCAGAGGTATTGCCAAAACAAGCCTGTGTTTTAATTCATAAAATATTAAAAAAAAATATTAACTGGATAACAACTTACCACCATGGAGGACAGCTTGATTCTGCCCACCAACCTATTTGAAATGTCTCTGTTATACAGGAGCATAAAAACCTTACATTTTTCAGGCTCAGCAAATGCAGGTTTTCAGCACAATTTTAAATTTTGCCATTGAACTGAAAAGCCACTGAGGGCTTTCTCTCCCCAGTAGAGACAAAAAGATCCATTCCCATGGCTGGGTGAATGTGGTAGCTGTTGGCAGCTCTGGAGCTCACATGGTTAAGTGGGTGCATGTTTAGTTGTGTAGCCTAAATATCCTCTGTCGCTGTTGAATGCCACTGGAAAATGCAGATGTTTGGAGCCCTGCTGTTCATGATTAGGACTTTTCAAGGGTAACATGTGATGCATTATTGACCAGTTGTGTTTATGGAGAGGTTACAGTTTGCAAGCCCTAATAGAAGTGTGTTGTAAATGATTTGGTTTTAAATCCATTTTGCAGAGTGGTGCTGATGTGATTTTCATTTGCAAGCAATTGTTAATTAGGCCATGCTTGATAGGCATTTCCTATCTATTTTGGCCTTGTTTGGTCAAGTGTGTGCATGTGTGTGAGAGCTGCTGTTTTTCTGTAGGATCATTTGCAATAATTTCATGGCCTGCTACTGCCACAGTCTGCTGCTGGAGAAACAGTGCCCCCACCACCTGTCCTGTCTGCCCTTCATTTCTCCCAGCTGGATACCCCAGAGTCTGACAATGACTCTTGATGTCCCATCTTTCATGACTGGCTGATGATTTTAGTGGAAGCAGAAGCCTGTAGGAGACACAATGAAGAGCTGCTGGAGGGACATGGGAGCAGAAAAGGGAATGGGTGCTGCACTAGGGGAACACCATAGCACTACAAGCATTATTGCCCCAGGGACAATGGTGGATGGTAATGGAAAGTGATCAGGAAATTTATCTAGCCTGGAGGTGCCCCTTGAGTTCGCTGTGGCCTGGGCTTAAAAGAAAGTTGCTAAGTGGTTCCAGTAAGGAAGGATTGAATATGTAGATACATAAATACTGAAATAAATATATAAACACTGAAGAAGATTGGGAAATGTAAAAAAATCCTGAGGAATTGCTTGAAAATGTTTATTTTAGATCCAGGTTAAAGACTGCTAACAAAGGAACGTCTTTGACACTTTTTTTCCTTCATTGATAAGTATCTGTGAATCTGTCCTTTCTAAGGTTTGTATGAATCAAATGATGGCATGATCACTGCCCAGGTGTGCATTTTGGAAGTGTGATGGACTAGATACTTCCTGTGGATTCTTCCCACTACTGTTGGTCCCAATGTCTGCTGTCAATGCTGTGTCTGAATACTAACTCACCCTCTTCTTTTGTCACATTTGTCTCCTTGCAGGCATACATGCTGAAGTCATTTGAAATGAATGGCCTGCCCAAGGCAGTCCCTTTAAGTTTGCCTTACCAAGACTTCAGAAAAGATATGTGCAACTACTGGGAAAAGCCTAAGTTATCCCAGCGGATAAAGAAAGTTGATTTCTCAAATATTGTCTTGACTGCTCCTTGCAAACCTCTGGAACCTTATCTGGAAATGAATGGAAAAGAGGAGGAGGAGGAGGAAGAAGAAGATGAGGAAGACTATGAGGAGGAGGAAGATGAGCAGGATGAGGGGGAGGAGGAGGAAGAGGGCAATGAGATTGACATGCACAGTGATTCCAGCAGCGACCTGAGTCAGAAGAGCACGGAGCGCAGCCAGGAGTGCGCACCATCCACGCTCCTGGCTGATGACCAGAAGGGGTCCAAGGGTCGAGCATCCACTGCTGATGGGGACCTGGAGCTGGAGGAAGGCTCAAAAACACTAGTGCTGTTCTCACCAGGTGATCTGAAAAAGTCTCCGGTGGCCGCAGACTTACCTCCAGAAGTTGATCTGGGTACTCTTGCTGCACTGACACCTCAGAGTGAGCGACCACAGCCCATGGGGAGCCAGCTGGATGTGTCTGAGCCAGGGACCCTGTCCTCAGTCCTTAAATCTGAACCAAAGCCTCCCGTGGCAGTGGCTACAGCTTCCTCCCCCTTTACCAAAGTTGAGCGCACATTTGTTCACATTGCTGAGAAGACCCACCTAAACGTGATGTCTTCCAGCGGGCAGCTGATGCGGCACGAGGAGTACTGCCCCCCGGGGCAGTTCGAGGAGGTCATCGAGGAGGAGCTGGAGGACAACCTGGTGCTGGTGGAGAATGGAAGCATTCATTCTGGGCTGGAAGGGGCAGAGACAGAGAGCTGTGTGCTTTCGGCCAACCACATCGAGACCACCTCAGAGATGGTGGGGGAGCAGCCAACCCTTCCCAATGGCTTGGCAAAGCTTCCTGAGGACAAGCCGGAGCTGTCTGGCAAAGCAGCGCTCTCAGTGGATTTGGAAGAGCCTGACAAGGTGGCTACAAGGGAGCCTGGCCTCGAGAAGGCAGCATCAGCGGCAGAACAGCTGAAGCAAGCAGAGACCCTCCTCGAGACACCGCAGCAGGGCCCCAGGAGGCTGCTGGGCTCCAGGTATAGAAGTCGGATACCCGTTTTGTTCTCTGAGGAGGACACTGGCTCAGACCTTTCAACTTCACTCTCAGCCAAGGAAAGGCTTTATAAGAGGGCAAAGCAACCCGACTTGGCTCGCTTGGTGATGGAGAAGAGACAGAGCCGCCTCCTGCGGCTGGCCTCGGGTGCCTCCTCCTCAGCCTCCTCCAGCGATGAGCGGCGGCGAGCGTCCGAAACCCTGTCAGCCACCGGTTCTGAGGAGGACACCCATGACTCTGATGACTCCATCCCACGGAAGGGAGAGAAGAAGGCTGCGCTGCTGGGGAGAGAAGAGAGAGCCATAAGCACAAAGAGCAGAATTCCTCGTCCCATTGTGCCAGTGAAAACCCCACTGGAGGCAGCGAGATCGGAGAGCTCTATGGCTGCTGCGATGGCGGGGTTGTGCAGCTCCCCACAGGATGCAGCAGCTGCCAGCAGGTAAGACCAAAACGGTGAGAAATTCAAAGAGCTGGGCTTGTTGAGGAGACAAAGCTGGAGCTTGGCTCACTTCCCATAACTTCATCCATTACTTGGCTTGAATGCATAGTCCATCCTTGTTTCCTACAGTCATTTCAGCTCACAGGTGAGTGAAATACTCACCTGTCTTCTTTTTTTTTAAGCCCCTCTTCACTTGCCCTGGCTTTGAGACCTTTCCTTTCACAAGCCCTTCCACTTGGTCTGATAATAGCAGATACCCCCAGTGTTGAGCTCTCAGTTTTGCAGCACATCCTTGACTCTGCAAGGAGACCTGGCCTGACTATTGCAATTAGAGCTGCAATGGTGGCGAGGCTGCCAGCTGAGACTGCCTCAGTTGGTTTGTCTTCCATCACAGTTACCATCAGAGGCCAACTGGTGCAATCCAACTCATGCCCACGTTCCCAAATTGTATCTCCTGCCTTGGAAAAGGTTGCTGCATCCATTCTGCATGTTAAAAAGTGTCCCAGATACCATACCTGCGTATTGACTCAGAGGGTGCTGGATGATCAGGGCAAACACCTACCGGTTAACTGCATTGAGAGTTACAGGATGGTGTTCAAACTAGTGCCCCATCTGGTTCACAGCGTAGGTTTTGCCATCCTGGTGCTGGAGACTACTTGTAATTGCCTGGCAACATTCATGCCAATCCTGCCAGGAGCCTAGAGCCCCTTGCAAAACTCCACTTCATCCTCCCTCTTTTCTTCCCCTGCAGGCTACAGATACAGAGACCAACTGGAAGTGCCCCATACGAGGGCCGAACAACACAGGTACAAAGTCGGCTTCCTTCCTCACCGAGTTCCACTTCTCTTCCTCCACGGAGCAGCTCACAGAGGTCCAGCGGTGCATCCCCTCAGAGCCCTGTCCTTCCTTCCAGGAACCCCAGTACTTCCCCCAAAAGCCAGCTGCTGCCTCGGAGGGAAAGTCCTTCTCCCTGCCGACAGCATAAACCAGGGACTGCTCCTCAACGAGTTCCTCCTTCCCCCCGACCTCAGCCCTCAGCTCAGGCCCCGGGGCCTACAGGAGATTCCCTGCCATCTCCTGGCATGGCCAAAAAACGACAAAGAGGAAAAACCCAGACTCAAAGTCCAGCAACCAAAGGAAAGCAGGTGTCCCTGGAAAGTAAGGCAGCTGCCAGATAATGACCCTCTGCGAGCCCAACAGACTGGGTAACTTCTGCATATAGTATACACTTGAGATGCTGCAGCACAGCCTTCCATGCTGGACCTACGAGTGTATAGCAGTAGCTGTACTTGA
Source organism: Pardalotus punctatus (assembly GCA_013400915.1). NCBI lineage: Eukaryota > Metazoa > Chordata > Aves > Passeriformes > Pardalotidae > Pardalotus > Pardalotus punctatus. The sequence goes on from VZTX01018973.1 coordinate 139,640, forward strand.
ATGCTTCACTCACTCTCACCCCACACCGCAATCAGCTCCCACGGGCCTGGCAGCCTCTGAGCCACGGAGCCTTTTCAAGGGAGACACCCAGCCCGCAGCTCACGCTTGCTAACGCACAGCGCCAAACCGTGACCCAGGCAGCCTGCCCAGTGCCTGACCTGCCTCCCTCCCAGGGATTCCCCTCTCTCTGTTAGCAATACCTGTCCTCAACACCCAACTCCAGCTGTGGAAAGAGGAGCAGAGGTGATGAGAGCAAGGCCTGCTAAAGAGGAAGGCTCCTGTCCTTCAGGCAGCTCCCTCCTTTCTCCTTGCTGGAAGAACACCAGCCTTGGCCGCCACTATCTACCTGAGTGTTGGTTCACCTCCCACCACCTCTGTTAGCAAGGGATTGCCACCAGCTTAGCCAAGAGGGATGGATGCATCCTTGTGTGCTGATTTAAGAGAAGGGGAAAGGAGGAGAGGGCTCTTCTCTCCTTTCCAGAGATGCATCTACAGGTGGGAATTAGGAGACAGGCAGGCCTTGCTGGATGCTCCTACCTGCTCCAGTATGTCCCACAGAGAAGGCTGTCTAGCATTGCTGCTCAGACACTGCTGCTGTTCCAGCAGGTACCTGTGTGGTGGGTATTTAGATGGAAGTAGGGATGTGTTGGCAGCTTGCTGGGAAATCAAGAGCTCTTGCTAATTAATGTAGAAGGGAGCCCACTGCAGCCACTTCTGTCACAAATACCAAACTGTGATCTGTGGACACCACATCTCCCAGCAAGGGTGGTTCCTCTCAGCCTGAGCGTAGTTGGTGCCACAGACGTGTAGTCCACCAAACACAGCTGCATCATGAAGATGTGAATAGTCACTGGATGCCTTTAGCCTGGGTGCCCCTTGCACCTGAATTCCTTGTGTTTTATTTTCACGCTCTTGGTGTTTGTGAATTTTGGCACTGTGGTTGAAAGTTCCCCTACACGGCAGGGTGGTAAATTATTATCCTGTAGTACACCCAAAAGCTGCTGCTTTGCAATGAGAGGTTTGCTGGCATGCCATGGGTACCTGATGCATTTCTATCTGAGGGCACAGTGAGTTGAGTGGCAGAGGGGGGGTTTATGTCTTTTCTTTGGTGCTCACCTCTGCAACACGTTGAGGATGAACAAAGTGAATGTAAAAGCAAGGGCCGTGCTCTTCAAGTAGTATTATCTGAGCAGAAGCTTAGCACTCACCTAGAGCTAAATCAACTGTTTAGCCCCCAGACTAATTAGGAAGGCTTGAGAATGAAAGCCAGGAGGACTGATACCTGTCTGAGCTTGATGAGAACTTGAAGTAGACAAAATTTCCCCCACACCTCACAGAAGAAAACACTCCAGACTCAAATACTTTGCGCTTCACACCATTGTCATTCCTAAAAGAGGCTTTGCATGAGGCAGAACAAAAATATAGCTGCTCTGTGCAGCCATTCCTGCTATTGCAACTACCTGCAAATATTTACTATTTGCAGACAACAAAGCTTTACAAAGGAATCTGAACAGTAATAACCTTGATTCATTTGAACAGGAATGCAAACAGTCACACTGATGGCTATTGAGTTCAAGGAATCCTGAAGTTGCTCATACCTACAAGAGTCCTGGAAAGGAGTATGAGAGCTGTGGCAGGGAAGAAAAGGGTACTCCTTGCACACCTGATCACGGAAATGTGTAGAAACAGGAGACAAGAATTACCTTTCTATATGACAGTTTCAATGTTGCCAGCACCCTAAGAATTTATTTCACCTAGCTGAAAATGTTACCCATTTACATGGTTCACCCTGATCAAGTAAGCAGCAGAGCTTAGTCTGAAAACATGCCCTCATCTTTGCAGAGCAGCATTGAGAACTCAGAGGGAGCTCAGGCTGTGATAGACTGAGCTGATATTGCCATCCAAAGCAGTATCTCTCTGAGTTCCATCTGCTTCATTGCATAGTTCCACTATATTTGCACTGCCGCAGCTGTTTGGTAAAGTGGCTGGAAATACTGATCCAGCACAACATGAACCTCTCTGGTTCTCCAGTTTGGTTTTCATCTGGTTCATTTCATCACTGGTTCACTACTTGGTGACACAACAGAAGAAGGAGAGGACAGAGACTGTAACCACTCCTGGTGGCACTATAACTTGCTGTGAGTTTGAAGTGTGGGTCAGACTACAACCTAAATATGTGCTGCAAGTTTAGAAACTAGAAAACAGAATAAACCCAAACACAGATTCTTTCCAGAAATTGAAATCATAATGGACTCCTATTAATTTATTGGAGGGCTAAAAATTTTAGAGTGCTCAGATATTAAGACTTGGTTGTGAAGCCTTTACCAGATGCTCCATCCAGGTCTTAGATGCACATGCCAAAAATGACATTGAAAGAGCTTGGAAGGAGGACTACAGGACTATTAACAGGGCTAGCAAACCTGTCTCATTATGGGAAGCCAATAAAGCACAATCAATGTATTTGTTCAAGGAAAAGTTTAAAGGAGAGTTTTCTATGGCCCTATGTCAGGAAGGAAGCTCCAGGGCAGAGACAAGGCCAGGCTGGATGGGGCCCTGAGTAACCTGGTCTAGTGGAAGGTGTCCCTGCCCATGGCAGGAAGGTTGAAACTGGATGATCTTTAAGGTCCCTTCCAACCCAAACCATTCTGTGGTTCTGGCACATGAAAGGAGGGAAGATGGAGTAGCCAAGAACAGCAGATGAAGAAATCAGGCAGACTTTTAATTGTGAAGCAACCATCCAGTGAAATCTTTCACAGGAATATGGGGACTTTTTCTTATTAAAAGGTTTCTGTGAAACCGAGCTGTCTTCGAAGAGGTCTTTCTACCATGACCCAGCCCCAAGTAGGAGGCAGGATGCTGGTGACACCAAGGTATCATCTCTCTGGGGTGCAGCAGATTCCTGGTCCCGCTGGGACATGTGCTGGTAGATACTGGAGAGCCACCTGACAAGTCCCACCGGTTCCAGAAAGCCAGGGAAAGATTGCCAGCACAGAAAATAACAGCTGTTCACAGTGTTGTTTGGCAGGGCAGGGCTGGGGGTGCAGCTGGGTCCGCAGAGATCTGAGACCAGCATGACTCCCTGCCCCAGCACAGCCCTGCTTCCCAGCTGTCCCTGGCATGGAGGGGAGCAGGAGAATGCATCAGCAGCATGGTGCTCCCTGGATCGTATCCTCTGGGATGGAGGTGCTTCTGTCACTGGGGAGCAGCACACACAGAATTCCACATTCCTCATGTGTCTCTCTTGAGGCATCTTCTGGCAGCAGGGGTGCTCTCTGCTAGTGTTGCTGAGAAAACAATCCTTCAGAAGGGTCAGCAGCCCCTCTGGATCCTCCCTTCTTCCAGTGCCCTGCAGGGAACTTGGAAGGGCACCTGCCATAGCTGGAACAAACAGAGGAGATGATGTCTGGGGACAAGAGGGAATGAGGCCTGTGATGTTAGGGAGAAGTTAAGTGGTTGAGGAATGCCAGGGGATCTAGTCTGGCAACACTGCTGGGGGTGTGTGGCTGTGTCTTTACTTCACTGCAGGGAAGAGAAGATCAAGGCCAAGAGAGAGCTGACCAGAGCAGAGGAAATAGCTAGGAAGAATAAAAAAACCCTATGTGGGGTCGGGGGAAGAGAAGCAGGTTTCCCAGCACTTTCTCATGTTTGTGGGAGTTTCTAGGAACAGCCTGACCCTATGTGCTTTCCCATCAGTGTCTTTGCTGCAGGATCTGTCCTGGCCAGCTGCAGGTGATTGTGCCCATGTGTGTTTTGAGGGAACTCCTGGGACAGGCCACCACTGTTCCTTCATCTGTGCATGCATCTGCATGGGTGGGAACAGACAGGTCTTGTTCTTTGGTGTTGGGACTAAAGAGTCTTTGGGACTGCCTGGTGTCGTGCTGAGCCCTCACTCTGCAGGGGCCCTGCCCACCAGCTGAGAAGATGCTACCCTGGCTGGTGACAAGGAGCCAATGGCTGCTGTCTGGCCAGGAGGTACCTGCAAAGAAACATGGATACACAGGGGGATGTGCCAAGCAGGGAATCTGAAAAGCAGTTCTCAGCACTGAGACAGTGTGACAATGGATTATATGAGCAGAGGGAGGAAAAGGATGTATGGCACCAGTCAGACTGATATGGTGGAGAGGCTCAAACACACAGATGGATGGAGCTGATTAACTGATTTTTCTGGTTGGCAGCACCAGCACTTCTGCTTGCCTTGGTGCAAAAGGTGTTTCGGTAGCAAAGATCTCTGAGTCAGTTGTGCTTGGAATCAGTGAGAGGCAGGAGACTTTGCTTGCCCTTTCTAAGTAAAGAATATTATAATATATATATAATTATAAGAATATAAGTAGTGAACATTATATATAGCAGCTAAAAAAAAAGGATCCTGCTACTTTCAGAGAAGTCTCACCTGTGACTTCAGCTGTTTGCAGGGCTGACTGCTGTGTGCAGTGAATGTGGAGGGGCGAACAGGGCACCACTCTACCCAAGTGCATGTCAGCTGTGAAGCTCCACCTGCCTGGGCATGAACCAGGGCCAGAACACGCCAGCCTGGGTGGCTGACAGTTGTCCTGCTTGCCACCAGACCTGCAGCAGCTGCTGGACTGACACACAGCTCTGCGGGGCATGGATCAGGATCTGGAGCATCGCTGTTCTCGTGGCTGCCCCTGGCTAACACAAGCATTGAGAGTTTGGTGGTGAAACGTTTTGATCCAAAGCAGGTTGTGTTGGGGCAAGAAAATCTTTCACATTTCTCCTTTCCAACACCGAGGTGTTTTCTCACTGTAGATGCTATGTAAGAAGATGATCACTGATAGCCTGGGCAGCACCAGTAGCAGCTCAGTGGTACCTCAGCACACTTCTTTCTTCTCTGTGTACTTTATTGACCCCATGGCATGATCCCACCACTATTCCACGTGCACAGACACCAATGCCCACACAAGGCCTTGCCCCACACATCAGTCACCTGCAGTTAAATTAATCTTGTGAACACAGCAAATGTCCCTTTGTGGACGTAATGAGTTTGGTATCAAATGAGTTTCTTCTGGCTGAACTGAAACATGCCCATGTTCCAGCAGTGCTAGGCTGGTTTGAGAAAGCCAATGGGGACCAGCTGAGAGTTTGCAAGCACCTTTTGTTCCATCTGTTTGCCAGCTACTCCTATACCTCCACAGCAGGAAGAGAGCTTGGGCTCCTGTTCAGGCCCTTGCCTTGTGTGATGTGTGCCTGTAGCTGGACTGCTGGGTGGGAACCCATGGATTCACTGTGTGCTGGCTCCCAAGGTCCTCTGCAGAACCCTCAGTGGCTCTGCTCTTCAGCAGGAGCACGTGCTGCATTCCAAGGGACTGGGACTCTGCTGGCAGTGGCAGCAGAGCCAGCTGACATTAAGACCTCCATGAGCATTGGGGTTGGTAGCTCTGTGAGAGCAGGGAATAGCACTGCCTGCAGGCTGAGGTGAGCTGTGATCCTGAGTACAGCCAGAATCCCATGAAATGACAGTGGTTTATACACCATCACTCCCCTGTCACTTCATTCCCAATGTAGCTCCTCCAGCAAATCGTCTTCAGTCATTGTATATTCCCTCCAGGTCAGTCCCTCTCTGCCTGGGGGATTGAAGCCCTCCTGGATTCTGCAGAGCCTGAGGCAGACTTGGCCACCAACCTATGCAGCAGGCCCTGCCCCATGCAGGCCAGTGCTCTGGGTCATAAGGAGGAACATTTTCCCTTTTATTTCTGGAGCTGCAAATGGCTGGAAAGCAGGTTTAAAGTAAACACTGATGCCCTCTGTGCTGAAAGGAGGAAGGGAGCTACCAAAGCAAATCCAGAGCTGGGTTCCTGGTAGGGACCAAGATAATAACTCCTCCTGCTCTGAGCTCCTGAACCAGAGGGGCCCTGAGGGGTGAGAGCTCTGCTTTGGCAGGGGTACCGCGGGACTGGTGTCAGCACGGTGCTTCTCAGTGGCTGCTCTGCCTCTGGCTTGGCCCATACTGCCCTGCCTGGAGCACAGGGAACTCTGGCACAAGTTCCCTGGAGGAGGCTGGGGCTGATGTTTCCTCGTGAATGTGGCCGGAATGAACGGCACAGGCTTGGGACCATCCCTGCGGAGGGTGGGATGAGCTCTGCAGGACGTGGGGGTACCCATGTGTGTGAAACCAGTGTCGGCAGGACTGCTGTGCTCTGGGACCTGCTGTTTCTTCTCCAGACAGGAATTGGAGCTGGAAACACAGATAATTTTATATATCTCCTTTTAACACGATAGCATGTGACTCTACACTCAGACGTTGTACCTGGCGCACCGATGTTTTCCTTCGCCTCTGGCACACTCTGGAGACAGGACTTCTGCTCCGTGGTACTGCCTGCCTGGAAATGTGACTGAATCCCAAGGCTAAATCTCTCTACATATCTTCTTTGCATTCTTTAGGAAAGCAGCTGGAGAATGTTTACACACTGCAAACAGAATGTAGGACTCCGACTGAGGAACCACAATCTGGTTCAACTGCATGGCAAATTTCTTGGCCATAAAATCTGGCATGCATCACAGAAGCCCTGTCTGTGTACAGACCCACCTGGCATTTGTCTTAATTTCAGATCACATCTTAAAAAAAATAAATGATTATGCCATTTCTTGTTCATATCAGACACCGTTGTCATTAGATTTGTTATTAAAAGGGGATTCTGGATCATGCCATTAAAAGCCTGTCTACCTTTTCATTGGTGTCTTCTCCCGTTTATTGGTGTTGCAAGACATGTTCCTTCACCATGAACCTTGTTTACAACCACACTGCAGGCAGCAGGCTCAGCCATCCACTCCCAAAACAGCACTTGTCAGAGAGAAAAGTCTGCTTTTTTAACAATGACAACAACAAAATTTTAAAAATACGCTTTTGCAAAGTCTAGATGTCACAGTTAGATAACATTTGTAGAGGTGTTGGACCTGCACATTAATATGTGGGAAGTGGAGCAAAAGCAAACCAGTAACTTGGCATAGTCTGGCTTTTAACACTGACCATCTGATGTTTAAGCTAAGGACAGTTTTTACAACATTCCTTTTACCACACACAAGGTACCTCATGCATATGTTGTGCTGACCACATCCAGGTATGCCTCATAAGTTTATTACCCAGCTTTGGGATGGGGTGGTGGAAGAGGGAACAGAAAAGAATAAAAAATAAGTGCTCCCTTGGAAAGCTGTTCCTATGATAACAGATTATATTCTTTCTCCTATAACCAAAAGAAAACACATTTGACTCCAGTGTAGAATCCAAAATCATAAAAATAAACACTGGGATGTAAAAGCTCTTAAAAGTCTGTGTCAGGAACAGGCAGATGAAAATTAAAGCTGAGCAGCATAAACTGGGAAATTGAGAAGTATTTCAGAGCAGCGTGGATCTGCTGTCAGCAGAAGGGGTTGCCAGAGGGGCTTCATCACCACCCCTGGATGGTGAAATGACAGGTTCTCTGGAAGGCAGGTTTGTCAGGAACAACGTGCTGGGTACAGCCTCTGCCTTTGTCAAGTGAGAAGGCAAATGGAGAAAGAAACTAAAATAGGCTGCTCATGTTGGAACAGCCTCACAAAATAGGAAAAGACAGGTTTGCAGGAGGAGGTGATATCTTTACTCAGAACAGCTTTTGTTATATCTGGAAAAGCCAAAGAGACTGTTGGGCTCAAAGATCTTTCTTCTGCAGTCACTTCGAGATATTTCAAGGCAAGAAAAACCCTAGTGCAGACAAGGCGAGCTGCGGGAGTGCCTCAACACTGCAGTGGAAACCTGCACTACAAGGAAACACTTGTTAGTCCCAACCTTGCATTCATCTACCCTGTAATGTCAGAGGGAGGCTGCCATGGACTCACAAAATGTGTCAGGTTGCAGAGAGTACCTGGAAACCAAGAGACTTACAGCATCCACACAGGTTTCATTAGGGACAAAAAATGTCAAAAGAAAATAGTGTAATTGAGTCCAGTTGTTTAAATTCACTAATTCATGTTTGAAACACTGAGATAAAGCCTCAGATTTAAAATAACAGGCTAAATGAGCCCAAAGTCTTGTGGTGTAATGTCCATAGGCTCATAGGATAATTCAGGCTGGAAGAGACCTCTAATATTACATTGGAATTTTAACCCAAAGCATAGATATAAATTGAAAGCTGTCAATAAGCAACCAGTTTGGAACAGTGCATCTCATAGGAGGAGTCACAAAAACTGTATCCTCAAACAAGGAATAGGTTGGAGGCAAGAAGACCATCTGGAGAGTAATACCAGATGCCCTACACTCTTTTCCATGTTTCTTGCTAATGTTGGAGATGGAGTATTGGGTGAGTTTCTTATTGATTCAAGGGAAGCCTGAGTGGGTTCCTGTGTTGCTGAATGCAAAGTGCAAAGGATCCCTATTCAAACACAGGGCAGAAAAATCAAAACTGAAATCTTGGTCACCCAAGATAGAAGCTAAGAGATGCTTAGATTAAATGAGAAAGGTGGTGGAATAAGCTGATGAGTGGAGGAAGGTGTTCAGTGAAGGAAGGCAGGGCAGTTCAAACACTGAAGGTGAGGTGTTGTATGGTGAAAGCAGCTTCCCTGGACACTGCAGCTTTTCTTTACTCCTTCTGGGGAGGAACCCATTGGGAATGACCTGGGACGGGGAGGAAATGCAGGATGGAGCTGTGGAGCTGTTGGGACCTGACAAGCACACAGCCACAGTGGCAGAGAAACACCATCAGGGTGAGCATTGGACCTCGCTTCACCCACTCAGTAATTCCCTACAAATCCCTCTCACCACCTCCCCATCTGTACTTTCCGTGCAAGTGTGTATTTTCACTCCTACACCTTCACTGCCTGTACAGGCTTTCCAAAAACACTGATCCAGCCAGAGCTAAAGCCTGCTCCAAGCGCCCCGTGCTGCATTCCCTGAGCTTCTGATGTAAAGCCCTGGCCCTTCAGGGCCCCAAGGGCACTAATGGCTGCTACTGCCCTGCACCTGCCACCAAGCATCTTCTGCTTATGGCCCAGGACCTCATTTCTGCTCAGGCCTCTGTCTCCCATCCATGTGAGCTGTGTTAGACATGTTCCTGCCTCCTGCCCCGGGGTGTTGCATGGATCTTGGATGTGCCTTGTAGCTTTGTCTCCTGCACCAGACCGGGCTCTCTGGCGGCACTCTGGTCCTGGTTCATCCTCTCGCTGTGTCTGGGGTTGTTGATTGACCCTGTTTCACCCCAGGCTCTGCCAGCCATGCTGAGGCTCTCTGGGACTGTGCCCAGTTGAGGAGGGCATGGCCAGCACTGGATTCTTCCCAGGTCATCATTCCCTGCTCATGCTGCTCCCAGAACCAGTGGGTTTGTTTTGAGTTCTATGGCATGTTTTACTTCACACAGGATTATCCTGTCTAACTGAGTGATTTAATCAGATGGACTCTCACCCCTGAAAAAATTTGATCCTGCCTGGGCTTCCTATTCCTGCTGTGTCTTTCTTTCTTTGACTGAAGGAGTAGTTCAGATTTGCCCTTTCCTCAGCAAAATGCAGCCTAATAATTTGGGCTGAATCTCTGCCCTGATACAGTTTCCCAACAGCACTGGTTAGAGGAAAATTACATTAGTGACCAAGTAATTTAATAATCTAACCTTCTCAACAAGTAGTTGGCATCCTGAAAAGGAGGAGAAAGGAAGTTTATAAAAGAAAGTAGTAATCATGTGAAGTAAAATGTAAACTCTTCTTTCCAGCATTATATGTGACAGCAGCAGCAGAGGAGTCTGACTGCTCTCTCTGGTCACATTCAAGCTGTTTGAGTCAGGTCTAATTAACCAAGTTGTTAATTCAGTCAAGTCAGTCACAGCCTTTGCACACATGTTGGTCATTAACCAAAGCTGGTGACTGGTTAAAGAAGCACATTTGGGTTAAGGAAATAGAGCAATGTGCATTGTAAGCAATGCACTATGAGCAGCAGAGCCCCTGGAGTTGTAGAACAATGATGTGTAATCTCATTTCTGAAGGGGAGGCTGGATCTGTTTTCAGTTTAAATATGCAGCAGCATATCAATCAGAGTTTCTCTTGCTCTTAGAAAACCAGTGGTGAAGAAAAATAATTTATCCTTTAGTTCAACTTCAGCTTAAACTGTAACCCTGGAGACACAGCATTGTCAGGTGTCCCTACTTGATTCCTATGAGCTGCAAGGCTGGTGGAGGAGGAGGGCACAGACAGTGAGGAAAGAGGTACAGCATGTGAAAATGCAGTGGGAGATAATTTACAGCAAGCTCTCAGCAACTCCACTGCTCTACTTCTTCATTTGCAGCCTTTGGAGGGTGCTGGCCCTGCTTGCTGTGTGATGCTCTGCCCCCTGAGCTTAGGACACAGCCATCTGCGATGTGTTACCCCACGGGTCCAGTCTGTCCAGAGCACTTGCTGCGAGGGAAGCAGGCTCGTGTCTGGTCTCCAGGTGTGAGCAGGGTGTGCAGGGACTTGCAGGAGAGGACTTTGTGGGGAAACATTTTCACTTTTTCCATTTTTTGCAGGACATGGGTGAGCAGGCGGCGTTCACCCACAGCCCACCTTTTCACCCCAAAGGGCACTGCCCTGTTTGCATCCATTGAGAGACACATCTCCCTTCCAGGCACCCTCTCAGCCTCTCTACACTCCCTGCTCCAAGGTCATGACTTGAACAAACCACACCAAAACACACTGAGCTGGTGCTCAGCAGCCAGGCTTTGGTGTCCTCAGGTGTCCTGACACAGCGGGGCACCCCCGCTCTTCCGGAGGTCTCTGTCATGGTCCAGCGGGTCTGGCTGGTGACCAGCTCATGCCAGGCAGAGTTTGATGCAGCTCCTGGGACTTTCACGTGGGAAATGAGAGTACTCCCACAGTACTCTCCCCACAGCCTCCCTTCCTAATGTCTCTCTCCAAAACCACAGCAGGAGGAAAGGACTCCAAGAAGAGCAGGTGCTTTGTGCTGGGTCTATTTCAAAGGGATGTGTTGTGTGCACATGGGATAATTTCTTTGGCTATACCCCAAGTGGAGAGTTTCACTGTGGCTTTTGACACCTTTCAGCAAGGTCTCAAAGTCCAAAGAGGTGGCTGTGTGAAAAGCCATGGGAAGCTGAGTTCCAAGAACAGAGGCTCATGTTGCTGCTCCTTGGTACACAGCCACTCTGAATGAGCCAACTCCACAGGAAAGATGAAATTTGAGGATCTCTTGCTGGAAATTGGGGGCTTTGGCAGATTCCAGATTTTGATTTTGGCTGTCCTCTGCCTCCCAAGAATCAACCTGCCCATGCACTTCCTGCTGCACAATTTCCTTGCTGCTACCCCCTCTCATCACTGTGCAATTCCACACCAAGAGGCATTTGTGAATCTCACCAGGGAGGAAGTTCTACTCATCAGCATCCCTCAGAAGCCTGATGGCACCTTCAGCTCCTGTGAGATGTTCTCCCAGCCTCAGTTTCACCTGCTGCTCAACTCCTCTCTGCAACCAGAAAACAAATCCATCATCCAGCACTGCCAGCATGGATGGGTCTATGACCACTCACAGTTCACCTCCACCATCTCCACCCAGGTAATTCCTGGCCTGTGACTGAGCCAAAAATGAAATTAGCTCTGTCCTTTGAGGAGCAGATGGACAGGTGTTTGCTGAGTGCACAGAATGAGAGGAGAATCTGTGCATTGTAACCAGTGGACATGACCTGTTTACAGAAGATGTCCTGGGAGGGGGAAGCTCTTTGAAACTCAGTGTTAGGAGCTAAAATTATGTGTATATATATATATAATTATTGCTATTATTACTGTTATTATTAGTAGTATTAGTATTAGTATTAGTATTAGTATTAGTATTAGTATTAGTATTAGTATTGTGTGCATCTCATCCTGCTTAGATTGATGCCGACATTTCTCATTATAATCATCTTAATTTCTCCAGATGATTGAGAGATTCAGGAGGGGATCAGGTGGCAGGGGAAAGACACAGATACAGGGTTTTCTCTGTTTGGGCCACATGGCATTTGCACAGGATTGGAAACTGTCAGGGTTTCCTATGAGCCCTTAACTTCCTTTCTTGGTTTCCCAAACACTTTATAACTTCTATTCCCTCGGCCACCCCTCCTCACTATTTTTCACCTTCCTCCTCTTCTCCTCAAGGTTGTGCTGCCTCTCTTCTCTTACCACCAAGGTCTTTTGCTGCCAAATCAAATGTTCTGTCTGAGGGTCTTCCACTGAGATGGAGCATGTTGGCCAGACATAACCTTGAGCCTGCTCAAGGTCGTTGCCCATCAAATATTAACCACCCGCCTTCTGAAACACTTTTCCAGGGCTAGCAGTGGCACCTCTGTGTGTTAATGCTTTACTTTCCTTGGAAGAAGGTCCAAATCACACAAAGTCTTAGGGAAGGGAAAATCTGATCAGGCAAAAGGGGCACAGTTGGGTTGCAAAGATAGTGCTGACTGTCTCAGTGAGAGCAGGGACAAGTCTTAGCCTGGAGCTGGTGGTTCCTCCCCCCCACCCAACCACTCCTGCTTTCATCAGGCACGGAGGTGAGGGTCATTTGTGCACTCGGTCTGTGCCTCATTTCTGCACTGGATCAGGGAGAAAAATGTGAAACAGTCCTGGGGGAAAGGGCAGAAGGAGGTACTCTGCAGCACGGAGCCTCATGATGCTGCTCCCATGGGCCAGTGGCCTTAGGACCTGTTCAAGGGGCCAGGGCTTTCTCTGGAATCCTGTTTTTGTAGCAGAAAAGGTTGTTTAAGGTCTGGCTGGTCTTGTCAGAGAGGCTGCGAGTCTGGGTTGATGATTAAATTAAGTTTTGTCATACTTGCACACAGAGAAAATTAACTCTGCGGCTTGGCCACAGAATTCTGTAGTGATTAGCAACATTAGCACTTCCAAGAGAGTAAAATTATGTTTGTTAACTTAATTAGAATGAATGTCCAAACCAACTTCTCAGTAAGAAATCAACAAGTTACCATTAAGAGCAAGTATTTGACCTCACTTGCCCTCTGCCCTCCTTCCTCCCTGCACAGACAACGTTCAAGGAAACTGGTCAGGGCAACAGAAACTGGTTATGAATACAACATTCGCTAATGCACACTGCGGGGCGTGACAGCTCACTGCAGTGGGACCCTCTGCAAATGCCCAGCTCACCAGGGCAGTCTCAGCAGGACAACAGAGGGAGCCAGGGGAGACTTCTTGCAGCTGGACAGGTCTTGCAGAGGTCAGGAGAAGAAAAAAGGGGAATTTTCCATGTGTGGTACCCAGGAAAGTTTTCTGATGCCCACCCATGTCCTGGGGTACATCAGGCACAGCATCACCAACGAGCCAAAGGAGGGGATTACTCTGCTCTGCTCTGCACTGGGGATGGCCTCAGCTGGAGTACTGGGAGCAGTTTTGGGCACCACAATATGAAAAAGACATTCAGATATTGGAGAGTATTCAAAGGAGGGCCATGAGGATGGTGAATGGTCTGGAGGGGACAGCTTATGAGGAGTGGCTGAGGTCACTTGGTCTGTCCAGCCTGGAGAGGACTGAGGGGAGACCTCACTGGGGTGTTCAACATCCTCACAAGGGGCAGGTACTGATCTCTTCACTCTTGTGACCAGTGGCAGGACTTGAAGAAAAGGCATGAAGCTGTGTCAGGGGAGGTTTAGGCTGGGTATCAGAGAAAAGATTTCACCCAGAGGGTGGTTGGACACTGGAACACACCCCCCAGGGCAGTGGTCACAGCACCAGGCCTGACAGAGTCCAAGAAGTGTTTGGACAATGCTCTCAGGCACATGGTGTGACTCTTGGGGCTGTTCTGTGCAGGGCCGGGACTTGGGCTCAATGACCTTGATGGGTCCCTTTCAACTTAACATCTTCTATGATTGTGTGATTCTCTGAACTGTTCACAGAGAGGCTGTCACAGGGGGCATGGTTAACTGGGGCTTTTGTAAGATGCAGCTTTCCATTTTCCAGGACCCCGGCACTGTCGGATGTGCAGTTTAGCGCAGGATTCCACCCCTCCATCAGACTCAGCAGATACAAACTGCAAGACACAATGTCTGACCACCGGAGTGAAGGAGTGTGAGAAGGCAGCAGAGGCTGAGCTGGGCACTAAGTGTCATTTTGGCCTTGTGTTTCAGTGGGACCTTGTGTGTGAGCAGCGTGGGCTGAACCAGGCAACAGCAACCTTCTTCTTCATCGGCGTCACGATGGGGGCCATGGTGTTCGGGTACCTCTCTGACAGGTTTGACCCCTTTCAGGCTGCTCCTCTGGGGCATCAGTTTCACAAAAATAATCCCTCAAACATGTGACCTTCAATAGGCAATCAGAGAGGCAGGGAAAGGAGAAAAAGCAGTTGCAAAGGGAGAATCCAGACACTCACTTGGAAATCGGATTCAAGCCATACTGGGAAGCAATATAGGGAAGAAATGCTTCCTAGATCTGTGAGCCAGTAAATGCTTCCTGGATCAGAGAAGCGGCTCTCACCTTGGTTAGGAGTCAGATGCCCTGCTGACTGTGGTCAGAACTGCTGCAGGAACAACAAAAACTAAAACAAAAACAAACAAAACCAAAAAAACAAAACAAAACACAACCCCCCCCCCAAAAAAAAACACAAAAAAAAAACCAAAGAAAAAAAACAACAAAAAAATCCAGTCTGCAAGACCAGTTTCTGAAAAGAAAAAATCTAAAAGAGCAGAAAGCTGATTGAAAAAAAAGCAGAACAAAAAGGCTAAAAGAGTTCACTCCTTGCAAGTTATACACAAATTGGCTGCTGACACCCAAGCGAGGGGCTCAGAGCAAATGCTTGCCATAGATCAGAAGAGTCTCCAGCAAGCAAAATCTGACTCTGTCATTCCTGAAGAATCAGGGTGAAGGAGGGTACAAGCAGGGAGGTATTTCTTCCTCAAGGGAGAGCTGAAGCAATGAAGAAAACAGGAACAAATCTGCACTTTCTGGTTAAATGTTGGGATGTGACAATCTAAACCTGGAAAAAAACAATCCAAGTAATAACCTAGACAGGGCATCAATTAAGAAACTAAATATTTTTGCAAACAGCAGAATCAGGAAACCCACTGGAGGATAGAGAGTACAGGCACGAAATCAGGATGTGCTATTCCCTGTACAGTATTCATTATTGGGAAACTGCTTCCTGATTTCCCTCCTCTGGGAGGAATTAGAGTACAGCAAGCTACAAAATCACTGCAGAGGGGAACCTGAAGTGTGAAGGACCCAGACTCTTTAATGCTGCAGATGGGAATTTTTACAGCCATATCTTTACCCTTGGGTATATGGGTACACTTTTACAAGGGCCCAAGGCACCTGGCTGATTTTCAAACTGTGTACCTTGGCTTTTTATCTACAATAGTTAGACAGCACAGTCGGAGGGGGAGAAATTCAGAATCAAGAAAAGGAGCAGGACAAAATACGGCAGAAAACAAGGTCACACAAGGTAGCACAAAATGAAAAATAATCTGTTTCACGAACAAATTGTGAGGGGCAAGAGCCAGCAGAGGATCAAGGCATAAAAGGAGCATCTGGAAATAAAAAGACAGTAGTGTGAGACATAAATGAGTCTGTGCTCACAGTGGGAGAATGTGTAGAGGCAGGCGTTGGAGCTGGAGCTTTGAAATAAACTGACAGAAGAATGCAGAGAGAAATACACCAGATGAATGCCAGTTAAATGCCAGGAGCAGGGAGTGGTTATCCTGGAGCCCTACAGCAGCTTCGGGACAGCAAAGCTTTAAACTGGTCTCTAGATGAGGACTCAGGAATGCCAGGCAGCCTGACCTCTGTCTGCACCAGGCAAATTGGCAGAAAATACTCTGAAAGACTGAGCCGGTGCCCCAGGGGTAGGTGGGACACACCAGTGAAGAATCAGATGGGTTTTTTCCAAAAGATCCAAGCCTCACAAACGTGCTGAGTTTCTTTGCATTCACCAACAGGCATGTCAGCAGAGGAGACACCGTCTAAGTCTCCTTCTCAAACACTCCTAAAGAAACTAAGCTGCCCTAGGATAGGCAGAAAGGTCTCAGCATGACTAAATAATCAATTAAAAGCCAGGAAGGATTGAGGAGATGCAAGTGCTCCATTTTGACAAGGGACGGGCCTGTGCCTGGCCTTGGGTGCTTTTCAGCACATTTATAAATTACCTGGGAAGGGAACAAGTGGGGAGGTGATGCTGAGTCTGGCAGGATGAGGTCCAAGTGTGGAGTTGCACAAGGAGCTGACAAGGATTCTGTGACCAGATGAGAGAATCAGAAAAAAAAAATTTCAGGGCAGATTAATCTAAAATAGAGAAACAATTTTATCTTCTCATATAAAATGGAGGCTCTGAGCTGACCACAGCTACTCAGTAGGAAGCTTTTGACATTATGACAGATAAACACAGTTTTGCTCTAGGCAAACATCTACCCAGCGATGGTCAGTGGCTAGGGAAGCAAGTGGAAAATTAAGAATCATTAGGATAAGCTTCAGATGTCACCCCCTACATCTCCCCATCATCTCTTTAAAGCTGACCTCCCATTAGCAACCTTCCTTTTCTCTGCTAGAGGTGAGATCCCACTTCTTTGTGCTAACAGTGAGGCAGAGATTTCATCTCTGGTAGTCCAGGGGAAAAAATCATCTGGCCCTGAATTTTGTTACTGTTCAGGTTAATTTTTTTCTAAGCCATTACAGATACTTGGACTTGAGAACGACTCTACTGACAAATTTTACCCAGGTAAAACCTCCAACAACGTTCACTGTGAACATACATATGCGAAAATACATATATACGGTTTCTCTTATTGTCTGCTGTTCTCCAAAGACTGCTTTTGTGCCTTGTCCTTGTACTGAATTGGCTCTGTGATGCTTTGGCAGACTTTCAGATTGTTTTTTTTTAATGAAAATGGCTTTTTTATTAATTTTTAAGCTTGTGCGGTCTGCTCCTTTTATTGCATTGGCTACAGTCTTTCAGAGGTTGTGCTTTCCTACCACTCTCTTTGCAGACAATTTAAATAGCATTATTTCTAGCAGCCTCCCCATATCCTGCAGTTCAATCCTGCCAAATCTCCTGGTTTTCCTATCAGGTAGTGTGCATTTGCTGAGAGAGCCCAGTAACGGGTCCTTAAATAGCTGCCTTGAGTCCTGTAGGGAATCTTATGGTTTTATATCCTTCTTACTGTATTTTCAAGAAAAACCTTCATTTAAAAAAATGTGTATTCCTTCTTTTACCTGTTGGGAACTGGATCCAGCTCTGGTGTGTTTCTGGGTGATTCCTACTCTGACCCAGGAGCATCACGATGTCTTTGGCAAATTTTTGTCCCTGTTTAAATTTCAAAGCAGATCCAGCAAACTCCCTGTACCCAAGCCACAAGCTGGGGGCTTTTGCCAGTAGATTCATTAATCAGCCGCTGAATGAAGTAATTTATGGTTATTTTTTAGGAATGTTACTGTGGCATTATGCCCTGGCACACCACTTCTTCCCCTGGAGCAATCTTTTTTGTCACCATCCTCCTCAGGTGGCCACTGGGAGAGCCCTAATGACAGGATCAGAGCAGGATTTCAGTCCTTTTAGACTGAACATCAGCTCCTGGCAGGCTTAATCTATGACTCCAGCTTGAGCCCAAGCTCTCCTATCATTCTCTGCTGATGTTCATCAGGAGACTGACACCTTGCGCTCCATTTTGATTTTTAGATTTTCTTGGGTTGTGTAGAAATACATGCAGACATATTTCTCTATCTGTGAGAGTGTGTGTGCGTATGTATACACATGCATTTGTGTGCATTTGATTTTTTGTATTTCTCCACACTCTCTGCACAAGACTCTGGACATTGGGGTAAGGAAAGCCCAGGGGAAAAACATCCTGGCAGATTCCTCAGAAACCCCTTAGGATTTCAGGGCTGTTTGTGCTTGTGGGCTGATAATTGGATGCCTTTTGCGTATGTGGGCTGACAATTGGATTCCTTTGTTTTCCTTCCAAGGAGCAGGGTGAAAGTGTCATGGCTCTGTCTCCTCCTTGAGAGTGGTGGCCACGGCAAGTCCTGAGTAAGCCATGGGAGAAGGACATTGACAGAGGAGGGAGCAGGGTGTGACAGCAACACGGCATTTCAAGCTGGCATCACTGCTTTTTGGGGTGGTGTTGGCCAGGACAGCCTCATTTGCTGTTCTCAGCAGTGCAGCTCTTTCCACTGGAGAGTCCCAACATTCATGGGGCAGGCTCCGAATGGGATTGCACCACTGTGGCACCAGCTTCATCCAGAGCCATTTCCTCTTCTCCAGGGTGTTGCATCTTTTAATTTTCTTCTAAAATCTCTGGTTTGCCCATTTCAAACCCTGCTCCCATGACAGGTTTCCAGCCAGTGTAACCCAGCCTGTGCTCATGGCAGGTTCGGACGGAAGACCATGCTCCAGCTGTCCCTTGTGTGCTCTGTGGTTTTTGGGATGCTGAGCGCTGCCTCCGTGTCCTACATGATGCTGGCCATCACACGGACCCTCACTGGGGTGGCCCTGAGTGGAGTCTCTCTGATTGTCCTGCCTTTGGGTGAGTGGGGGGGTTGTGGGTGTCAGAGGGGCTCCTGGCAGGCAGTGGGTGGCAAGTGACTTGTCAGGGTTAGTAGGAACAGAGTTAGTAGGAACAGGGCTCTGGAAATCGCTGCCTGTGCAATTTCATTACCAATTATCCCTCTTGCAAGGATCCATGAATTGCAATTTGCTGTTAGTCCAATTAATATTCTAACAGTCTACTCAAAACATAACCACTTGTTAGTATTTCTGTTGCCACATGCAGCCCATGCTGCCCAATTGCTGTTAAGTATCATCAGTAACACAATAAAAGCCGTATTCCAAAGTATCTGCCCCTTTCCTCTGAACCAGAACTCCCACCTTTCAAGCACACACTGTTAGGACAATTCAGCAGCATTGCACTGTTCTCAGCACGAGAAGGATGGTTTGACATTTACAGGGTGTTTCTACTTCCCCACTTTTGGGTTTGCATTTTCCTAAGTTGCCAATTTGTATTCTACAATGAGAAGGGGGAAAAAAAATCACAAAGAGCTAGGCAAAACTGAAGCTGAAGAATTTAGGTAATTATGTAATAAAAACAAGCTCCAAATGTCAGGGTATCCAATAGACCACTGGATGATTTTGTAGATACAGTTGGGACACACTGGGCAAAAAGTGTTGTACCCAAGAACAAATTACAGGTGCAGCAGAAAGTTCTGGGATTTTTCCAAATCTAGCCAAAATCAAGCTAAAATGGCTTCAATACTGGAAAAGCCCACACAACATCTGACGAATCCCAAGGCCTGGTGGGTTTGTTTATTGTTATAAAGGTTGATTCCCGCAAGATGAGTGGAGCTTGGGAGGGACATTTCTATTGTTAGAAGTAGCAAGATGTCCGAATCTTTGGAGGAAAATTGGCTTTTAGTTCACACACACAAGCAAGGAGACCCCCATCTGGCTTTATATGTGTGGTACTGTCTACTCTGGGTACACACCATGTGAATGGCAATCCATCTCAATACATTTCTTTAATCTGAAATACTGAGTGGACAGAGAAATGGGAAACTGCAGGCAAGGTCGTTAGGGGAAAAAAAAAATCTGATTGATGAAGAAGACCAGTTGAATGCTATTGAATGGGGTAAAAAACCTTCTACCACCTAGAGAGGTTTTAGCACTGTTTTTTAACACATGTCCAGTATTTCTTTTCTTAAGATTTTATTTTAGTAGCTTAGCACTTTGTGAGAGGTTAAGAACTGTGGCTGAATATTTCAAATGTTCCAAATACCGGCCAAACAGTGGAACTTTGTGAAGGAGAAGACCAGGGATGTTACCTTGCTTTGCCCTTGTTAAAAAGCCCTGCAGACCCTCCCTTCCTGCAGAAGTCCTGTGTGTCCCGGCTGAATGCCACCCCCCTCTTCCAGGGATGGAGTGGGTGGACATCCAGCACCGCACCTTCACCGGGATCCTGATCAGCATCTTCTGGAGCATTGGGAACATGCTGCTGGCCCTGGCAGCGTACTTGGTGCGGGAGTGGCACTGGCTGCTGGTGGCTGTGACAGGACCTTGTCTCCTGAGCATCATCTGCCTGTGGTGAGTGCAGCCACCAGGAGGGGACCACGCTGGGATTTGCCTCCTCTGGTGATCCTAGGATTCACTCAGCAACCTCAGGATGAGCAGGACTCGTCCGTGTCCTGTACCTGGATTGCCCCTGCATGGCAGCTCCAAAAAACTGGAGTGACCTGGGTTTCATCTCTCCAGCAAGGCCAGGAGAGATCACATCACAGGTCACATCCAAGGTGACATCGCAGCTTTGGGGAAAAGGAAGAGGCAGGACTGGGATGAGGCATTTGGATGACAGGTGGCAACAAAAGGAAGCAGGATTAGGTGCTACCAGCTCTGTCAGATGCCACTCAAAGTAAAGAAAAGAGATCCCAGTAAAGGAAGACACAACCAGATCCAGGCTTTAATCCTCAGTAAACTCAAGATAAATAATTTATCCATTCTCTGTCCCCACCTCGCTGGAAAGGATACTTTTGGCACCAAATTTTCCATGAAAGCCACAGACACCTTCAGGCTAGGTCAGGTTCATTTATCTCTGCACTTCCCATGGCTTTTCTCAGCTGTGTAATGACCCTGATGGGCCAAATACACCTGCCTTCTCTGGGCAGTTACCCCCCTGTAGTCTTATTTAAGAAATAACTGACATCTCCTAAGCCATAAAATGGGATATGGTTCATTTAATCAAAGAAACTTTGATTTTTCCTTCTTTTTTTTTTTTTTTTTAATGTAGTTATACAAACTAGAATACAGAGTTGATTCATTGATAGTGTGACTGCAATGTGAATTGGATCAACTTACTCGATGATCCAAATCAGTCCTTTGAATAAGCAGCTCCATTTCCTCCCTGGAAAAAAAAGTCTTGTGCTGAAATAACCAGTCAGGTATTCCCACAAATGCCCCACTGAGAACATTCAGAAATGGGGGGCTGGGTCTTCTTCACCTTAGGGTGGTGGTTTAGGTTCCCCTTGGGCATCAGAGTGGTGCTGGATCCCACTGCAGAAATCACAGCCATGTCCCTCAGGGTAGTGGGCAGCTCTGGCTGGAAACCTTGCAGAGTGAGCTCTGATTTGTTAGACACATATGTCCAAAAATTACATGCATAATCTGTGAGCGGAAAGAGTGATATCCAAATGCTAAAGTGCCTTTCAGCTGCTATCAAAGAGGCTTCCAGAGACTTTGGGTTGCCTGCTCACTGTGTCTGTCCATCAGCATGAAGCAGTAGATTAAATACCTACACAGATCTAGCAGGAAAATCTCAAATAATACTTACAAAAATGGGATATAAATTGGTGTTGTTGTTAATCAATGGCTAAAGAAAGATGTGAAGTTTCACTGGTGATGAGGGCTTTCTGGCAAATAGTAACATTTGCCATTTCACTGATCAAGTCCAACACAACGGAAATACATGTTTTGCTGACTTTTTTAGTTCAGGTTGTTTTGCTCTCTTTCTAGAACAACTAGCCATAAAAAAAAACTGAGTCCTTGGAACTGCTGAAATTCACAGATGCATTTGGACCCACCCTTTCCATCATAACTGTTAGATTTTTCTTCTTATGTTAATATCTTTTATGGAGATTAGTTCTCCAACAAATTATACTCTAGTCTTCAAGCACCCAAAAGGTCAGTGACTGCAGAAAATTGAAAGTCTCTGAAGTATGGAATTAAAATCTAATTAAGCACTCTTTAGATATTATTGACTCAATGTCAGAACTCAGAGGAGACATTAGACAACTAAAAAACATATTACTCTCTAGAGACAGTGGCATCGAGTGCAAAATGACATCTTTCCTTCTTTGTATTTCCCAAGGTTGTGAGCTTGTGGGAAGGAGATGAAAACTTTCAATAAGACCAGTTCTCCAAACACTTCTGCTCCACACATCATTTTCAATTCCTGCTTGAATAGTGACAACAGGTGCTCGTTAGTTTTATTGTAATCTGATTTAGGGCACATGAATCACAAACAGTGGATTATAGGGATCTGGTCTCAGACCATTCTAGTGGGAGACTCCAATGTGCAAAAGGCTTTGATTATTGTGAAAACCAAATAATTTTAGCAACAAAGTATACATAGAGTTCACTAAAGCCTTTCCACATTGCAGTTTTTAATATCCTGCAATTTCAAAGTTTAAAGAGTCCCAGAAAGTACAAATGTGTAAATATTAACTCCCTGGGGCCAGTTTTAATTGATAAGAGTTTGAAACTTCAACCAGCTCAGAAAGTTCAAGCTTTGATCAAAAATCACATTAATATAATTGGGGCTAGACATGCCTCAGTTAGCAGACTGTACACCTTTGGGGTAGGAGAGCACGTACATGTCAAAAGGGTGTCCCACTACTCTTCTCATGCACCAGAGTTGTTATATTTAGCTGAGGCTGAAGTCTCATGGAGAAGATGCCAGAGCCATGTGTGTGGGGTGGAAAACATGCAGCTCCAACACGAACAGACTCCTCTCCTTCACCTGCAGGTGGGTGCCAGAGTCTGCCCGGTGGCTCATAGCCAAAGGCAAAGTGAAGCAAGCCCACAGGCACCTGCTTAGATGTGCAAGAATAAATGGAAGGAAAGACTTTGCTGTCTCACCAGAGGTAAGAAACTGAAGATCCAGACACATGTTCTTCCTTTCCTGCTTTGTGTCTCTGCATTTGACTTCTGTTTGATACCTGGAGCAGTGCTTAGCCTGCAGTGTGATCTGTGGGACGCTGTGAGCCACAGGGTACGGTGCTCCATTCTGCTCTACAAAGCAAAAATTCACTCCTAAAGATAAAGCAGCAGCTCAGCTCCCATAAGGCCAGAAATCCTCTTCATTAGAAATCCTCTTCATTTCCACTCATTTTTGCCATGGCACAAGGCCTCAGTGGACTGGACACTGGACTAAATACACAGTGAGTAGAACTTACTAACTCTGCTGGTACTTACCCTTCAAACATTTGCCGAAAGGCTTTTTGAACAAGCACTCTCTTCTTCACAGACAGGGCTCGCTTCTCAGTGCCTGACTTGTTTATGTATTCTGTATTTATATAAATAGATGTATAAAGATTTATTCCTTAAATGAATGCACTCCTACGAACAAGGCATGCAGCTGACTGTTAGCTCCTCATACAACAGCAGGCAGCCACATGGGGAAGAGAGTGGAACTGGCCAACACTGACTTTTCCAACACCTTGATCTGCCATTTCTCTACAGCCCCTTCTCCCACACAGGGCATGTAGGTGAGAAGGAAGAAGGGGCCATGAGAAGAAAAAGAGGTCTAAAATAGCAAGCAGTCTGTAAAGCTGTAAGAAGACATGCCTCTGACATATTCTCCATGTATGCACAGAGAATTGTTCTGCAAAGGGAATGTATGGAAAATCCAAGGTGGATCTGAAGCTGGGAAGGACAAAGTCCCCAGCCTGTTTGGGGTTTCATGTCTGTGTCCTGAAAGTACAGCAGCTGAGCTATTTCTTTCTTTCCATCTCTCATAGGCTCTCACAAGGATGGCAACAGAAAAAAACATGGGAGGGAGTTACTCCTACATCAGCCTGTTCAGGACCCCAGTCCTGAGGAAGATCTCTCTGTGTTCTGGCGTGGTGTGGTAAGTGGTGTCACTCCAAGGTGGGGGACTCATCCTGCAGTTCCCAGAGGGAATTCCCTCAGTCCCATCTCCATCCACTCCTTGCAGGTTTGGTGTTGCCTTCTCTTACTACGGCATGAGCATGAACCTGACTGGCTTTGGGCTCAGCATTTACCTCTCCCAGTTTGTCTTCGGCATCATTGAGATTCCAGCCAAGATGGTCATGTACGTGCTGGTGAACCGAGTTGGGCGGCGGCAGAGCCAGGCATGGACACTCATCCTGACCGGACTATGCATAGGAGCCAACATTGTCATTCCCAAGTGTGAGATGCTCTTCTGCTCTACACAGCACTTGCTAAAGGGGGAGGGGAGTCCATTTTGTGCAATGCTGGAGAAGGAGAACCATGGATTTGTCCACAGGAAATTCTGTGCAGAGAAGCCCTCCACCTAAAGGGTGCCTATGAGACAAGGTCACTAATGTGGGCCAACCCTAATACCTGGGCACAGCAGGTGGTTTCCTGTCACTGGGAAGTGTCTAGGAAGGGTCCAGCAAGGCACAGTGCCTATCTAAATTATGGATCTTGTCCAATGGGAACTGTCAGAACCTATCCTGTCATTAGTTCAGCTCCCACTCTGTCAAACACTTACTAAACTGACAGAGCCAGCCTCTGGAGACAGCAGTTCCAGGGCTATGAAGCTCCCAGTTTTGCGTGTGAGAGCAATGAACCTTCTCCCTTCTTACACATGGAAGCTTCTTCCTAGAGGCAGCGCTTTGACCATTGTCATAAATCCTTTTCTTTCCCCCAGCCCTGAGCTCCTTGCGTTCGGTAGTGGCCATTATGGCCAAGGGTTTCTCAGAAGCTGCTTTCACCACTGTCTTCCTGTACACATCGGAGCTCTACCCCACCATTCTGAGGTAAGAGGTGCCACCCACCTGAGCACACCCCCAGGGCCTCGCTGGGCAGCTGCCCTCAGGTCTTTGACATCAGCACAGCAGGATGTGCTGTTGACTGCACTGCAGCACTGGCCCCTTGCCTCTAGAACCAGCAGGTTCTAGGGATTTCACACACTCACGAGAGGCAGGCAGAAAGCCACCCCTTTTTTTTCACCTGGATTATGTGTGGTTAGGTTATGCTGACAGGAAGATGAATGGAAAGGTGAGGAGTATTCCGTGTGGGAAGATTTTTGCACTCCATAAGGCATGTGCTTAGTAAAGTCTTAGTTCCCTGTGATAATCTGTCAGGATTAGAAGAACCTGAAAATAGTAACTTGAAATATCAAGTTTCACAAGGGACACATACTACCACATGTCTGAGAGTCTTCTGAACATCAGGTGATACTATAGCAGGGTTTAACTAGCCTTTCAGGAGGAAAAAGAGATTATTTGTCATACCTGGGTAACGGTAACATAAAACCAGATTCAGTATCTGCATAGTTTGGGATATAGCTGAGTCTGGTGGAGGAAATCACCTCACTGATTTCTTTGTGCAAGTCTGAAAAAACCCTCTTGAATCACAGCAGACCTTGTGGCTTACTTCATTTCTGTCCCTTCCTGCCCAGGGTACCTTTCTCTGCCATTAGTCCTTTAGCTTTCAAAGGTCTGTTGCATGTGGGGAATGATTCACATTTAAACCAAAGTGGTCACACTGATCTGCTACTTTTTGTTCCAGATCAGTTTGTATCTTTCACTCTCAAAGACATTGATAAAGAGAAAATTGTTGGTTCCTTCTGCTGTACTTGTTCTGCATATGCACAAGCAGGTCCTGGGATCCTTGTCATCAGTGAGAAATGCTACCCATCTCCTCAAAATTAGATCTTCTTTTTGGTCTCCTCTCCAAGGTCTCCTTCCTTGGACCAAAACTGCTCACAGGTATTTCTAGTGTATGCCACCTGCCTAGAAGTACCTGGGAGAAGGAGGAACTTGGATTTGCTCTGAGCAGGTGGGAGGACTCACTAGTCTTACTATTAGAAAGTGCTCTCAGGGTTTTAATATTCAAAGTGGAAACAGATTTAGAGCAGGTATTTTTAGTGTGGAACTGCAGCTTCTTTCTCATAATAGACGTAAATTGATTTCTCACAGCAGCTACAGTTGCTCTCTGGGAAATATTATGATTTTAGGAAGATATGAAGAAAGAAGAGAAAAAAAATGGCAGAGGAAAAACCTGGCGGAGGGGGGGGGAGGCTCAGCACTTAGGGAAAATTGTGGGGGAAGAGGCAGAGGTCTGGTACGATGGACGTACCCGTCTCTTTCTTGTGGTGGTCCAGGCAGAATGGGATGGGGTACACCTCCTTCCTGGCACGCCTGGGAGGGGCCCTGGCCCCGCTGGTGTTCCTGCTGGACGAGGTGTGGCGGTCGCTGCCCGAGGTGACATACTGCGGGGTGGCGGTGTGCAGCGGCGCCGTGGCCTTTCTGCTGCCGGAGACGCTCAACGTGCGCCTGCCCGAGGGCATCGAGGACATCGAGAAGCCGCGGTGAGCGACCTGCCCTGCCCTGCACCGTGGGCTCTGCCCGGCGCCAGGGGACATCGCAATTCCCCGCTGTGGGAGGCAGCGGAAGAAGGGGCAGCCCGGTGGGGCTGTCAGCCTTCGTGCTGCTCTGTCCCTCAGCCCGAACACGCTTTTCTTCTTTCCAGAGGGAAAGTGCCGCCAGAAGTCAGCGCTCCCGAGGGCGTGCCGCTCCAGGCTCTGCTGAAGTGAGGGACCCTGTGGGAAAGCCACCGTGTAGGACTGCACAACGGAGCCGTGCTCCGATCCGCCAGGGAAAGAGCCTTTCCTGCCCACCGAGCTCACTCTGCAGGGAAGTGGGGCTGAGGATGCTGGAGGAAGGAGGCAGATCAGGAAAAAGCTGGCAGGAGCTAACCCACTGTGTAGTGTGGCCAGCAGCAAGGATGCAGAGGTCTAACAGGGTACGGAAATAAAGGCACCTTGTGCTAAGCTTTTCCAGTCTTTGGCCTTGTTGGACTTGGACTTTTCAGATCCCTGCACAGCATTCCAGAAACTGCAGTCCATTGGTTTATACATCTCAGGAAACAGTGCATCAGTAAAAATACTGACTGTGAGTCATACAAACCCAAACAAGCTCTAATAAATCCAACTGGATAGTAATTTATGGTTTATTTTAAACCATAAACTGTAGCTACAAATGTTTCTTGTATTTAGAAATGGTCTGGACAGTTTTTGCACTGAGGCTGAAAGCCAGCAAAAAAGCACATGTAGGAATCCCACTGAGAAAGGTTTAACTGCAAGCATTATCCCTACACACATGAAGAAGGAAAAAAGCTTTTGCATTTAAATCTAGTGTGTATGCAAGAAGTATATTTTAAGCTACAGAAAAAAACACACTAACAAACAAACTCAAATCCAAAACACAAAATCCACCGTGCTACAGGAAACTTTGCATGGAATATTGAGTAGTTCATTACTGGACTCTATGCTGCTTACTGGTCTAATACATTGATCTTAACTTTATGGAGTATCTTTGCTTTCTGCACTTAATTCTGCAAACAACAGAGATGAGACACCAAATTATCTACAAATTGTATATGATCTATAAATTTCGAATCCTGCTAAACAGCAGTTGCCCAAATTGGGACGAAGCAATGGCTTCAGGATCTGAGTCCCAGGTTCTCTGTGATTCCCTGGGCAGTGCTTTAAGCTAAACCACGCACAGCGCTGTGAAGAGAACACACACTGAGGATGCATCTGAAAACAGATGCATAGGCACATCCAATCCCAGGTCCAAGAGCACCTCCTAGTAGAAATAAGCTGCCTGGGGATTTTTTTTAGCTGCTGTAAGACAGCAGCTATTTTTTGAATTAATTTTTTCTGCCCATGAATCACTTACCACCTTACATACCTTGTGCTGTCAAAAAAAGAAAAGGCATTGTGTAGGTCAGGACCAATCTGTGTCTCCTTTGCAAAATGTTCTTTATTTCTTGGAAATGTATCATGACTTATAGCAATCAACTAGAGTATGCAATGCTGATGTCACTACTCATAGAGTGTCTGCAGGAAAACAGGACTTTAACCAAAACCTCAGAATTTTCATTATTGATAGGTTTGTTAAGACAAACCTGATCTGGGGTGGGAAGGAAATCTGATTTCCAAGTTTTGAATTTGTGAAGTATCTTCAGTCTGCTGCAGTTTGTTTGTGAGGAAGACTGAAGTGATGGCTACCAACAAGAAGACCTCTGTCAAACAGAAAGACCAAACTAGGTAACAACGTATGAGAAGCGATTTGAATTGTCAAGCAGTTTAGGAAGAAGATCTAGTGGCTCAGAGCTGAGCTGCAGCCCCGGGACTCTGTGCACAGCACCGACACCCACGGCTGTGTGTCCGGCCCAGGGAGGGTGAGCATCCCCTACGGGCCTTGAGCACTGGAGGGGCAGCACTGCAGGCACCAAGCCTGCGCTGGGTGACAGGGGACACCCCGGCCGGAGGCACAGCGGGGAGCGGCGGGGCTGGTGACAAATCCCGGCCGGAGGCACAGCGGGGAGCGGCGGGGCTGGTGACAAATCCCGGCCGGAGGCACAGCGGGGAGCGGCGGGG
Organism: Pardalotus punctatus; assembly: GCA_013400915.1. Lineage (NCBI taxonomy): Eukaryota > Metazoa > Chordata > Aves > Passeriformes > Pardalotidae > Pardalotus > Pardalotus punctatus. The sequence goes on from VZTX01018973.1 coordinate 167,707, forward strand.
CTGCTGACAGACCCCGGCCGCAGTCACACCGGGGACGGGCTGGCCCGGCCCGCTGCGGGCAACCGGCGCGCAGGCCCCGCCCCCGGCGGCTGCACGGCCTAACGGGGCGGGGAGGAGCAGGAGCAGGAGTCGGATCAGGATCAGGATCGGGAGGGCGGTTCTGGTTCCGGGTCAGTCCCCGCCTGGGCAGGCTCTCGGGCGGTGGGCGG
>VZTX01018975.1:2451-39881 GCA_013400915.1 Pardalotus punctatus
CGGTTTCAAAGCGCTTGATTTCCTTTGCCTTAAAATGATTTTTTTTTTTTTCCATACTACTAAATGGGATAGAAAAAAAAAAATCTTTTCTCTCTTTTTCATCTTCTCAGTGCTCAACTTGAAGAGCAGAATAATTATGAAGAAACCCCGATGTACCTGAATCAGTCTGGGGACGCCACAACCTTGTGTGTCATTGAAGGTACTTTGAAAGGCAGGACTGTGAGGTGAATTACGTGCTAGCTGGGAAAAAGCCTTTAAAATAGGAAATAATGCCGTTTTTTGTTGAGAGAAGTTGAGAAAAGCAGCTGCACAGGGGTCTAGGAGAACGAGTACGACTCTCTGTCCTGTCCCTCTGTGCCACGTGAGGACTCTGGGGCACAGACAAAAAAAATAAAATTTTTGGGGTGAAATGATGCTTATAGTAAAACCACAGTAGGAAATATCATGAGACACTACCCATGTAGAAGAGACAGAAAAGAAGATAGTGAGGCAAACCTCAGCGTCTTTTTGGGAACAGAAGGGCATGAATACAAAACTTGTCCACCTCCATCAATATTTTTGCCAGTATAATTTTCTCTGTGAAAAGTGTCACTGCTCTGCTTTTACATTTTCCAAGGTCACCTCTTTTTGGGAGGTAATTTCTGCCACGTGTGCTGATTTTTCTCTCCCATTGGGAAAGGAGCCAAGCAGCTCCCTCAGTGGGAACTGCCACAGCGCTCTTGGATCTCACAAACCCCTGAAAATTGTGGTCAGTCAAACTTGGTGAATGCCCCATGGTGAATGTGTGCCTGGATGCTGAGCATCCCGACCAAAGCTGAGTTTTGACTTTAACATGGACTGAAAACTAATACCTGCTCATAAATATCTTTCCTAGTACCCAAGGCAGAGCCTCAAGGACACAAGGTAAGTGTCTTGAAAACTTTTAATATCTTTATTTCACACCTGCCAAGAATTTCTTTGTGTGTGTTTTCTGCAAAGACTCTCAAAAAATGAATAAGAAATTGCAGAGAGGACACAAAGCCTGATGAGATTCCCAAACACACCAGTGGGAAGAATCAGCTCCCTTGACTTCCACTGCAGATATGTAAGGAAGTGATAACACCAACTGGGTGTTGGTAGTGGGCCAAGTGGGTGTTAAGCACCAATATCAAGATCGTGGATTTCTGGAGGAAAAATCCACTGAAATGTTTTGGAATTTCCTGCTAAGGGTGAGCTGGTGCTGGTAATCCCTCTGTGAAGATGTAAAAGCAAAATTGAGCCGGGCTGCTTGGCATGGCAGCACACTTGGAATTCTGGCTCATAAATGAGGCCAAGTGTTGTGGGTACAGCTGTAGGGATTTTCACCACCTGCTGTGGGGTATCTCTGCTGCAAATCACCCTTTTCACCCCACCCTGGCAGCAGAGGGTGGCAGTTCCCTTGGCAGCGGGGAAATCCTGCAGGATCTGCATGGCACGGGGCAGGAATTGCTGCTGCTGGGGGCAGCTGAGAGCTCCCGGCACCTCGTGCCAGGAGGTGTCCACGGCCTGGGCATCAGTTCTGGCCCTGCTGAAGGAGGAGGAACTGCTCTTTGTAAAATATCAAACTCCACTTTCAAGTCCTGCCTTGCAAACCCATCAAGCTTCCTGGGAAATAGCAGAGTTTTCCAAACATATTTATCTGTGTGTGATTTGCAGAATGGTTCTCTGGCTTGGCTGGAGTCTTATTTTATGGCAGGCTGGGAAATCTTTATTTAAATTAAATAAACGTCCTCCTCCTCTGCAAGCTCTCATTCTGTAATAGCTTTCATGCTGACCAGCATGGTCCAACCCTTGCACTGTTTTATTATCCCTGTATAGTTTGTCAATATACGTATTCCCTGTCCTGCAAAGTAGATGAAATATCCTTGTCTGATGACTATTCCAAACACAAAATACTTCTGGGCTTTCTAAAGAAATATTTCTTCAAATGCTAGTTGTCATTTGAGGCCTTGTGTGAAAGCTTGACTGCTGAGAAAGGCACAGTGGCTGAAGGCTTTCCTCTTCTTTATTCTAGAAACAGAAGATTTTTCCCTTTGCCAAATACAGGTAATTTCCTTTCCTCTCTCTCAAACTTCTTCTAGCCCCACAACTGATTCAGGTTAGGAATTAACTACTGTAATACTCAGTAAATAGAAAGAAATGTCATCTATTTCATGAGCAAGACATGTTATTTCTTCTTCCCTAAATCTCAGTACGGTGTGGTGAGAGGAACATTTTGAGATCCAGGTGCCACCACTGGCAAATGGGTCTGATTTTTCTGTTCCTACCATGAGGAAAACAATCATATTAGTTCAAAGAATGATTTGTATTATCCCAGAGTGACCACTGGCCTTTAGATTTGGATTTGCCCTTTCTTTACTGGTGGCCATTTGGGCATTTACCTCATTCAGAGGGAAAATGAGCTGCTTCTTTGGGGCACTGTCATAAGGCAATGTGTCTGTGACTTTGCTGACGTTTCTGTGTGCTGAGACCTCTCTCATTGCTGAAAGTTTCAGTCTGGAAAGAGCTGTAACAGAGGGAAAACCAAGTCATGAAAGGACGAAACTGGAAGAGAACAAAATTTTCAAGGTATTGTATACTTGAGATTAATTTTAACAATTATTATGAGATGTCTCTTCTCCTATCCTCCCTCTCTTCACAAAACAGTTGAAACTTGAGGGGGGTTTTCTGCCTTCTCTTTTGCCTCTACTTCACTCAACTGTTTCAGCCTGAAAGGCTGGTGGTGCTGATGGAGAAGAGTGTGGAACAGTTTTAAATCCACAGAAAGAGAACTTACATTCTTATGGCTGCATAGACATCTATTAGAAACATGTATTAGAAAGCTGTTTTTAATGATTGCATGTGTCTGATCCCAGCCAGGTGGAAGTGAATACTTGTGTCCCACCAGCCAAGCCAAGGGAGGTGGCAGAGGTGGGATGAAGGCTCTGCAAGGGCAGCAGGATGTGACCAGTCCCCAAAATGCAATGTATCCCACCCCGCCAGGGCTGGCAAAATCCGGCGCGGAGCTCCGTGAGTATCTCATTGCGCCCTTGAGTGCTTCCTCAGCCCCATCTGCTGCCCAAATGTCTCTTCCATATGGGGAATAATGTTAAATTTGGATGCAACTCTTGAACCGATTTAGTTAAACCAGGGCAAAAGGTTGCATGAGCGTTTGTATTCTGGTCTGAATCATTTATTTTGGCTGTGCAAATAGCTTCCTAAGTTGGTTAACCGTCTGCGTAACTCCGGCCGAGCTGTTTGTTTTTCTAGCAGATTGCCCTTATCCGTGAGAGCTGAAATCCATCTCCTCTGCTCCTTGTAATTTATGGAGTCTCAGGAAAGGGTTTGGCCGAGGCTTGGGCTAGAAACACACACGAGCAGGATGAGAGGCTGAAGCCTCCCTCTGTCCCGTGTTAAGGTGGATGATGGCTCCTTGCTCCATCTCCTCGTGGTTCCAGGCTGGCTTTGGGCTCCTTCTGTCAGGATGCTCTGGGACAGTGACCAGAGCTGCTGATGGGCACCTGAGCTGCACAATTAAACCCAATCACAGCTCCTCTGCGAGCACAATTTTGCATCTTCAGGTATAAATGTTCACTATATTGCAAAAGCCCTGCAAGCTCTGCACAATTTTGCATCTTCAGGTATAAATGTTCACTATATTGCAAAAGCTCTGCAAGCCACTGGTGTGATATGGCAGCATTTCAAAGATGAAAGAGAAAAGTAGCTCTGTTGGGCTCTGTGGACAGACCAGGAGTGTGAAGGAGAAAGTGCAAATTGACTGTGACTGTGGTTATTTTTATTGGTGTGGTTCTCAGGTATTATTTTTTTTTATTATTTTAAATCACCTCATAATAATTTTCTGGTTTGGTTGGTGTCTGTTTCTGTAAAAAGTCTTGCTGGTTTTCTTGACCTTTGAACAGCTGGAGGTAATTTCTTTTTTTTTTTTCAAAATACTCCTGGTGAGCCTCCTGCTATTGCTTCTACAGAGAGGCTGGTTTGGAGAATTGTTGGGTCCCACCCATACCTGCTCTTCTTCATGAGATTTGAATGTTTTGCAGGAATTTTGGTCTTTAGCTGGACCATATTGAGGTGGTGCCTGTGTCCAGTGAGATCTACTGCAAGAATCAGAATGGTTTGGGTTGGAGGGACCTAAAAGATCATCTCATTCCGTCCCCTGCCATGGCAGGGACACCTTCTTCTATCCTGGGTTGCTCCAAGCCCTGTCCAGCCTGGCCTTGGACACTTCCAATGTTCATTTCCAAAATCGATCTGCTTTTATTTGTGTGGCCGCATTTCTGCCTCGCTCCAACCCTCTTTAATCAGTTTTAAGGATTTAATATTGCCAGAGTTCTCCGGTAACAACCTTTTTCTAACCTCGTGAGGTGCAACTCCCAGGCTTGGTTCCAGCCCTCAGTGAAATCCATCTCTGGGATACTCATCCTCCTTGGGTTCTTTCCAAAATATTGATTTACAGGTGTATTCCAAAGGACTGGTCCTTTACTTGGATCTTAACATTTCCACCAACCATGCCAAGCTTTCCCTCCAATCACTGCTCTGGAGATCCAAGAGTAATCTCTTGGGATCCTTTCAAGTAAAGAAGATTTCAAACAGAGCTGCCACAATTGAGAATATTGATGGACATTTTAATTTTTTTTAAACCTAGAATATTTTTATGACTTTCAAAAGTTTTAAAGCTAAAAACTTTCAAAATCTTTCACTTTTGTTTCTCGAAGTGGCTCAGAGCATAGAATTTCCTGGATTTCTGGAATGGCAAATAAGTCTGTAGGGCTCTTATTTGTTGTGTCCCCCTCAACAGTTGTCCTTGCCCTGAGAGAAGCTCCTCAGAAAAGCTCCTAAAGCAAAGGTCCTTTCTCATTTCCAGTGCACAGCGTGGATTTTGGTGCTCCAAAGCCAGGGGTGGAAGGAACAGCCTTGGACCAAAACCCTTGGCAGTCTCAGCAGGCAGCAGAGGATATCTACGACGATGTTGAGGAGTTGCAGGACAGACTGTGAGTGAGGAGCTGGGCTCTTGCAGTGCCTGCATCCATGAAATGTCATTTAAAATCTCTGCTGCAGCAACCCCCATGTCACACTTGTGTCTTCCAGCAGCCACGGGTCAGATGCCTCGAGTTCCTTCACTTCAGACAGCAGTAAGTGGGGAAGCTCAGACAGGAGCTGCTTTTAATTTGGGCTGGTCCCTGGGAATGGTTTGATTTCACTTTCAGCATCTACAGTGTCTCCTCCTGGCCGGGTTGCTCTGAATTCCCATTAAAACCAGTGGGGAGTAATAGATATGTCTGGCATGGAATTCATTTGAGCAGCCTTGAAGCCTCTGTTAGAGCAAAATGTAAAAGGTCTGGGTGCAATTTATCCAGCAAACCTCACCTTATTGCTACTGAACGGGGCTTGTCTTCATGGCGTGCCTTGGTTTTAAGTTTCAGGAAACAGCTATGAGGAAACATATGAAGATGTTGAGACTGGGGGTGATAATCCAGCAAAACCAGAGTAAGTTGCAATTTCTTAGCCTGTATTTTGAAATTCTGACTGTACAGCCTTGATCTCACATGCCAGGTACTGGCTGGAAGCCTTTTTTTGTTTCCTGACTCCACTGCAGGAAAGTTGTTGTGTGGGTGGGTTTGTTCCCTTCTTCCTCCCTCTTTCCCCTTTGGCTGACACTTGGGGAGGAAAAAGTAGTTACCAAAATTAAATCCTGAAGCAATAAGGGGGATTTTTTTTTCCTCTCCATCCACTGGAAGTGGTGCCCTCCCTGACCCCTTTCTGCATCAAACACACAGGACAGTCTCACTTGCCTTCTCTCCATTAAAAGTGTTGCTCAGCTGTAGCTGAGAATTGGCACCTTTTTTGTGTGTGCCAAAAGAGGTGATGCTCAAGGGACAAATTGTCCCCATAAAACAGGACAAAATGCTCACATTTCAGATCACAGAAGGCTGGAAAAGAACCTGATGTGCTGTAACTAACTTGCAACCTGCTCTTTTTTGTGTGGCCTCTCCAGATATTTGTTTCCACGGGGTGTGTTGTAAAACCAATGAGTTTTGCAGCCTCAGGTTTATACGTTGCCTGAGCTTCCCGAATGGATTAGGAGGTGAAACGTGAAGTTCAGTTGTGTTTTGTGTGGTTCCCTACCCTCCTGCAGTAAAAAGTTGCCTTTGTGAGGAACAGAGACAGCCTTTGGGAAAGGCATATGTGGCACACAAGTGCTGGGAGTGCATCTGGTGGCTCTCTCCTGAGGAGAGTGTGGGAGGAATAATAAGGTGTTGCTGTACATCTGCTTTTCCCTTACGGATGGGAGGCTTGCCCTGGCCTGCATCTGGGTTCCAGTCCAGCCTGAGTGTGTCAGAGAGGGGGAAAAGGGGAAAGCTGAAACCCTGGAGGTGGCAGGATGGCTGTTAAAAGAGGGAAGCGTCATTTCTCCGCAAATTGTCCGTGGGAGTTGTGTGGTGGAGGTGCAGCAGCTCCTCCAGCCAGAGGGAAGCGAGTTCCCAGATGGACCACGCACATCCCCACCCTTGGGAAGCACATCCCTGCCTCTTCTTCGCCCCTGTGCACGTGGCTGCAGAGCAGCAGCAGAAATCAAACCCTCTTGCTGGTTCACAGAGCAGCAGTGCGTCTTGCTGGGGTTGCAAAGGAATTTCAAGACCGTTTGGGACCGAATTCACAGGTTTCAGAGGTCAGCGCCTTAATCCCCACACCAGCCTCTCTGTGATCTCTCTATCGATCCCACGTGCAGGATTAAGTGAGCTGATCCACATAAAGGGTTTTTAATAGTCCTCATGCACGGGTAATGACCCCCAGGGGAGCGTCTTGGTTGCTTGCAGGTACTTTACTGGAAAATTGCTGTATAGATTTGCAACCCTTTGCAAACTTCAGAGAGAAGCGTGTGCCATGGGCCGTCCTCCTCAGGGACACACAGAGTGCGAATCCGGGATGGGGGCGGCACAGAAGGAGCCCCTGATGTCTCCTGTAATGGCCACTGCAATGTTCTGGGCAATGCTGCCCTTTCCTCAGGGATTTTTTCTCCAAATAAACTTGGATCACCCTGTGTTTGTTGGGTCAGAGGAAGAGAAATTCAATTAACACAGAAAAGTTTAAAGCGAAGCGAAGATTTGAGCTTGGATTTAATTATTAAGCGCCTTTTACTGTGCTGGTGCTTATCCCAGAGAGTCTGTCATCCATATGATGCAGTTAAAGCTTAAATTCTTCTTCTGAGCTGAGGTCCAGGGTCTGCTGACCTTCCTTTCCCTGCCTCAGGATCTCTGGGGCTACTTCTGCACCTCATGTCTCTTTTAATTTAAAACCTGCTTCTCTTTTGGACAGAACAGAAAAACAAAAGAGATTTGGAAACCTGTTTAAGATAGAAAAGTTGAAGCTGAACAATTTCAGGCTCAAGGACAACCTAAGGTAAGGAAATGTTTGTCATCCCACCCCTTCCCCACTCAAACCTGAGCATTCTTCATGGCAATTATCTGAGAGCAGGAGTTCCAGGAGTAAGGAATGCAGCTTTTTTTGGGAAACTTAGGCCAAAAAGTGCTTCTATCAATCACTAGGGTCTGCTATGGCAGCAGATCTGTGCAGCTTCTCCAGAATCTCTGGCACCAGGAATCTACAGGAGCTGGTCCTACGGCAGTGTCCAGGTTTTCACAGGCTTCCTGCTGCCTTTGGCACCCTCCTGATATCCCGGCATGACACAAGGTACACAAGGGAACACAGAAATACGATGCAGCTGCCTTGAGCTGTGAGCAGGATGAGGGACAGCCTTGCTGATGTGGCACTTGAGGGCTGAGGGGTTTTATTCCAGGTCCCATTCAGAGCCAAGCTGGCAACAGCATCTGCTGAAGAAGTTTACCAGTGAGTCTTTAGTCTGTCAGGGTTGTGAATATTGTATAACTCCCTCTGGTGCCTTTTTAGGTGCTCTAATATTCAAAACCTTGGGTAAGTTTCCAGGGAAATAGCCTTTTCCTCAGGTATGCAGAATGCAGATCTCATGCTCCACTGCTGCCAGCGAGTGCCTCACCCTGTGCACAGTGCCTGAACTCCAGAAAAACCCTGCCTTTTCTTATTTCTTTGGAAATTCCAGGTTAAACCTTTCCTCTTTCATGTTAGGGAAGTTTGTTTTCCTTACAAACCTTTTCACCTGAAATGTGCTGCTGTGTCAGTGGCTCCTTCAAATGTAAATATCTTTATAGGGAAGGACCCACCAGGTTTTTTGCCATTCTCCTGTCTCAAAGAGCCCTCAAAGCTCCTGAAATCATCTTAGATATCTGCACACATTGTCATATTTAAATTCCTGGACAACCCCTGACACTGGCAAGACTGAAAGGAGGGCATTACTAGAAATGCCAACTGTCCAGCAGCCTCTTGCTGTTGGGAAGGGCAGCAGGAGTCTGGACTGTTGTTTGGATGCAGTATGGATATTTTCTGCTTGATGAACACGTGGCTGTTGTTCTTGTCAGGATGGAAATGCTTATTTAGCAAGAGATATAATTTTCGGAAATGCTGTTGGTATCATGGAGCCCACACACCTTGACCTGTCTTTGTCACTTCAGCAGCTTCACTGACAGCTTTTCGGGGCTCCTCGTGGCTTTTTGGGCAATGCTGATGTGCAGATTTGTTTCTAAAAGCCTTTTTTCCTATCCACAGATTGGTTTCCATTTCAGTACCGAATTTAGGTAAGCACATCCCTGTACCTGACTCTTGGGGGTTTGTGTGTGTGTGAAGAGGCAAAGGTGTTGTACAACCAGCTTGGTGCATCGTGCCTTTTTGAAAACCGTCTAATGTGGCAGCAGGAGCTTTGAAGACTTGATTGAGATTTGTGATTCATTCAAGGGTGGGGTTTTTGCTCATTTTTGGGTGGTTTTGCTTTAGAGACCATTCCTCCTGCAGATCTGAAGATATCCAGGAAGGTAACGTGTGAAGCAGTCCGTGCTGAACCCCTGCTCCCAGACTGGTGATGATGTTTGAGCCAATGGCACTCCAGCAGCTCTCTGGAAAACTCTTTATTTCCCCAAACATCCTTCCTTGTGCTGGACCTTTGCCAGGTGTTTGGAGCCCCAAGGCTCCTTTTGCATTTTCCTGGCCCCTTTGGGTTGAGCGACGAGCAGCAGCCCAAATTCTGCTCTGCAACACATTGTTTGGAGTACCAGGCTCAAAATGACATCTTCTAATGATTTTCCTTCCTGCATTTGGTTGACAGCAGCTGTCTCCCAGGAGGACAACGTGTACGATGACGTCGAGGTGGGGCAGAGAGGGACCAGGTGAGGAGAGTGCCCTGTCCTGGGGTTGTCCTCAGGCCGAGATTTTCCTCTTGGCACAAACCTGTGCCCTGGTACTGCAACCCAGTGAGGGTGATGAGCTGGTTGGGATTCAGTCCTCTGGAGACGCTCCAGGCACCCTCCCCTTGTGTGTTTAATTTGGCAAGGTGTTTCTTCACTGTTACCTATGTAGTGCCAGAGACGTGAAAAGGAGAGAGCTGCTCCCTGAAACACATGAAAAATCAGATCGTTTTCCTCAGGAAGGAAAACTCTGTCTCCCAGACCCGATTATCAGCCCCGTCCTGGCAGGCTCCTTGTCAGAAAAATTACTTTTAATAGGAACAGCATGTCCTGGTGCCTTGCTGCCAGATGATTGCGGTGGCTGCGCGTGCTGGTGTAAATCACAGCAAGTGTTTGCATTTCAGTGCAGGGTGGGGGGAGATGGAGAAAAATCACAGGTCTGGGGAGGGGGCATGATCTGCTGGGAAAAAACCTGAATTCCTGTGTGTCTGTTCCTCCCAGAGGGAACGATGAGAAGTACAAAGTCCGGATGCCAAAACTTCGGATGGTGAGAGAGTACAGGGACAAAAGGAAAAGCATCGACGACGTGGAAAGGTCTTGATTTCCATTCTGTGTCCCTGTGTTGTCTGACTTTGTACGCATCTCTTGAGTGCTTCCAGGAGTGGGATGTTCCTGATTGCAGAGACTTTTTGTGTTGGCTGCTACTCCAGGGTCTTTTCCCTTTGAAACCAGATTTCAGGAACCTTTGCAGAAAATATCTTAAGGGTGAAACAAACTCTTGGATCTGAACTGAGAGCAAGGGGGGGGACACCCAGAGGTCTTATCCTGAAGTCTTGTCGTGACTTTCCACTTAGCTGAGACAAAAAGTTTTTACTTGCTGTATATTTGGCTCCTTTTTGCTATTTCAGTTGGTTTAGATTGGGTAGTAGGAAGGAATTCTTCACTTAGAGGGTGGTGAGGCCCTGGTTCAGGTTTGCCCAGAGAAGCTGTGGCTCCTTCATCCCTGGAAGTGTCCAAGGCCAGGTTGGACAGGGCTTGGAGCAACCTGGGACAGTGGAAGGTGTCCCTGCCCATGGCAGGGGTTGGAATGGGATGACCTTCAAGGTCCCAACTCAAACCATTCTATGATTCTAAGAGTCTATGATTTTGGCAAGCGCCCCGTGTTTTAAAGTATTGATTATTTGGTCTGATTGCACTGGCTCTTGCTGTGCCATTTGTTTGTGCATAAAATATTTTTTTCTTTGGTTTTTTTTTGGGTTTTTTTAGGGTTTTTTTGGGTTTTTTTTGTTTGTTTGTTTTTTTGGGGTTTTTTTTGTTTTTTTGGTTGGTTGGGGTTTTTTTTGCTGGTTGGGGTTTGGTTGGTTTTGTTTTGTTTTTGTTTTGTTTGGTTTGGTTGGTTTTGGTTTTGTTGGGTTTTTTTATTTTTTCTTTGGTTTGGTTTTTTGTTACCGATGCTGCAAAAATTCGCGTGGAAGTGGGAGATTTCCCTTCCCTTTTAGATCACAAAAATGTGCATTGCAATGATGTTTTTCGTTACCCAGTACCTGGGAACTTCAAACAAATGCAAACCAGGGACCCATTTTTCAGGTTCTCACTGCGGAGCTCCTGCTCAGGGCTGCTCAAACACCACTGGTTTTGCTGTTCAAAGTCACAGGGATAACTTTACAGACCATCAGGAAGTTGATGCAATTCCATCCCTTCCTTGGAGATCACAGATCCTTCAGGCTGAGACTTCCAAGGAGGAATCTCTTCACAGCTTAAAAGCCCCTATCTTCAGCTCTTGTTTCCTCTCCTTTTTTATTTTAAGTACATCAAAATGAGCCAAGGATGAATAATTTATTACGAATGGGTGGGGTGGTTTTTTTTTTTGTTTGGTGTTCGTTTCCTGTCTTATTTTTAAAATTAATGCTACAGCTGTGATTTCATGTATCAGGAAGGGTGGCATCTCCATATGCAGGGAATGCCCCATTCCCTTTAAGTGGGTTATAAGAACTTGTTTTCCACTTTACAGTGCCATATAAATGTCTCCTTGGGTGACTTTCTCCTCCAAAAAACCCAAGGAAAATCTGGAGAACTGTGTCAAACCCCGCTGCCATAAATGACGCGGGATGAGAGTTATCTGGGGACCCTTTATGTCTGAATATAAATAAAACCAGAAGGAGGCAAACTGCTGGGGGAAAAGTGAATTGTTGACTTCCATAAAAACAGGGCTGATTTGAAACACTCAGTAGAGAGTTTATTTGTTCCCACGCTGCTTACAGACCCCAAAAAAAAAAAAAATCCCAAATGGAAATAGAAAATGGCTCAAGTGGATTTGAGATTGTATTTCACCCTTTTCTGAGAAATAGGGATGGGAAAGAGGTGTGCTTTCCTTTTCCAAGGGTTGCTTGCAGAATTAGGCCCTGGGTTGCAACTCCAGATGTGCCAGGGGTTATTTAAATGGAGCTCAGAAGTTTGTGTGCATGTTTTTCTCTCAATGCAGAAACATCTTCAAATTCAAGAAGAGCAGCGAAGAAAAGAACAAGAAGATGGAAAAAGAAGAGAAGATCTTTAGAGAAACATTTATGGTACGTGACTTTTAGTTGTGCCAGGGGAAGAAAACAGCTCCATGGCTTGTTTAAAACACACATGGAGGAAAGGTTTTGGTCCTCAGCTATGCTGGGAAAGTTGTCCCACTCACCTGTTGCCTTCTCCCCTACTCTGGGATCTCCATCGGGGTGCTGTAAGGATTTTCCTCCCTCCTTCTCCCCAAATCCTCACAATTCATCCTGAAATCTCTCCCCCTGTGTGTTCCTTCCTTCCTTCCCTGCAGTATGACAAGGAGATCCGTGTCCTCTCCAGGGCCACGGCCGAGTGCTCGGTGCCCAGCCAGCGGCGCGTGGATCTCCCGCTCACAGCTGGGGAACAGCTGGACGTGATCGACACCGTGCAGGGCCACGCCGTCATCTGCCGCAACTCCCAGAGCAGATGTGAGTTGTTTTCTTTTTTACTGAAATGAGATGTTTTAACTTTTACTGAAATACAGCCCCTCAGACTGTGAGTTTTTACTAAATCCCTTCTTTTTTTACTCTTTTCGCAGATGGGTACGTTCTGGTGGAGCACTTGAACTTCAGGTAAACTCAGATTTTTATTTATTACGATGCATATTTTCCTCTCTTTCCTGTGTGGAGATAGCTGGAGAAATGTACTTAAAGCTTCTGAAGGCAGGGGAAGTTAATGTAAACAGCCAGTATTAAATATTAAATAAGTATTTCCAGTTTTGCTCTGCCGTTGGACAAGTTTCCAGTCCAACTGCAGCTAAAAAAAGCCCCATCCAGTCATGACTTGTATAAATTGGAGATTCCTGACTTGCCTTCAGATATGCCATATTAATTCCCATCTGCTGCAAACATGGGCCACTCGGTGTGCCTTGCCTTGCCAAAACACACCCCGAAATTCCCTGCTGCAGCGTTCCCTTGCATGCTCATGCATAATTGATAAAAATGAGCCTCCCGTTGCCCAGGTGCCCCTTGCTGGGAAAACTTCTTTTTCTTTTTTATTTCCTTTGAGACAGACAGTTCAAACTGCCCTGAGAGCTGCTCTCCCCTGGAGCATCCCTGAAGGTCTCTTTTGTGCTTCCTGCAGCCGTGACAGCCCACGTCGGTCAGCTGTGGAGCGATGATGGGAATGTAAATAAAGCTGGGTTTTTTTACACTGTTTAATGTGCAAGAGATGTTTTCTTCTTTTTTTCTTTTTTTTTTTAAACTTTTTTTCTTTTTTTTCTTTCCCCCCCCCCCTTGCCATTTAGAGCATGTCTTCAGTGATTATTAGTTATTTTCAGCATTTCTCACTTTTTGGAGCACTTTGTTGGTCAGCTCTGAGTAGCCATTAGTGCAGTTTAGTTGCTCCATCTCTTTGCTGTCTGGTTTAGGCGGCAGAAGTGAGAGTCGCTGCAGAAGATTTGCTCTTTAGAAAGCAAACCAATAGAAATCTGAACTGCTTTTGGTCTTAAAAGTATGGGGAGAAGTAGTATGTATCACCACTCCTGGAGTTTTAAATGTATAAAATAGTGGAAAAGTTGACTCATTTCTTTGCAAAAAAAAAAAAAAGAGTAAATAAAGCATTCAGTCAAAAATTACTTTATTTTTGTAAGCTAATTTAGGCATCCCAGATATGTAAAGGCTGACTCCTGGCTCCCAGGGACTCGCAGCTACAGGGAGTTGCCCAACAGTTGCCCCTGTGTTCAGGCTGTTCTCTCTCCACTGTGGGCCTGGAGAATGATTACTTATTTTAAGAAAAATGTTCCTAAATGTAGGAAGAGAAATATAAATTGCTAATGGCTTCTCCTCCGTGTATGCAGTAGATACCTTTCCAAGAGAAAAAAAAAAAAAGGGGATAGAATTTTTACATAGCCTTGAAAGAAAAAAAACCATTAAATCTTACTGTAGTGTACAGCTTTTACCCCTTCCTGGCACATTTTAAGAGCCCATATCAGTTTGCTCATAAATATCCTAAAAATGTAAGATGTTTTAATTAGAAATTATTAAATATTCCAGGCTTAAGAAAAATAAAAGCACTGTTTGCCACACGGCCATTTCAAAGCTGGCATAGGAGACATCAGTAAAAAAAACAGAGCAAATATTTAACATTTACTTTTAAGTCTATACAGGCATTCTTATTTATTTTACCATGTGGTTACTATTAAGTGCATTGGCCTGCATCCATCCTTGCAGCAAAAAAAAATAAATAAAGCCCTCTCCTGTAAGCATGCGCAGCTTTGCAGCCCTGCCAGCCCAAATATTTGCACTTCTCTGGTGGAGAAGGAGAGTTTGGGGAGCTGGAGTTTGGTTTTGGCACAGCCTGGGACGTGCTCTGTGTCCTTCCCCTCCATCCCTTTGCAGGGAATCGGCCCCAGGGAAGTGCTGGAGACGGTTTCTCCAGGGGTTTTTTTTCCATGGAGATGTTTGGGATTAAAACCATGAGGAAAACATCCCCTTCCTCCATGCCTTCCTCATCCTCCTCCCCAGCCAGCGCTCGTTCACAAGTCATGAAATCTATTAATCACCCCCTCTGTAGGCACTCTGGGCAAATCCTGTATTAGCCACATGTGCAAGCTCTTTTTTGCCTCCCAAAAGGAAGTCATTTAACAAGGTTTTCTTATTTGAAACGAAAGGTTTTTTAGGAATCTCCCCCTCTATATCCTGCGATGGACGGGATGGGCCCCACTCCCAGTGCGGTGACGCACAGTCCTTCTTTTTCTTCTTTTATAATTCCCGGGAAACACAAACTTCTGCACCGCCACTGGCAGCTGATTTAATGCAAGGATGCCTTGCAATACCTTAGAAATATTTTTTTTTCCCTCATGGACACATTCCAGTGCATGCACAGAAGAAAAGAGCTTGCTGTGGGCTGACTCCAGACAGCACAAAAATGTTTTAGATACTGCAACTTTGATTTCCTCAATTAAACCACAGGTTGACTATATTTAGGTCAAGAGATTGGTCAGGAAATTAAACTCATCCTTTTTTTTTTTTTCTTTTTCTTCTTTTATAGTCTTATTGGTACATCCTAACCACATCAAAACTTACAATTTTAATTCTCATGTGAGTGTTAAACCCCGTTCCTTCACGTTTCCCCTCAAAGGGGAAATCATCATGGTAACAGTTGTGAGTTGGTGAGTCTGAGGGAGAACTGAAATTGTGTAAAAAGGTGATAAGATGGGGACAAATCTGGAGCTGTGTACTTTACCTGGATTTACATCCTCCTGCATCACAGGCACACAGGAAGCAAGACCCCAGTTTTGTCCCCAGCACTTTTTCCGCCGTGAAATTTTATTTTTGCATCATGTCTTTAAAATGCTTCTCTCTCTTTACTCCTTGGTGCAAGGAGCCAAGATCTGAGTCAGCACAGGTCCATCAGCTCTGCTGGGTGCCTGTAAATACATGGGCCTGGCTCCTGGCATGGATTTTGGGTTGGGGAAGCTGTTTTAAATTATGAATGTAAAAATTTTAACTGCCCTCCCTGCCCCTTTGCCCCCCACCAAGCCCCGAGCCCATCCCTGGTCCCACAGCTGGGATGTGCAAGGATCTCCAGGGGAAATTCCAGCAGCCAACCGCAGCCTGCAGAAAGGGACTGTGCCATAAGGAAATTCGAGGGATTTGTTGCTTTTATCTCTTTTCATCTCTGAGTTTATTAAAGTGCAAATGTCAACCATGGAGACAGCTATCACATGCAGTGCAGTACACCGAGAAACACTTTCCACACCATAAATGGAAGGAAAAAGGCTTCGTTGTGATTATCTAATGCACAAAGGGCAAAACTGAACCAGGGCTCTGTGCCCTTCCATAACAGAAAGTACTAAAGCCATGAATTGGGAAACAAAACCCTCTCCAGGCCCTCATCTGACAAAATAGAAAATATCAAGAAGGATGGAGTATTTATAGAGCTCAGGTTTTTGGGTTTTTTTTTCCTGAGTTTCATGTTAATGATATGTTTGAAGGGATGCTTCTACTCAGAACTTTTTAAAGTTCTGTGTTTCAACCCAAAAAAAAATCATAAATACATACTATTATAAATCATAAATACTCCTGAGAGTATGAATTTAAAAATTGCACTGGACAAGTCCAGCTCACCTCTCTCATAGAGCTGAGGTTTGTCTACCCAAAGATGCTGGGCCATGGACATCACAGATATCCTGGGATTCAGTTTTGCTTTGTGCTCTAAAAGAAAAAAACAAACCAAATGCATTGAGGTACAAACCACGTGAATATAACATGATACAGAACACATGAACATGCTTTCAGCAACAAGAATAAATATTACCATGGCTACGGGACCTACTTCACAGCTTTGTGAGATGAGGATAAATAAACTATTTCCGAACTTGAAAAAAACAAAAATAACCAGAGATGAGTCTTACAAATAAACTTTGATTTTTAAATTAAGGCAGCTTCAGCAGGAACTTCAAGGCTTTTGTTGAAAACAGACTTTTTATAATTCCAAAAGTGTACTCGTGCTTGCAGGTAGAGCTCTGATTTACAGTCCAGTTCTCCTAATTTTGAGGATAAAAATGAGCAAAGATCTGTGCATCGAATACCAGGTGTGCTCTCTGCAAAAGTCAGTGTTCCATCAGTAGGTGTCATGTGGGAACTCTGAAACCCAGTTCATCTCTTGGGCATGGGAGTGAGGTACCTCTGGCTGAATTAACTCCATGGCCAGGAGGCAGACTGGAAATTCAGAATTACAAGAAGCTGTTGCTTTTTTTTTGCCTTTTTTTTTTTTTTTTAATAATAAGTGAATGATGAAAAAGGGATGTATAAGGAGAGGGCTAAGGAAGCCAAAGGAAAGCACTAAATGAAAAGCCCATACCAAAGTAAGACCTTAAGAAAGGTGACTCCAGTAAGGTACATCATATACCTGGAACAAAACCAGATCCTAAAACCTTCCAGGAAAGAAACAGCAGGAGCTCGAGCTGGGGTTGGTTTGGCTCATCCAGATGTGCGATTCTTCTTCCCTCTCTCCTCTCAGCTAATAAAAGGGTGAAGCCAAATAATTGCACAACAAATGGTACTTCAAGTATTCAGAAACACGGCCTGCATGTCTCAGCGGGGGGATTCTGCAGGAGCTGGGGAAATTGTGCACCTCGTGAAACAAAGCTGCCACTTCCAGCAGTCCTAACGCACGGCGAAGGCACGAGTTCGTGTCCTGCACACAGCTCCCTCTTCCTCCTACAGGGGTGCATGCTGACAGTGAAGAGCAGTGAAATGAAAAGGAGTAGACAGAAGGGTTATTTTGTTCAAACCTCATCTATTCCAACACCAATGCCACTATAATCACACACAAAAACGTATATACGACACGCACTAACCGGCTGACTCACGTTTTTACAACGCTGCCCATATATTCCCCTGTGCTTGTACACACCTCATGAAATGCTAAACTGGACACACAGCTGAAGATGCATTTCTGACCTGTCAAGGGAAAAAAAATATCCTGCTGCCTTCACCTGCTCAGTTCCAACTCCTGAAAATAAACCTGCCCCAAACCCCATCAGCCCCAGGGCTTTGGCCGGGGGGGGTGGAAGGGCAGGATTCTCACAGCTCCTGCTGCCACTTCTCCTCCCCTTCCTGGACACGGCCGTGCTGAGCCTGATGGGGTCAGCTAAGCTACTCATGGGCTTTACCTAAAAGAGGGTGTAAAAATAGCATCCCCTCTGTCCAGGTCCTCTCAGAGGCTGGGATTAGAGTGCCCAGGGCACACACCTGCCCTGCTGGAAGAACAGAGCTGAGAGGCCAACGACAGCGATGCCGCCTACATTTTATATATATGCATGTCTGCATATATAATAAATATATATATGTAGCTTCCACCAAGAACAGCACAAGGTATTTTGGAATTAACTCATCCAGGAGCTGGAGGGTTCTGTTGGAGCCTGTCTGAACTCTTTATCCTTGGCATTTTGTCTCTCTCCTCCACGGGCTGAAGCAAAGTTTGGGTGAGTTTGTGGCTTGCAAAGCACAGCTGTCCAGTGGCTTCTGAAGAATTGCACTTGGAGTAATTCAAGTTTCTGTAGTTCAAATATTGTCTACCCTGCTTTTCCCGACGCTTGTGCATGTACCAGCATAACTCAAAAAGAGCTGACCACAGTGTAACAGTGTGAAAGTTAAACCTTTTCCTCTGGAAAATGTAACTGGAGGTCAGCAGCTCCTTTGCAGCTGGGGAACAGAAGACAGCCTATTGGAAGGTAAAATAAATAACAAAAAGAAGTGGAAGTCCTCAAGAGTATTTCAAAGTGCAGCACGGATTTGGGTAAGGCTGTGATGGACAATTCAATCCGATGTGGTCACTGAGGAGGTGCTTCCATCAATCCTGCTCCCTCCGCCGCCTCTGCTGACCCTGAGCAGGGCAGTTGCTTCATCTCCTTGTATCTCTCCATATGGAAAACTGAGTAACTCCAGCTGCCCTCCAGGCAGGACTGCTTTTGCAGATCCACACAGCAGTTAATGTTTGCACGGGTCTGAGGAGATGCCAAGTGCCACAAGGGGCTTATTCTACAACCTAGAAATCCCACCCGCCTCCAGGAAGCAAATATTTCCTCCCAAGGGCATTTGCTGCTGCTTAATACTATTAGTTCTGCTGGGTAGGAAATCCCAGAGGACAAGAGTCAATTTAAAAAAAGACATCAGTACATCTTCCTGCTCCTGAGCCCCACTGTAACACACCAGCCCCAGATCCAGGGGGCTACAGGTGCTCCCAGGATTTGGCAAGATGCTCAGCTGGGAGTGAAGATTTTTAAAAAGCCTTTTACATTTCAAACACATTTCACTCATGGCTGTTTCCTGGATGGAAATTAATGTCTGTCCCTACAGCTGCTCCTGCTCCTTTCCAAAGGGGTTTACCTCCATCATCCCAAAACCGTTCAGGGCTCTTTTCTCGTGTCTCAGCCTTGATCCAAAAGCTGCTGAAGGTCTGGGTGCTGCTCAGCTTTGACTCTGGGGTGGGGTTGGGCTTTTTTTTTTTGCATGCAGGAGTTTGGATTCTCCATCCTTCCCAGGGATGTCCTGCTCACACCACAGCAGTGGGGACACAAATCACCTGGCAGCCACCAGGCACAGCACCAAAGCCATCCTCCACCCCAGAGTATTTATTTAATAATCCTAATATAATAAAAGGCTCGTTACAAAACCTAGGAGCACTACAAATATTTCCAGTATTTCTTTTAAAAACAGAGCTGTTCTGCTGTGGGTTTACAGTCCAACCACTGCTGTGTTGGCTTTAGTGTTCAAGAGCTTAACAGCAAAACTAATTGTTTTTTTTTCTTTTTTTTCTTTTTTCTTTTTTTGTTTTTTTTTCTTTTGTTTTGGGAAGCTTTCTAATTTGTGCGGCTTCTGGAAAAATTGGCGCTGTAAAGTCACATTAGTGAGGATCCAAGGACAATCTGTAACAAAAGTAAGGCAATTTTGTGGTTTTTTTAAAAAAAAGGGGACTTCAAGCTGAAAATGTCCATTTAACTGCCAGTAGATGGCAAAAATATCCCGTGTTTGTCTTGATTACCTAAAATGATTAGTAAAAAAGGCTTAATGTGTTGTTCTCTTCCTTGCTTCTCATATAAACTTACAGAAAGTATAAATTAAAGTGCAACTGTACAAAAAAAATAGCAAAAAACCTCAGTGGATCATCAGAAGCTATCAAAAAGACAGATTAAATTTTTTTTCAAGTTGAATGACTGCATACCTGGGACCAGCAAAAGTTTTTTGCTTTGTTTCTTAAAACAGAACGCAAAAGAGAAAAAAAAAAAGCAACAAAACCAAACCAAACCCCCCACCCAGGATTTTTTGGCAAAGTTTTCATAAAGCATTTGTTCCTTGATTAGACTATTACTTCATAATCAAGTAAATGGAATTAAATACCATGTCAAAGCCAAGCAGGTGCCAAAGCTGCCCATTAGATTAATCCTGTGTAATAAAAAATAATAACTCTTTAAAACAAAGAAGTCACACATGCATTAGGGTTTACCCTCGGGTAACAAGAATTTAACCATAAAAACCCCCACAGTTTGTCTTAAAAAATAAAATCCCATCCTTCAGATAGCCAGTAGTAAAGGAAGAGTAAAATTCTGGGTCGAGATATCCCTGCCTGATCAGCGACGCGGCGAAGGTCCCAGTCCAGTGGGCAGCAGCAGGACGGGAGAGCCCTTGGGCATGGAAAAGAAGTCTCCAGCAGCAGGGAAGGCAGATTTGGCAGTGATTTTAGGAGGTGACAACAGGCAGAGCTTCCTACAGGCAAGGTGAGAGGTGAGTGCTCCGGAGCTGCTGCCGGATCTTGCCCGGCAGTGACGATCCCAACCCGCAGGTGAGGTGCTGGGATTCCAGGGGGTGATCCAGATCCTGTCCTCTGCTCACCTGAACCCTGCTTGGGATTCAGCCCCTGGAGCCCGAGGGGAGGCAGGGGAGGGGGGACAGGTTGGAGGGACGTGACGATTAAGGGCTGGAGAAAAGGCAACTTGCCTTCAGCTCCGAACGTGGTGAGCGGGTCAGTGCTGTCCGGAGCCCTCAGGAGGAATAAAGCACCTTAGGGACACTCCTCTGCAAAGACCTGACACGGGGAGGCCTCCCCATGGCAGGTTTGCAACAGGACCCTTGCACACCCCACCCTCCCTCCCCATCTTTAGCAGAGGGAAAAAGAGAGGGGAGGGAGGCCATATTGCACTAGTGCAGAAGCATCTAAGCAGCTGCTGCTTTGGGGAGAAAAGTGTTAGAGAGGCTGACACTGGGTGTGAACACTGCGGAGCTGCTTCATCACCCTCCACTCCATTTCACAGAGCTCCTGGTCAACCCCTCTGCCCTGGCTCAGCCCATCCTGCCCCTGCTCTGCACAGCAATGGGGAGACATCAACCTCCCTGCAGGAACCTCGGCCATGCCTCCATGAGCACAGGATGAACCAGGGGGAGGTGTTTTTCAAAAACTCAGTGATAAGTTTGTTACTTTACAGCCTTGACATTTCCTATGGGGTTCACTAGGTTAAAAAAAAGGATATTAGATACATTTCACCAGGCACAAGGAGAGAAATTAATTTCCTCCATGCCTCATCAGAGGGGAGCACGTTTTGGGTCTGGACTTGGCTGTGCCACGGGCTGTGGAGTGGCGAGGGGAGGAGGAGGAGCAGGAAGAACAACGAAGCGTAAGAAACCAGGGGCGGGCGAGTCAGCGCAGATCCTCACAGTGCAACGCCGTGTGCCGAGGGGCCATCAGCGGGCCAGGGCCATGATGAGACTGGCACACATCTCGAAGAAGTCCATGGTGTGGCTGCCCAGGCGCGGGGGCACTGAGGGGATGCTGCCCATGAAGGAGCCGCTCAGGGAGCCCATCAGCGACTGGCACTCGGTGGCCGCGGCCGCGTCGATGCTCAGGCGTGGCCGGTGCAAGCCCGCGGCCGAGCAGGAGCGCTGGGGTGTGGAGGAGCCAGACCTCTGCTCCATCACCTCGTCTTGGAAAGCCAAAAAAAAAAAAAAAAAAAGAAAAGAGAAGTGAGATTAGTTTGACAGCTGCAATGCAGGTGGGGTAAGGAAATGGTAACAGCAGCAGAGACAAGTGGCTCAAAAGGGCTTTTGCCAACTTGACGCAGCCCCATAAGCACTTCAAAATGCAGATGATGGTTTTTAAACTTCCAGCCTTGCCCTTCTGTGTGTTCTCCATCTCCTACTCACCATCGATGCTTTTGAAGTCCAGCAGATAGCTGCGGTTGTCCACCTGGTAGAGCTGCAGGCTCATCTTCACGTAATTGCCAGTGACGGGGTTCTTGCGGCGCACCCGCAGGTGGTAGGCGTTCACCACCTGCAACGGGAAACCTGCCCTCAGGAGGGAGATCCAGGCAGCACAAGGAACGCTTCTGTCATTATCTTTTCTAAATACGAGCAATACATCTTCTGGGAAAAAGTTTCTCAGAAGGACAATGTCTATAAAATTAAGCAAATGGTTTCATTTCCTCCTATCTTTAAATATTCTCCTTAAGGCTCTGATTCACCAGCTGCTGGCAGAGGAAGCTGCAGTGACCTGTCTGCCAGGCATAAAACTGATGTTTGCTCCGCCCTCACCAGCAGCCACACAAACCAAAAAGTCCACTTGTGGAGCCACACACAAGGACAGTGTCCATGAAACCAGGACAAGCTGGGCAGAGCGACGTCTCCCATCAGCACAGCAAAACCCAGTGTTTGTGGATCAGCCCCAAGCTGTGAATTTCCCCTTGCTGCTTCCCACCTCACAATCTGCTGCATCTCATTTACAATGACATCTTTTCTCTGTGCTATATTTATGAAGGAACTGCGTGGATGGGAGAGTTATTCTCATGAAGAGTCACATCTGAATTTATTCTTAGGGTGGGAAAGACTATTGTGAAACCTCTTCGTATGAAATAAGCTCCACTGCCTACACAAAGACGTTGGGCTGAGTTGGTTTGTGAGGCTGTACCAGAAATACAGCAGGTTTGTTCACTCTCTGTAAAATCATGCAGCTAACAAATGTCTGGCTAGTGTAGGCAAATGCACCTGGCCACAGTCCATCTCCTGCCTCGTGCAGAGAAATCGAGTTTCTGGAAGCTACTTGGCTTTAAAGATGTCATATTATCAAAAATAAGGAGAGGCAGGAGGTGTTAAAGAAGCAGCACAGTGAAATTCACACAGTACAACACTTGGGACCTGGAGGGAGGAGGGGAACTCCTCTGGTGATGACGATCTGGGCTCAAATTCTCACCTTGCTCCAGATGCTGGCACAAAGCTACTGCCAAAGGCCACAAGCCAGGAGAGCTCACCTCAGCGGATGCACCAGGATTTGGGGAGTCAGGCACAGCAGCAGAGATCCAGGCCTAACTTAGGGATTTATTATTCCAACTTTGAAAAAGACTGTGACTAGAGGTTGCACGGCCCTGGAGAAATACCTGCAGTGAGTACTGTCAACTAAAACATCTGGGTTTAAAGAAGCTGAACTCTAAACTGAGGCAGCAATAACTGTCTGAAAACACATCTGGTCCATGAGCACTGCTCCATCTCCATCAAGGAAAAGGCCATCACACCAATGACAAAAATCCTGCTCCCAAGGTCCCCTGCCCCTTATCCAGGCACTCTTTAGGAAGATGCCACACTCTGCCATTTCAGCATTTCAGTCCTGACAGGACCAGGCAGAAATAATGAGAGTTCCTCTGCTCAGGAGCACTCAAGATGACCTCAAGGAATTAGCCACTAAAATTAGAAATGCGAACAGCTCCTCTTATCCCTGCAGCTAAATGAGGCAGAATCATCTTTCCAGCCAAAGGCTCTGAGCACTCAGAAAGAAAACCCTTATTTCACGCCATAAATAAACACCACGGACACCAAAGCACAGCTGGCACCTTAATTCAGTGAGTTTGCATTAACAAGGAATAGCAGGGGTGATCACAAGGTGGGGACTCCTATCTGGAAACAGATGAGGCTGTAACCACACTTCCAAACCTCCCTGAGCTTATGGGAAAAAGGAAGGGCGGAAAACTCCCTACCTTCCACTCAAAGTCCAGCTGCTTCATAGCCCGGTACACCTCGGCCATAATGTCGTAGGGTTTGCTCTGGCTGCGGATCCCCAGGTGCCACTTGGCCTTTTTGACAGTCAGGGGCTTTGGCTTGGTGGTGTTGAGGGCATCCAAGGGACAGCGGGCTTTGGGGCTGTCGGCGATGAGCGGCGGCATCCGCTCGGGGTGCGGCTTCACCCCCGGCGGGATGTGCAGGGTGCTGTCGTCCATGAAGGAGCCGGTGGGGGGGCTGGAGGCCAGGTAGAACTCGCTGGCCTGGTTCATGATGCGGCGGTTGTCGATGACCAGGTGGTAGGCCACGGCCAGCTGGTCCTGGGGGTCACCGCTGTACAGGCTGTTCATCACCTCCGACTCCGTGCACTCGAACTTCTCGCACACCTCACGCACCGCGTCGTCGTCGATGACCGTGGCGTCATAGGAAGGGTCCTCGGGGAACAGGTAACTGGGCAGCTCCTCCTTGAACCACTCGTGTTCCCTGAGGAGGCAGACAGGAGCCACCGTGAGCTCTGGGAGAGGTGAGGAGGGGAAACACAACCAGCCCAGACCAAACCCCAGCGGGTGAACTGGGAGCACAACCCAGCCCGGTACTGGGACAGCGATGACACTCGGCACACCGGGCTTTGATGGAAGACCTCAGAACCTCCAAGATTCTCACACTTTGGGATTTCCATGGGCCTGATGGAGATACAGAGCACCAAAGATATCCAATTCCCACTGATTTACAATGAAGTCAATGATAAGTAAGCGTCTAAAAGCCATGCACTGCTTTGTCTACAGGTTCTATGTACTGACTGTAATCTTGCCACATGTGCTGCTGCTCTAACATGGAATTAAATCCTCTAATCTTAAGGAATTAAGAAATAAAAAAGGAAGTTTGCATGTGTTTACTTGAAAGGTAAAATTAAGGCAGTCCATTGAAAATGCATTAAAAACCTGAGAATTCCTGGAAGTCCTAGTAACATTTATGTTTCCTTTGATGATCTCTGCAGACAAAAATATCTGCTTAAGAGCCCAATTTTTCCCTTTACCTGGAATTTCCACAGCAATGCATTCAAATAAAAGATTCATAGGCACTGCACTCACTGACTACACAAGAAAACTACGCTGCATTTAAAATTGAGCCATTTGCTTACATTTTAAAGTATATAAAATATTTACAGATTAAGTAAGTAATTCTTGGGTTTCTCGTCCTTTTCTATTGGATAGACAGTAAGTACAATCATTACCCTCTTTTTCTGTTACCCAGAGGGAGGTGGTCTTGAAATAAAGTGATGAGAAATGGCTGGTGGATATTAAGTTCTTAGGATTCTTGCATGCTATAGCTGGTCTTGCTAAGTGCAATTGAGAGATTTTCAAGGGTATTTTAAAATGCAGTGAAGTAGAATTTTAAATGCATGTATACAAAATATCTATAAAATCCTCATCTTGTTCATCATCACCCACTTCCAGCCAGCAGCCCCCACCTCTCCAGCAGCACACAAGGGTGCAGGGCTGCTCCTTGAATCATTTGGGACAAAAACCATCTGGATTAGCTGACTGCTCCTGAAAACCACCCTGCCCACCTGCCAGCAGGTGACCCCAGGACAGTCCCCAGGACACTGGAGACTCCCAAGGGCAGCCAGCCCACCCCAGCCCACCTGAGCTGACCTGATGTCCTTGATGGTGGCTCGCTTGAGGGGGTCCACCTGCAGCATGTGCATGAGGAGCGTGGCCACGGAGCGGTTGAGGTATTCAGGGATGTAAAATACTCCCCCCCGGATCTTCTTGAACAGAGTGGGGACATGCTCGTCATCAAAAGGCAGAGTGCCACACAGGAGGGCGTAGAGAATGACACCACAGCTCCAGATGTCCACCTCTGGGCCAGCATAGAGCCTGCACGAGGGCAAGGGCAGGAGAAACGTGTCACCCCATCCTCTCCTCAGTCAGGGGGCAGGTGGGGGGACCCCCTGCCAGCTCCACTAGGGGCAGAGCTCCAGCCCACCCTGGTGTGATTCTCCCCAAACCAAATCTGCCTCAGCCAAAACTACTCAGAGGAATCAATGGCAGAGCTGGCACTGGCTGCCTACGCCCCTGCGTACACTCCTGCCTCCACCAAAAAGCCAAACCCCACATGTCCAAGGGCCCTGCAAGGCTGTTTGCTCCTTTGCCCCAAGGGCTCAGCCAGAAATTTCAGTTCATGGAATGAGCCAGATCAACCAGCAGCAGATACCCTATCTGTGAGCGTTTATTTTCGGTAGAAGTTTGTGTGCTGGTATCTAAGTGCTCCCATTTCCGACAAGCTGCCGAATGCGCTCTCTGCCATCACCAGCTCAGGACACCCCAAATACATAATTTTGCTGCTCCTTGCCCGGTCTGCTTATTTCTTTTTGCTGCAACTGATGCTTCCCCAGAGGTTTTGGGAGGCAACACTTACCCTACCAAAATACAGAGGCTGAAATGCAAATACAGAAGTCTCCTTGTGAAACCTCAGCATCCTGCACTTGCTCCTGCTGAAAAGCATCACTGCAGACACATCAGTGTAGAAACCACGCACGTGGTCATTCTTTGAACACCCCCAAAACACTGGGCCTGCTTGTCCAAGGGTGAGATTTTCCCTGCTGAGGCCAGGGACAGCAGCAAAGTAATTTTGGAAAGGCAGAGGATCAGCTGGATGCCACCTCAGTCCTGCCTCCATGCCCAATTCCCATAGATCAGAATTCCCTAATTCTTTTGCTGACAACTGCACTGCCTGAACAGTATTTTGGGCTCTTTAAGCCCAAATGAGATGCACTTTTATGGCTCTGAAACCCGAGCTGTCACACTCTACTGCTTTTATTACCCTTCTTGCTGATCTGCCATGTGCCTTGTCTCCTATACAGACTGAAAAAAACGTCTGGCCTTTACTGAAATGGAAATATTATTAATATCTTTTTTGGAATCCCAGTAGTTTCTGGCTTTGCCCCATTCTTGACAATGAGGATTTACTTGATTTCACACATAGAGCTGTAGTCACAACAGGGTTTTTGGATGCTAGTCTAATTCCTAGGATGCTCTGCCAACACTTGCTCTAGTGTAAACAGGGATAAAATAATCATAATCAGAGCAAACACATTCTGAACAAAATGTTCTATTTAAAAGCTACAGTTATAGGCAAAAAGACATTGGATTAGGAAAAGTAAAGCTCATGGCAAAGGGAGATTCAAAAAAATGGGGAAGATAATGAGATGGGCAGTTTGAAGGACCATACAGAGGGCTGAAAATTTGAAAATCTGCATTTGCAATCCTTGCTAAACTATTAAAGAGAGAATTAGGGAAACATGTACATTCTTTGTAACTTCTGCTCCTGACAGCAAAATACATGAGGTAACACTTCTGTATCAATACATAAAAGTCCAACTCGACCTTGCTGAGTGTCCAACACTCCATGTGCTGTACAGCTGCTTTATGGTGAGAGATGAAACCACAGAGCAGATTTGTCAATCAATTAATCAGTTCAAAGTAAGTTGAAGGTTGAACCTACTACCATGAGCAAAACCCCTAGCTTAAGGAACCAGAAGACAAGTGTTTTCAGTACAAGTGTTGAGGAGGGATTAAAGATCTTCCTGGTTCATTTGTCAGTGAATGGTTTTCCTCATTAACACTGTGTTTAATATTAAAGGTGGGCAGGAGAGGAAGGAGTGACCTGGAAAAGCCTTTCCACCCAGAACCTCAGTATTTGCATCCAAAGAGTCATTTTCACCCTCTTTAATTAGCAATATAAACAGTCAACATCTGGTATTAATAATTCCTCCAAAGTAAACACCTGTAGCAAAACACGGTTTGCTGTTACAGCTAACCAGAAGTAAAATAACCAAGAAAACCTTCAGATCTTTGCCAACAGATTCACCCAAACATAAAATCCAGGTTGGAAGGATTCAGCTGCTTTTACTAGATGTGCAAAGCTGTTTCCAATACCAAGAACAAATTTAAAATCCATGTGCTCACGCAGACTCTGATTAGAAATGGCATTTCTTACCTTCCAGAGATGACTTCAGGGGCTGCATAATTTGGGGAACCACAGCTGGTGCGTAGAAATTCACCATCTGACATCATGTTGGACAGTCCTGAAAACAAAATGTTTATTACATACTGATGTTTGATCTGAAGGGCCAGCCATGGAGGACTCTGTGAGAGGTGAGATATTTGGAAGGGAACTGTTGATATAATTTAGATAGAATCCTTTGAGCTGATTTGAAAATTAGTATTGTTATTGGGTTTATTGTTTTTTCACACCCAAGAAATATTCACTCCAGGCTAATTTTGCTTCTCTAAGTTGCAAATCCCAGAGCACTAAGTTCATATGGGAATTGGATGGGGCTGGGAAATGAGTAAATCTTCAGAAGGATTTGCATTGCTAGAAAGGACTCACCAGGACAGAGGTGGTAGCCCGGATATTTTAATGGATCTCAATCCGTAATGCCACTTAAAGACTCCTGTTCCTGCTTGTTGTGAAATGAACTGAGGCCAAGAGCACATGGCCAAACACAGGGAGAACGTGCACGAAAACAAACACACACAGCCAGCTCACCCTGAAATCGCTGCACCGACTCTGCCCCAAACATAAATTTGGTAAATTTTATGTGGGGTGATTAGGCCAAAACACAGCAGAGATTTACAAATTACTCCACTGCTCCACTCTCAGTGCCAGTACAGCAGCAGCCTGCACCAAGTAATCCCTGCTCCTGCAGGAAGGTCAGTGTTTATAGGTGTGGGCTTTCCAGGTGGAGCAGCTGGTGGTGGTTGGGGCAGCAGGCTCTGGGTTTTGTGGGGCCGCACCACGGCCACGCTCCAGCGGCGCTGGCTGCGCCTCTGGAATGCTGCTGGGGTCACATACCAAAATCAGCTATCTTTGCATTCATGTGTGCATCCAGCAGCACGTTCTCTGGCTTCAGGTCCCTGTGCACAACCATGTGCCTGTGGCAGTAATCCACTGCAGACAGGATCTGCTGGAAAAGGCGGCGAGCTTCTGCCTCCTCGACCTGTGGGAACAGCAAAGGGAACAGCCCTGGGGGTTGGTGTGCACGCAGAGCTGGCAAGGGAAGGTTTGACTTAGCAAGGAGCCAAAAGCTTCCAGAGCACAGAGAGAAAATCCCAGTGTGCCTGCGACCAGAAGCAGCAAATAAAGCAGATTTCTCACCCTTGCATTTTAAAATGTGCCAGTGTTTGCAAATGATAGAGCCCAGAGATGAAAGGTGAGACCTCAATTTAGCTGAGCTCTCGGCAAGAATTTAAAGGTGGCACCTATCAGGCAATGGCCTGCTGTCCCAGTGGGACTGGTACAGATCCAGGCTGGACAAAACACCACAGAGGATGTTGCTGGGAGAAATTCCTCATGGACTTCCTCTGGAAGCAACAGGTGAAGCTGGAATACTGTGGTGATTTTAATTACCTATATAGCTATAAAGCTGTATGAGCTATATTAGAGAAATTATATTTCAAAGGACTGATTATTTTTACTGATGAATTCCAAAAGACTCCTTTCATGAAAAATGGAGCTTCTGAATGCAAAAGTTCAGAAAGGATCCAAATTAGTCACTGAAAAGAACTAGATGGGTAAAATGTGTGAGAAATCAGAACTGTACACAGGAAAGAAAATTGAGTCAGCTCCATCGACCATGGCATTAATCT
This sequence comes from Pardalotus punctatus, assembly GCA_013400915.1. NCBI lineage: Eukaryota > Metazoa > Chordata > Aves > Passeriformes > Pardalotidae > Pardalotus > Pardalotus punctatus. The sequence continues at coordinate 31,420 of VZTX01018975.1, forward strand.
AACCCAATTTGTTGTAAAGGTATTGATTTTGTAGCACAGAGGGGAAACGTGTGATGGGCTGATCCTTCACCTAAACCCTTATTCTGGATGTCCACTTTTGCCCAATTTTTCCTCCTTGCCCTGCAGCTGCTCCTGGGGCAGGCACTGGTGATTTTCCTTGTAACCAAATTCTCACATTTCACGGGCTCAGCCAACACCTCAGGTGATTTATACCCAGTGGGCCTGCTGGCATCTGAAAATGCTGTTCAGATAAGCCACATCCTTGAAAAGTCTTCAAAGAACCTGATGTGGAGCCAAGGGGGAGTCTGGGAGAGGTGAACTGGGGCAGAGACCACACCGAGTGGTCTTCCCCTCCCATGCCATAAATTTGCTGCTGAACTGTGGGGGTTTTGACAGGCAGTCCAGAGCTAAAAATCACAAAAATAAGCCAGCATTCCAAATATTTGCACTAAGCAACACATTACCCTGGATGTTTTGGTTTGAGGATCAAAAATACAGCAGAGAACGTTGCGAAAAGTCACACCCGAGTTTCGTGCGAGCCAGTACGAGACACCCCCGATGGGGTTGCTGTGAAGCAACTTCTATTTTGGGCCTTAACCTTAACTGTGCACCCTTGAGCATAAATTTTGCTCCTGAACATCATCCCCTTCCCACAGAAGTGTTTGGGCTGGCTCTGGACAGGCACTTACACGTCCGTGCTTACAGATGTAATCAAACAATTCCCCGCCGGACACGTATTCCATGACCATGAAGAAGTCTGTCGGTGTGCTGATGACCTGGTACCTTCAAAAACACAAGCAGATTTAGAAAAAATGTGTAATTAAGGACAGGGAAAGGCTTTTAAACAGATTATTAATTTCACATCAACGCTTCAAATAAGCATTTGTTTGGATTTAGCATTTACAGTTACTTTCCACTTCTGAAAAGCCACCTCTTGTTTCCAGTATAATCTTTCACTTGTTTGTGAAAGGAGCCCTTTTCTAAACCTCTGATATTCCCTCAACATTTTAAATAATCCTCTAAAATGTCTGCCAGGCAATCTTATCACATTTAGGACTGCCCTGACTTTCAAATTTCCACTTTGGGTAAGATCTGCAACAACAGCTTTAGAAATGAGTGCTTGCTTAGCTAAGGGCAAGGAGAGGGTACATCTGGTTTCCCTGATATCAAGAAAAAAGAAGATAAAGAATCCTTGGCACTAGAAAGAGCTTCTTCTGGACAGGTACAGAAACAAAGATGAGCCCCCCACTCCAAAGTTATTTTTCAAATATTAAATCCCTCTGCATTCTAGAATGGGGGGAAAAAAAACCCCAGAGTATCACCTTCAACTTGCATATTTATTCTCCATTTTCCTTCAAAATGGTCCCTGAGTGCTGCAAAGGCGTTTTAGTGTCCCAGCTGGAATAAACTGCCAGTGATCAGCTGAGGTCAATGCAGCCCCAGGAATTCAGAGCAGCACCAGCTGGGACCTCCCTCTCTTTTATTTCACATTCATTGTTTTGTTGTTTTTTGCTTCTTTTTTTTCCTTTCTTTTTTTCCCCCCTTTTTTCTTTTTTTTTTTCTTCTTTTTTGCAGATGAATTTCTTTCATCTTTGCAGCTGGGTTATAATTCGAAACACAGACATTTCATCAATTTTCAGAGGTTGGCAAGGGAACATGGGATAGTCCCATAAAGATCAATAGCACAAACCTCATTTTTCTGAAGAGCTTTGGACACAGACATCTAAGTTACTGTTAATTGCCCCAATATTTCTTTTATGTACCTTTAAAAACTTATTGAAAGAGGTTTGTGTGCCCCAGTCTCCTTCTCACATCTTTATCACTGTATTTCATGAATGCAACATGTATTACAGGACACTGATATTGTCAAACTGGATTCAATTTTTATTGCTTTGACAAATGTGTGAACAGGATTTGACTTGCAGGGTACACAGCTGAGGAGTCTTTCTGGCTTTTTTTTTTTCATTAAATAATACCAATCTGTTCTCCAATAAATCCATGGAACTGTGAAGTTACTCTAAAGTCAACAGTTGCTGCATGGTTAGTTATTTAACTGTAGAGAGAATTTGTTTTCCCTTGCCTCTAAGTCCCAGGTATTTGCTATATCTCATGCCAGTTTTAAGGCTGACCTAAATGTCAACTTAGCCTTGCAGTTACCATTCAGCAGCTTTCTTTTATAGAAATGCCAAAGATATTATCGAGTGCCTCGTTAATGCGGACTGGCCGCACAAACTGGGGATTGAGCAGGAATCCCAGAGGCTGCAGTGCAGGTGCTGATTTACGACTCAAACTCAGGTTCATCAAAGTGGCGACTTTGAAAACTTATGTCTGAATAATAAATTTCGGAAAAAATGTTCTTTTAAGCTCTGGATAATCAGTCCATTAAAACATAAATCCTATTGACTGGAGGCCAAGGTTTCACTCCAAGAGCCTGACCATGCTGCAATTTATGGAATAACAGAATGGTTTGGGTTGGAAGGGACATTAAAGACCATCCAGTTCCAACCCCTGCCATGGGCAGGGACACCTCCCACTATCCCAGGTTGTTTAAAGACCCATCCAACCTGGCCCTGAACACTTCCAGGCATGGGGCAGCCACAGCTTCTCCGGACAACCTACGCCAGTGGATGACCTAGCACACAAAAACTTGACCAAACACAGTTTTTACTGCTCTAATCCATCTCCTGAAACCCAGTGAATGTGGATGAGACATCTTTGTGCCCAGAGGAGTAGCTGAGCAGGGAGGGTACTCACAGTTTGATAATGTGAGGGTGCCGGAAGAGTTTCAGGTTTTGAATTTCTCGTTTGATCTTCCCAACCACATCCAGGCTGCGGATTTTCTGCCTGTTCAGTATTTTGACTGCTACTTTGTGCCCCGTCAGCTGGTGTTCACCAACTATTAGAGAGAGAGAGAGAGAGCATTGCAAAGTCACTAAACAGTGCAGCAGGATGCACACAAGCAGTTTAGGACACTAGAAGCAAAAAGCCACTCCTGAAGGGAAAAAAAGCAAAATATAAGGGGGTGAAATATTTTAAAATTTTTGTCTCTTCGCTGTTTTCCCAGTGGAGTCATAGAAGGCAGAAGAGAGGGGACTTATCTGCCAAAACCACTCCACTAAATAAAAAAGAGTGAGTTGCTGGAGGAGCTCATACCCTAAGCTAATTTGCAAGGATTTATAGCATGTAAAAGCTAGATTAATCAGAAACAGATATATTTAAATGGCAGAGGAGAATCTCCACCATAACACACTGGTTGACGAAATCCCTCATAAACCCAGTCTTAAAACTAGACCATCACACTTCTTTTTTTTTTTAAAAAATGGTATAGGGATTTTCCCTGCCCAAAATAGGACTGCAGGATTTGCATTACTAAAATGAATTTCTATTTATACTTCCTCCGGCGTGCTTCTTGCTTTGATGACAAGCTGCAGGAACACTGCTGGGCTGCAGGAACAAATTCTGCTTTTAGGAAAGATGCAAACTTCAATATGTTTTGGTTTTTTCAATGAAATTGGTGCATTGAGATGCTGATGTTTATCTCCTGTGTTCAGGGAAAAACCACAACCACAAACTGGGAGCAGCCCCACTATCACTGGGGGAATTGCACTTAATGATGTGAAACGAATTCAGCCTGGGATCCAATTGTTATCAATAAACAGACCACACAAAAAATAAAAAGCTCACAGGAAGCAAGATTTATATTGAAGTTAAGAGCAGAAAGTGCTTGAAAACCAGGAGTTTATATCCAAAAAGTGTTCTCAGACCACGAGCTGCCCCTTCTCAGTATTCTCTCATGTGATATTCAACAGGGTGACACACAGATGGTTTCCTAAAGACTGCACAGGAAAACCTGCTTACAGTAAATATTTGTGCTCTCTAATTACCAACGTCACCCTTCCAGTAATAACACACGGTGCAAGGAGTTAATTATTGCGAGCAAACCTTGTTATTACACTATTAGAGCCTGTAATTTCGGCAGCCCTAATGAGCTGATCAGAAGCACACGGGGTAAGCAGGAGGCGTGAGAAGGGCAGGGCAGCAGCACTCAGGGCACGCCGGGTCACTATTATTAGCCACCAGATAAGACCTGCCAGAGATTCTTTCCTCAATAAGAGCATCCTAAAAATAAAACACTTTACTGCCCTTGAAAATTAAAGCACCACTTTGCATGTCCATTTTATTCCTCGTAATACTTAAAACTGCTAGATGATGGAATGAAAATAAACTCAGCTTTGCAGCAGAGATGCAATTTAGGGATTAGCTGAGGGCTGGAGGAGGCAGATAATTCCTCTGGTGCAGTGCAAGGAGAGTGCTGTAAATAGTCCAGGGAGGCATTTTCCCTGGTGAATCCTTGGGGAGAGGAGAGCAGGGCAGTGCTGCAGGGAGGTAAAGCAAAGTTTTTTCACGGAACTGGGAGGAAAACCCTGATTTCTGCCACCCTTCATTTCAGGACAACACTTTCTGGCCTTGCCTCAGCATATGCTTTGAAAAATTTTTATTATACACTTGGGGAAAAACAAATAAAAGGATGCCCAGAATGAATAATTATTGTTTTTAATACTATTGCCAAATAGTTCATCCCCTTTCCCATCCGTGACAAACAATGTGTAACTCCATGAAGGTTTGCTAGCACAAACACATTAATAATTAAAAATAAACAGTCTATTTTGTAATCCATCTTTTGCTTACAGTAAGCATTAGATACAGAGATATTATTGTTTCCATCCCCAGTGACTTGTTAAGCCTCCTTGAACTCAGTGAGAGAGAGACAAAGAGGGAACACAATTTCCTCTGGGGCGGGAGACTTTTAAAGCCTTTGAGGTGTCTCCGTAGCTGCAGGAATTTTGACATGGGCAGTAAGGACAACCCTCCCTCTGCTCACAGGGGCACCATCTGTGACCCCCAGGATCATCCCAGAAGTGAGGGGCAGGTCCCATGTGTTCCACAGGCATGGAAGAGGATCCTTACCCCAAGGGTGGGCAGTGGTGGGGAGGAGACGTCCTCCTTCCCTCTCACTGCCTCCCCGGATTAAAAAAGTGGAAAGGAGACTCTTCTCAGTCACTCATTTTTATAAAAGGAAAAAAGTGAGGCGGAATAGTGATCATAGCACTATGAGCATAGATAATAATTAAAACCTCTTGACAGCATGGGTTTTTACATTACTCTTTTTATCCTACCAGCTCAGGCAGCACAAGCAGTTAATATTTTTGCAAACGCTTCAGGGGAATGTAGAAGCTTATGGAGGGGTGAGGAAACTCCTTTCCTATCAGCTGTGCTGGCCCTTATCTCAGCTCAAAGTTAAAAATGAAATCCATCCAAAGCATATATTTAGCAATGCTGCATTAGTTCTGCCCCAGTGCCACTTGCTCGTGTGTTGTATCATCCTTTCCTTCCTCTGCTCAGTCTCCTTTAGTTTATCTTGCCTCTGACACGAAGTTTGTCTTCCAGCAGCAATGCTACAGTGCCTGGGAAAATGGGATCTGATCCCAACTGGAGCCCATGAGGGGCCTTCAAAACCAACATAAACACAACCCAAGCACTGCCAGTCCTCGAGGGACCACAAATTGGGCACTTTGGTGGCAAACAAATGTAGGAATGAAGACACCAAGGCCCTCAGGGATGCCGTGGGTGGCATCACAAGGAAAAAATATTTGGGTTACTCTGCTGGATTTTGACTGAAGCTCTCCAGGCTGCACCCACTGTGAACCTCGTTGTGTGAGGGCTGTGGTCACAGGAGAGCTTTTGGGGACCCACAGAGTGGGGTGTGCCCATGGCAAGCACAATTTGTCTAAGCTGTTCTTACCAACCGCCAGGGAAGGAGATGCAACTCCCTTTCCCCAATGCTTTGCTAACTCCAAATCCAAGATCTTCTCCACAGTTCTATTTCTGAAAATTATTCTTATCTTTGGCCTGGAGGACAGGGAAAATAACTATATTTGGGAAAAAACACTGTGTGGTAACTTCAACCCTTGACATGACACCTCCCATCCATCCACCACGTCAGCTCCTGTGAGCCTCCTCTCTTCTAACAGATGCTGTACCCTCATCACCATTTCCAGATGGGATTTCAGTATTATCACCAAAATCCTGCTCTCATCTGCCAACCTATTTGCTCCTCTCCGTGCCTTGTGCGGACTTTCTGTAAATGAGATCAAGAAACTGAATGGGCTTAAAACAAAACAGTTTCTTGCAGTGTTCAGTCACTTTTTAGGAAGATCAGTTCCCTGATGATCCAGGCAGTGCTAAGCCTGTCCCCAACAGGGACTTTTTCTGTCATATCTCTGGCTTCTGATGGCTTAAAATGACTACTCAGTTCCAGCCATGAGTTCAAGCTCCGGTTTCTACCTCGTCACTAAATCCTCCCTTTCATTGCCATTTTCTTATTTCCTTAATAACAATAATCCCGAACACTGTAAATTCTGATTTCTTAAGTCTGAGGAGTAAAGCAGGAAAAAGTGCCAAAACCAAAACCTTGTGCAATGCAGAGTTTAAAGAAAACACATCAGCAACAAGAAGTGTCACCGATGGCACCTGACTTCTCACTGAAAAAGCAATTATTACACCCAACACACAATGCTTGAACCAGTCAATGAAAACCTCTTAACTTTTCTCATGTGAACACAAGTTTTTCTAAAGCTCATTCGATTAAAATGCTATAATTCTGTATAAATGGGAGATTCCATTTCGTCATTTCAGTTCCCAGTCTCAAGTACAAACTTCACCTGTCAGTTGTGGGCAAAATATTAAGGAAAAACAAACCAAACATATGAAGGGTACTACTCACCTATAAAGATTTTGAGCTAGGAAATCTCTTAAATATTATTTGAAATGTTTATTTGGAAAATGTCCATTTTTACCAAAGTTGGGTCATGGGGTGGGGGGGGGGTGGGAGGTATTTGCGCTAGTTAAAGGGAAAAAAGGCTATTGTTGGCAGGTTTAAATTGGTCTGCAAGGAAAAAACCTGCCTTTGGAGCACTTTTTGAGGTCTGCTAGTACACATGAATGATTTAAATGGTCCCTACTGTTAGAAGTATTTATTCTGATAATTCTTCAGACAGTAAATTTGTGGTTTGGGATTAAACACAGCAATATATTTTTAGGGGCGTGATTAACGGTCACAGGTGGACTTAGCTGCAGTGGTTGTGGTGGTTTCTTTCATCTGCTGTCAATTTGGGTTTATTTTAAAACTGCAGTCGCTGAGAGCAGGCACAGCACCCCTTTGCCCAGCCACATCCCAGTGGGGTGGGGGGTCACCGAGTGGGGCAGCTCCTCCCCTGGCTTGAGCTAAAGCCATTTCGTACTGGGAAACACAGCTTAGACAGTGAATTTTGTTGGGTTTTGGGGTTTTTCAGTATCTTGTTTAAAAAATAAAATTTGCACGTAATGGCAGAATTCACAGGAAAAAGAAACACAAATATTTGCAAACCTTACAGCCAGGTAAAGCAAAGCTGATGCCTTCAGAATGTGAGTTGGCTGCTCAGGCATGACTGGCCAAGAAATCCCTGTTGGAGCCCCAGCCTCACACAATTCCCCTATCCTGCAATCCTGGAATGGTTTGAGTTGGAAGAGACCTCATCCCATTCCACCCCTGCCATGGGCAGGGACACCTTCCACTATCCCAGGTTGCTCCAAGCCCCATCTAGCCTGGCCTTGGACACTGCCAGGGATGGAGCAGCCACAGCTTGTATGGGCAGCCTGTACCAGGGCCTCACCCCCCTCACAGGGAACAATTTCTTCCCAATATCCCATCTAACCCTACCCTCTGCCAGCACGAAGCCATTCCCCCTCACCCCACCACCCCACACCCTGCCAAAAGTCCCTCTCCAGCTCTCTTGCAGAGCCTTTGGGCACTGAAAGGTGCTCTAAGGGCGCTCTTCAGTTCCCTTCTCCAGGTGAACAGCGGCAGCTCGCCCATCCCGGCCGGACCCGAGCCCCCCATGCCCACGGGAGCCGCTCCGGGGCTCGGGGCGCGCTCGGCTCCGCGGGGCGATGCTCGGAGGGGCAGCAGCACGAACCCCCGTCGCTCCCGGCTCCAGGAGCCCAGCCGCAGCTCCTGCCGCCCCTCGGGAAGGGAAGGAGCTTGGAGCGCATTGCCGGGACGGAGGGGCAGGATGCGGTGCGCGCTCCAGCCTCCCCATCACCTCCCTCCGAGCGCGGCAGCAAAGTTTGGCGGGTCCGGCTCGCAGCACGGGCGCCGGGGGCTGTGACAGCCCGGACCACCGAGGGACAAGCGCTGCATCTCCCCCAGCCGCCCGCCACCGCCGCATCCCCGCCCGTGTGCCCCGGGCACNCCCCGTGGCCCCCGGGCCCGGCCCCGCCAGCCGCTCTCCCCCGGGGATGCTGCGGGAGCCGCCGAGGGAACGGCAGCAGAGGGAAGGGAGGGGATGCCGGCGCGGAGGCCGCGGGAGCGGCGGGAGGGAGGCGGCGGCGAGGGGCGCACCCGGCCCGGCCCGGCCCCGCCC
>VZTX01018975.1:39946-65742 GCA_013400915.1 Pardalotus punctatus
CGGCGGGATGGGGACACCGCCCCGGCGAGGGGGCATCTGCGGGGCACACCCCCGGGGGCGGCACCTCCGGGGTGACGCCTCCACGGTGACACGGTTCGGGGTGCGTTCTGTATTGCCAGACACCTGCCGGGGTGACGCCCTCCGCGGTGACACTGTTCGGGGTTACATGATCTGTGCCACGCACCTGCCTGGGGGTGACACCTTCCCAGAGTGGCACCCCGGGTCACCCTCCATGCTGCGCGGGTGCCTGGGGTGACACCCCTTCGGAGCAGCATCTGCCAGAAGGGACACTGTGCTCTGCCCTCGGGTACACCCTCTATTGCCACGCACCTGCCTGGGGGTGACAGCCTCCTTGGGGTGCTACCACCCTTAGGCTCTGCCCTCCTTGTGGGTACACCTGCCTGATGTGGGAACTGAGGTGGCACGTGTCAGAGGGATGCTGGTGGCACCATCCTTGGAGTGTCACCAACCCGAGGGTCACTCTGTCCTTGAGGTGCCCCTTCTCTGCCTGTGAGGGATGGCACACCTGCACAGGGATGCGCCCATCAGAGGGTGGCACTGTCCTTGGGGTATGCCCTGCTGTTGGTGCTGCTTCCTTGGGTTGATCCCTCCTTTTGGTGACAGTATGTGGAGTGGCACCAGCCAGGAGAGTTGTTTTCGGCCCAAAGAGCACATCCCCACAGGAGGGATGCTGGGCGTGGGAGCACGGCCCCAAATACACCCTCTGAAGCCCAGCTGTGCCTTTGGCTGGGAGACAAGGTGCACTTGATGGGCAGTTCCTGCCAGAATTCCAAAAGATTTAATAGTGAAAGCAGGATATTCTCCCTCATATCCAAAGTAGAACATAAACTTTGTCTGGACCACATGAATTGCTCACTTAAAAAAAAAAAAAAGAATGGATGCTCATCCCAAGCACAAAGCATGGTTGAACACCAAAATTGGCATCTAGCGTATATGAAAAGTGATCCTGCCACATTTTAACAGTGTTAATTTGTAGCTCTTTGTTCAGCTGCATGAAGTAGCAGAAGGCAGTCACAAACGCAATCTGCGCTCCAAGGTAATAAAGAGCTGTTTGGGAAGCTGGAACAGTGCGTGTAAACACAAGGTCCCTGATAAAATAATGACCAGTCTATGCAACTGTGCTATCATAAATAATAAAATGGCAACTTAATTCAAGAAATCCAATAACATAAATAACTAAAATAACAAGCTGGGGGTAGAACAGAAAGGTTGCTGTAACACAAAACCATTTGTGTTGTAATGAAACTGTCTCTGTTCAACCAGAACAATTGATGTACGTGAAGGCATAAGAGAAACAGCATTTACAAACAGTAAACTTTGGATAAGATAGCAACGCTACAATCTGTTGGAATGCCTGAGAAAGCTCTGTCTTCTTCAGGCAGCTGCACGGTTGTCGGTCCTTACAAGTCCTTACCCTGCAAGCTCTGGGCAGCTCCGCTCTGTCTTTGCTCACAAAGGCACCTGGGGTTTGTTTGATCTCCCCTTCCAGCCCTGGCAAGCCCTGGCTCTGCCTGAATCAAACACCACACAAATAGGTGTGAACTCGAGTGGTGTTTGCTTAATGGTTAAACTAAAATGTTTAACAAGAGCTGCTGTATGGAGATGCACTGTTTTGCTGTCCTGCTTGTTTCCTGAAAGCTGGTCACTAAATCTCAGAGCAAACTCACGTCATGAGTGTTGCCACTGCCTGTCAATACACAGAAGCTGTCTACTAGAAATATACAATTATTATTGTTATTAATCAGATTTTTAATTTACAGGACGTATTTTGGGGGCTTAAAATTTATGGGAGACTCTCAGAAAGCCCTTAGCTTGGCAGCAGGGATGTCACCAGGGTGCCTTCCACTCTCACCACTGTTGGTGAGGGCTGAGAGCAGAGCCTGGGATGCTCCTGGAAAGCAGAGCCATGGCTCAGGCTTGAGAATTTTTACTTAATTTCCTTCTGGCTTTTGAGAATATACATATACGTGTGTGTATCTGTATGATGGATACCTCATTTGCAGACACGGGGGAAGGGAGCTGTGCTGGCAGGCAGGAGCTGAAGGGTCTCGAGGAAAAGGCTGGGTGGGGAGTGTTGCTAGGAGATGGAGGCTCCAGTGTCTGGCAAAGTGGCGTTTTTATTTTTGGTGCAGATCGCACAAAATGGTATTTGACTGTGAAGCAGGGTAGAAATCTCTTCTCCCTGCTTACATTAATCTCTGAATGATCTGGTTTGTGTAGTAGCGTTGCAGCTTATTTAAAACACAAATCAAATGTAGACTGTGTGTTGTTCAGTCCAGCTGGAAGCTGGATGTTTGCAACTCTAAATTTTTTTTTTTCCTTTTTCTATTTTCTTTTTCCCTACTCATTGAGAAACCCCTTGTCTGAGCAGCAGGATCTATGTCTCTCTTTAGGGCAGGGCATCCTCACACGCCTCTGGTTCCTCTGTGGCCAGTTGTCTCTTGTTTTTTCAGACACACTGAGTTCACAATCATTTTTTCTGGGTTTGGGCTTATTAAATACATCCTGCTAGGGCTTGTTCTCTCTTGCTTTGCTGCCTGTGCCTCTTGTTACACCCCAGTGCCAGACAGGAGCCCCCCCCATCCAAGCTGGCTGCACATTCACCCTCCTTGGACAAGGAACTGTGTGATGGCATGGGGAAAGCTGCCATGGAATACCTGGCCCTTCGCTGTCCCTGGTGTGCTGCCAGGGCTGGATTTACTGGAGAAATTGGGTCTGAGTGCTAAAACACTGAAATTTTTTGCACCCTTTTGTGGGATGAAGGAGTCCTGGGCAGAAACACAGGTCCCTTGCAGATCACAGAGTTTATGCCACACACTCACATTTTGCTGTCTTGGGCACTAAACTGCCTTCACTCGATATTCAAGGGGAATTTTTTTTTGGAGATGCAGGGCTAAGCAGCAGGATGCTGAAGGGCTTGGGAGGGCACCAAGGAAAAGCTGGGTGCTGCCTGTTGCAACACTGCCTTCAGTCACTGTCATGGAACTACAGGAGGGTTTGTAGCTCAAAATCTCAAGTCGTGTCCGGCCTCCCACCTCAACACCCTGCCCCTGTCAGCACTTTTGGGTGTTGTATTTTTCCAGTTCAACGTAACCAAAAAAATTCCAGGGATGCTGTGTATCTGTTAACACAAAAGCTTGACTTCCAGGGTGTGCTATCTAACCCTTGTAAGTGCCCTAAATCTGTGGATTTTCGGTAGGATTTGCATTCCCAGTCTGTTTTGGGAGGAGATAGTTAATGAGATAATACAGCAGCGGGTGAACTGTGACACGTGAAATGGGTTTTTTTTGAATGTTGGAGAATCTGCACGTATCAGAGGCAGCTTATGCACATCAGATTTGTAACCAAGCAATTCCCATTTATATTATGTAAGTGATGTCATTTATCAAACCCCATGTAGCAGCCAAGAGCAGATGTTGAACCATTTTTGCTACAGTGTTGGAAATTAACTTTTCTGGGGGTTATTAAAATTTTTAGTTATTCAAATACAATCTTGTGATTGTAATATAATGGAACAACAAGCAGAATTATTCCAAAAAAGTAATGGATGTGGGTCCGATGTGTATTATGGCCTCTTGTCGGTGTTGGGTGAAAATCTGTGTGGCAATATGTGATGCTCTGGTGGGAATGTGTCCTGGAAACTCTGAATGAGAGTGGGGAAGGAGTGTGGTATTTCATGCATTGAAAATAGACCATTTTAAGCATGCACATGATAAACATCAATTTCATGAGGAGGCTGCTGAGGAGAGACTGCCTGCCTGTGCAAGCACTGGGTGCACAACACCCTAACCAGCAGCTAGAGGAGGATGTGATTTCTGAGTGGATTACTCCTACATGAGAATGAGACTTCTGGGTAAGATTTTAAGGGTACAAATGAGTAACTGGATTCCTCCACCCATTAGAATGTAATAATAATGAATCCTTGATGTTTTTTATATGCTCTGTCATTAGTGTGATGGTTTGGTTGGGGGGTTTTTAAAGCAGATAGTTATGGTTGGACTCTGTGATCCTAGAGGTCATTTCCAACCTTACAATTCCAACAACCGACCTTCCAACAATTCTATGATCCTCTATGCGCTAGTCCCTTTTCTACAACCATGGAATCAATTTTTTAGGCTTTATCCACAAATATGAAGTCATAGCCAGAAATATGATGGGTGTGAGGAAGGTATGGAAAGGTCGGGGTGTATTTTTTTTATTTTCATGCACTCTTACCCTCCTTTTCTTTACAAGTTGTGGGCAGCACAGTTTCTACAGAACCTCTGTAGCCTCAGCAGCAAATCCTGGAAGATAACTTGTAGCAGGGTGCAGGCAGTGACTGTGTGAGCTGCTTGTGGCATTTTTTTCAGTAGCTCGCCAAGAATGTTTTCTTTTAGTGCATAATCTGTGAGATAATCCCAGATGCACAGGGAAGGCACTTGCTGGTGAGGAGGAGTTCAAAGTTTATCCTCACCCTTCGCTTTGCACCCATGAGCATCAATTCCAGGGACAGTCTGAGGAAGAGTTTAGGCTTTGGTCTGCTGCCTGCACAATAGATCCAGCCTTTTCTGACCTTGATTTGAAATGTTGTTTAAAGATCCACGACCTCGCAGCCTCAGTCCACTATTTCCTTGCCCCATCTGAAGCATTTTCTGTATCAGAGCACTGCAGCAAACAGGGAGGAACAGCATGTTCTCCACGTCCACAATGGCCAGGACAAGAATAGGGCTAAAATTAAACCACACACAGATGGTATGAAATGAAGAAATACTTGAAGTGAGGCTTATTGAAGTGTCAGAATCTGTTATTTGGACAGGGCTGTGGAGTGCAGATGTTCCTGCCTGGGGTGGAGGGATGCTGCGAGCTCAGTCCCTGCACGTCCAGTGCCTGGTTCATGCCTCAGCCAGGACCTCAGGATTTGGGTTCAGCCCCTGTGGGATGCTGGGCAAGCTGTCAAGGGTTACATGCAGTTAAGGCTTGAAGTGCCCAAAGTAGGAGAGATGGAGCTGAGCTGAAGTCGAAAAATCCCCATCCAAATCTTCCACTTGGCTGCTGCCAAGCCCTAATGTTTAAGTGGCTTTTATTTTCCTTTTGCTTTTAAGCTCCCCACCTGGGAATCTGCCAAAAGTTAGACCTCTATTATTAACCCAAACTGCTCCACTTTTAACAGGACTGAGATGTGAAGTTACTAAGCTCAGAACAACCCAGGGAGCTGATATTCCTCTTCATCTTAGGAGCATCTTTGGTGCCTTGTGGTACCTGCAGTTCAGGACAAAGCCTTACCTGTGGGAAATCAGGCGTTCTAGTTCCCATTTCCAGTTGTGTCAACATATCACCTTCAATCACCATTTTTTAAGTAAACCTAGATGTTAAATTATTTTTATTTAGCCCTCAATCTGTCTGTGTTTCAGTTCCCCATCCTCGTAACTCATTCCTTCTCCCCGCCTGTGTCTGAGAGGGCATTTTAGGCTGGAAACTCTCCGAGCTGTTCTGAAAAATGTCTGTATTTATGGCAGGGCATTACACTTGGTGGCAGGCTGTGAGTATGATGGGTTGGCTGTACCTTTGACAGATTTGTCCCTGTTGTTGTCCCTCAGCTGGGCCGTAGCACATAGTCCTGTTTGTGTGTGTATTTTTAATAACTATGTCGTTTTAACTGAAATGCCTCTCCCTGGCCCTGGCACTCTCAGGGAATCACTCTCGCCCTCTCTCATCACAGTGGCAAACTGAGAAATGTTTCCTTTAGTCAGCTGGTGGAGAGGAGGAGGATTTATGAATCGGAGAAACACATTCCTGATGTGGAATAGGCACATTCCCCATCCCCCCCACTGCCCCCTGCTCAATAAAAGCACCATTTGTGTGGCAAATAGCCAAGGGTTTTATGAATACAGCTCTTACTTTCTCCAGCTGCTAGAAACCTTTCTCAAATATGAATTAAAATAAAAAGCCTTGCTAGACACTTTTAGCGCTCATAATTCTGATATTTTTGGTCTGTGGTGGGGAGTTCTTGCATCAGAAATCTTGGTTGGAGAGGCTTGAGTGGCTTCTTTCAAATATTATTAAATTGAAAAAAAAATCTGGAAGATGTATGACTTTAAATAATCTCCCCCATTACAAGGATCATCAGGAACTCAGTGTGATTATGTCCCTAGATTTGATGATCCCCTCACTGTTATGACTGTGCAATTCTGTCTCTGATATTTTATAGAGGCTTCCCCTTCCTTCAGAAGCCATTGGGGTGAGTTCTTGAGAAGCTGGTCCAGTTGGAATTAAGTATTTTTAATAAATCAGTTACTGGAGGGAAAAGATTGAGACAATTCCATGCATAGGAATATCTTCCAGGTTTTAAGAAAAGCATTTTAGATTCCATCATGGGAATGAGTTTTGGTAGGAGATGCAGGAAACCACAGTAGCGTTAGCAAGATGGTTATTTAAAAATCAAATTAAAAATCCATTTCTGTCAGCATAAGTTTTTCCCCCTCCCTCTAACCCCCTGAATATACTTTTGAGAGAAAAGCCTGAATAACTTTGGATATCGACAGGCAGTGACAGAGGGATCACCATGCAGGAGGAAGGGGCTCACACTGTGGCTCATCAGGACCTTCCCAGACATTTTGTACATCTGTATTCCAGCCATGTGGCAGCCAGCAAGGCAAGGAAAGAAGTCTGGACAAATGTAAAATCTCACTCACTCAGATTTTGAACACAGATCAAGAAAATGTGTCTGGGGAGTGGAATCTAGTTGTGTGTAGGTTGCAGTGGCATGAAGATGGAGTGGGTGTAAGCTGCAGACATTCATTGAATGGTCTCTCACATATTCCTAGACCTGTGCACAGCAAGGAGAGGTGGAACTGAGAGCAAATCTTGCCTTATGAATTAGGATGGCATGGCAACAGGATGGCTCGATTCATTTGCAAGTTTATTTGCAGTAGGGATTTCCCACTACCGCTGCATCAGCCTGAATCCCAGCCAGATCAGAGATCAATTACAGAGCCTCTTAAAGATGGAAAATTAGCCAAAGGCCCATCAATGCCTTTGCATTGGGATATACACTCAGAAATTCAGATTTTTGCTGACTGGTGGGAAAAATGTGTTGCACATCAATTGCACATCAGTCGTGGTGGCATCATCTTTGAGAAGGAGAAGTTCCATGTCTGTAATGGTTGTGTAAAGGGTGCCAAAGAACAGATTTTGATTCCATGACTGGCATTTCAGCATGGCTGTGAGTTGGAGCCTTGTCTGAGGCTGCAGCAGCATCATCTATGTGGGTCACCGAGCTCAGCACGGCCGCAGTGGGGAACGTGCGAGAGCTGTCGCACTCATTTGGAGAGAAGCCTTAATTATCCAGAAGCTCTGATGAGAAATAATTGCTAAAGGCTTTAGTACAAGTTGCCATTGTCCAAGAAGTTGTTGTCCCCCTCGGCTGCTCCGCAGGAATTTTGTGCACCCAAGCTTTCCCTGGCATCAATGGAGCCTGGAATTACTGTGCTTCTATATAGGGAGGTGAGACCTCTTCCATGGGCAGTGATGATCCCTCAGCTAAAGTGGGAATTCTTTACAGCACAGCCACCTGACCACATACAAAACCCTCTAAGATGTGTGTACAAACACCAGCTTGCAGCATTCCTAAGGGAAATTCCTCTCCAACCTGTGTGTCCTATTGCCATGGAAAAGTCACAATGAGTTAGGGCCAAAGGGCCGCAGTATTGTCACCAAAGTTTGTTACTCATATTTTACCAATCAGAAGATAAACCACAAACCACACATATTAAAGGGTGTCTTCCCTGTTTCCCAGGCTTCTGAGTTAACCTCTGTCCGATGCTTTCTTTACTAACTCACCAGTGTATCTGGAAAATAAACCTAAAATTAACCATCCATGTTAGAAACAAACAACCCAAAACCTCTTCCATGAGAAATAACAATCTTTTGTCTCTATTTTTTGTTCCTAAGTAGCAGCCCCATGACACCCTAACTGTTCCCACTAGATGCAGCAGCAGTAGTACTAGATAGTTAGGGATATCATATTTTGCTTATGCTGCATTGTGTGTTTGTGCATCAGTTTAATTTCATAGTCTTCTATGGCTGCTTTTATAAGCAGGGATATCATTTTACTTGTGTCCTATTACAAGTTTGTGCATTAGTATAATTTTCCACTTTTTTTCCAATGCCTGCTGAAAGCAGTTGGCTTTTCCCATGGACTTCAGTGGATGTTGTGCCACGAATTTACTGATTAATTTGAGGAATGCTATATCAGAATAATCCTACAAATATTTTCTAACCAACTCATGTGATACCAGACATCATCCTACAGTAGCATTTTTGTCCCTTTCTCATGCCTTGTGTAAATGAAAGCGATTTTCACAGCTGGCCTTCCCATCAGTTGCTCCTGCTGCCTCGAGATTAAATCTCCTAATCTGGTTTTATCATTTCTGTCACTCAGCCATACTGGTTTAATCCCTTCTGCTCTGCTAAGGCCATGGAATGCTTCCAGAGAGAGGATGCCCTCCGGAATGGGAGCCTTGGAGCTGGCGTGGCTGTGGGAGCCGTGCTCGCATCCTCTGCAGAAGTCTTTGGAGACCTGCTCTCAGATGAGAATCTCCATTTTTCACAGCCACTTGAGTAGAAATCAAAATGTTTTTGCCAAGTTTGCTGGGCCGGGAGGGAAAATCTGGAAGGCGCAGATGTAGGTGGAATCTCGTGAGCTTCCCTGGGGAACCCTGCACCAGCACATATTGTTGTGCAGGAATGACAGTGACAAAGCTTAATTAGTAATAAAATGAGGTCTCGTTGAGTCCCTCAGTGACATGTCTGGACCAGGCTGGGGTGTGTAACAAGCAGGAAAGAACAGATGACTTTGGGTCTTGTAAGTTGGCACATGGAAACGGAGCCCTGCTGTGCTCCCGACCATCTGAGCCGCACATGTTCAGTGAAGGTGCTTGGGATTTGGCTCTTATCTCTGCATGGGAGGAGTGGGAGATAAATCTGAAGGGTTTTCCAGACTAAAGGAACTTATCGAGTGATACTGAAAGCAGACGGCGCAGAGCCAGGCTCGCATTTGGCCCTTGCTTTGAGCGGAGTGGAAAGAAACTGTGGCCAAGGATCAGCTGGAAAACCATTTAACCCTCCTTGAGACTGAACAGCAGCTTTGCTGAGAAAGTCTGGTTTGGAATACAAACCTGAGAAAAATAACCAGAGCAATGATTGATACAGTGATTGACAGCATGTCTTGTAGGACAACCTGCAAACTCGCCTGTGGAAGGTTATCCCGTGTGTGATCACGGGCTCTGATGAGGTAGAGCTCTAAAATATGAGAGGTTATAGTGGAAAAAATGCTGCTTCTGCTCCTTTTCGCTTCTTCTGATGTGCCTTTTCCTTGCCCTGCCTGCATCTCAAATTCTCGTTTAGGCTTTAAATTAGTTAGGGCAAGTAGAAGCAGAGGGATTATCTGAACAGATTAATACATCCTAACATTGAGGGCTTTTTTATTTGTTGAATTCTTCATTGTGTGTTACATCTCAGTTGTCTGGTCTCCAGCTCAGCTCATCCTCTACATTCACTTGACCATATTTGCTGTGAGTCTTTATTCTCAGTTCATAAAGTGCCCATTCTGACTCTTTTGTTTTTCTTTTTTTTTTTTCTTCTTTTTTTTTTTTTTTATTTTTTCCCCTTGCTGTCCTGCTCCTCCTGAAGGTCCTTGTATGGATCCAGAGGAGGGGAACAAAGCTGGAAGGCATGTCCTGGGACGTGGAGAGGGAGGTGCTGAGCTCTTCTCCCTGGTATCCAGTGGTAGGACATGTGGGAATGGTTCAAAGCTACACCAGGGGGGGTTTAGACTGGACATTTACCAGGAGTGTGATTGTGTTGAGGAATTGTGTTCATAATGATAAGTGATAAATAAATGGTGTCTGATGCTTTTTCTTCTTTCTAAAGTGATTGCAGCTATACAGGTGAGGAATGGTAGATGGGATTTTTGGCTGATTTTTGGCTGGTTTTGCAATTTAAGACAGGTTGAGACTCTTGTACAGGGATTCCCCTCCACTGGTTTAAGTGAATTGATTTTGCTGTACTGTCACTAAAATGAAAGAATGGAAACCAAACCCATCTCCTGCTTAGCTGTGCAGTAAAATTGCTATGGATGGCCAGATCTTTATACTCAACTGTTTATGAAATCACTCACTTCCTTTGTCTTGCAGAAACACTGTGATATCCAGGCAAGCTTCGAATTCCATCTCTCTTTTCAGTCCGTGGTAACCAACCTTTTATGTAGGGTCACGATTCAGGATACTCTTGGGTCCCCATGTGCAGTAGAAGCAATTTTTATTCTTACTGCAGCCCTGGTGCTTCTTGAGCCCTAATGAAGAAAGCCTGTGGGGTTTTATTTGTGGAACTCATAGCTGAAAATCTGGATTCCTTGCTGCTTATCCTTCATTTGGAGTCCAGTGCTTTCCTGTTTTTATGAAGGATGAGGCTCTGTATTATCAACACTGTTTTCAGCACAATCCAGAATACAGACCCAGACCAGCTCCTATGAAGAAAATTAACTCTACCTCAGCCAAAACCAGCAGAGAATCTTAAGAAAAAATCCCACAAGAACTAACCTCATACCCCATCCTACTCCAGCTGCAAAGCAGAGGTTTTTGGTCTGCTTTCTTCGACATAAACACTGAGCAGTGTCTGTTAAGACAGCTTTCCAGAAAAAAAACCCTATCAAAACAGAAGGCATTGTGTATATTTCCAAGGGCAAAAATGAGATTCATTGTTCAGTGCATAAATGAGAATAATTTCAGTATTCAAGATATGCGAACCTGTGGGACATGTACTTATGATTACTTGATATTTTCCAGTTATTTTTAACTGATGTATCATCTGATGTAAATCTCTCTTTATTAAATGCAGTGTAGCTCAGGGAATAGAGCGCTATCAACCTTCGGAATTCAGTAAAAAGCTAAGAAGAAATTAAGGGTCTGTGTCGGAGAAATTGGATGTAAACATCTGCTGGGCTGCCTTTTGCATCCTGTAGGGAGTTTGTCTGCTTTTTATAGCAACTCTTGTCACCTAATGCAGAGGGATTTTGAGCCACAGCCTGGGATCCCTCAGCACTGTTGCACAGCAGTCGGTTAATAGAAGACATTGTTCCCTGTAATGTAATGCTGTTATTGTTTCAAATATTTTGTTCAAGTTCTTTAATCTCTCCTCATGATCATCCCCTTCTGCATTTTTAATTATCAACGCTTTACATGAAGAAAAGCTGAAGTGTGAAAGATTAGATAAGGAAACGTTCAGCATCCAGCAGCCCTTTGCTCAGAGGGGTTGCGAACAGGACTGTTGCACTGATTTGTTGAACCACAGCCTGTGTTTTATCAGCAACACACACATCAAATGCACTGTGCACAGCAAATAAATACAGCTTCGAACAGGAAAGAGACCCCTTTCAGCATGGTGCTTCTGCTTGCTGGCTCATGTGAGAGAACAAAAAGAGTGAGGCTTTTTTTGTAAATGAGGAATGATGGAATAGGTCTACGAGAACAAGATTAGGCTCCTTGCAGATCTGGGGGTGGCTGGTTTGCTCCTGATTCAGAGTGATTCATGAGCTGTCACACGGATGGCCTCAGCCAGCACCCAGGGGAGAGAGGGCAGTGCTCAGGGGGCTGCAGGCTGCCTTGGGACCCTGTTCTAAGGGGGAGCTGGCCCTGGAGAGGAAATCCAGCTAGAACACCCTTGGGATCGTCTGTGCCCTCAGGCTGGGGATTTCAACCATGCCCTATAGACACCATGTTTATGTTCCAGTATAACTGGTGAGACTGGCTCTGCCCGTGCCCTGCTGTTTTCCTGCCCAGAACTGCTGCGCAAAAATGCACCTGTTCCTGATGGATTTTGCTCCATTTTATCATAGAACAACTCCTAAACAATTTAAGTGAAGCTTTTCTATGGCAGCTCTAAGTCAAAATGAAGTCTCACTACCCTTCTGTGCAAGTTCACCTAAGGTTAATTTTCAATGGTTTTCCCAGGTGCAGAATCTGCTGTTCCTGATGCGTCGAATGATGTTGGGCAACATCTACCAGCACCTCCAGCTGCCTGGGGGGGTCTGTTCTCCCTTAGATGGGGACTTAAAAATTTGAAGAGAAAAAACATTTTAACAGGGACTGTAGTGACAGGACAAGGAGTGGTTGTTTTAAATTAAAAGAGGAACAATTCAGACTCGATATCAGAAAGAAATTTTCTATGATGTGGGTGGTAAAACACTGGCACAGGTTGCCCAGAGAGGTGGTGGATGCCCCATCCCTGGAAGGGTTCAAGGGCAGTTTGGATGGGGCTTTGAGCAACCTGGGATAGTGGAAGGTGTCCCTGTTCATTGCAGGGGGCTTGGAAGTAGATGGTCTTTAAGTTCCCTTTCAATCTAAACTGTTTTATGGTTCTGTGACAGCCATGGCCCCATTTTAAATCTTTCTGTCCTGCAGAAGTGTTGAAACAGGGGAGGAAAGGGCACACATGGGACTGTTGGTGATACACTGAAGAAACAAGACAGAGTGTGAACAACATCTTTAAACAAACGGGAGCTGAGGATTGCTGCAGAAGCCCAACACAAACATTCCTCTTGCTGGTGGGAGATGGAGCAGCCCCCTGCCTTGTGTCCTGCCCTCTGTCCATCCAGGACACTCTCCAGCTACTCCTCCTCTCCTCAGGCTGGGAGTGATTGCAGTTATTACACAGGCAGCGTTATCCAATCGATTTTCTTAAATACACTGCAGGGCCTGCTCTGACCGAGATCACTCCAGCAGGTATTTCTTCCCACATTAAAGCCAATTAACTTTGCATGGGTGTGAGTGAGAGCACCATCGAGTCCAGTTTTGCCCTCTCTGTGGATCGGTTCACGCTGGCTGAGGCTGAGTCTCCCATCTTTGCTGGAGGCAGAGCCTCCTGTGCGTGTGAAGGCCGGGCCTGCACGGAGCCATTAGAGCAGGGCAGGCCTTTGATCTCAAAATTGCACCACTTGAAATTGCAGGTGAAAAAAAAACTGAGTTAATAAAACAGCAGGCAAGCCTGCAAGTGAATCATTTCAGCTCCTCCCAGAGCAGGCTCAGTCCCTCAGAAACAGGAGGCAGGAGCCACGTGTGACCCCAGGGGTACGGGAATGCTCCCCATGGCCTCGCTGCAGCAAGAGCGAGGACGTGCCGGCTTTGGGAGGACAAGATGCCGGCAGAAGCGGAGCAAAGCAGGACGAGGGGTGGGTGAGAGTGTGCCATGTGGCAGTGGGACCACACCAATTCTACCAGTGCGGGTCCTAATACAACAGGACCTTGCTGGTGGAAAACCTCCTGATCTAAGCACCCCCTGGAAAACACAATGGTATCTCCCCAAAACTGTGTNGTACAGCACCAGAGCAGTGCTGGCTGAAATGATCTCTCACAGCCATAGAGACACTTTGGGTAAATGCAGAGGCTGTTCCACCCCTCCTCAACCCTCGGCATTAGTGCCACAGCTCTTGGGGAGCCATGGGGAGCTGTGGAGGAGCAGGATGATGTGGAGGAGCAGGAGGCTGTGGAGGAGCAGGATGATGTGGAGGAGCAGGAGGCTGTGGAGGAGCAGGAGGCTGTGGAGCAGCAGCGCCGTGCAGCCTCCTGCCCTGGCCCCGAGCTGTGGAGCTGAGCGTGGCGGAGCGCCCAGGCAAATTCGGCTGGCTCTGCACCCCAACGCCATCCAGCAGCTCCCAAACCACACCTGGCTTGCTCCCTGCCAGCTCCTGAGCAGCCTGAGCGGGGTGGATAGACGTGCCCCGGGGATATGTCTGCATTGCAGCGCAGAGGTGAGACCTGGGCTGCGTGAGACACACCTGGGCTTGTCCTTGGGAGCCGTGGGGCTGCAGAGCACCCAGGACATGGGAGATGTGTGCTCCTGGCCTCTGGGAACGGGGTGTGGAGAAGGAACAGGAAGGTTTTTAGCCTCAGAGAGCCTCATGATGCTTTTGGGGTCTGAGTCTGGCTGGTGGAAGGACTTTATGCACTGGCGTGTGCTGTGTTCACCGGTAGGGTGGCTATTCTGTGGAGATCATGGAGAAAAATCACGGAATCACGGAATCATTTAGGTTGGAAAAGACCTGTGAGGTCATTGAGTCCGGCCACCAGCCCAGCACTACCAAGGCCACCACCAAACCATGTCCCCAAATACATCTACACATCTTTTATATCCCTGCAGGCATGGTGACTCCAGCACTGCCCTGGACAGCCTGTTCCAAAACCTGACAACCTTTTGGTGAAGAAAATTTTCCTAATATCCCATGTAAACTTCCTAACCAGCAGCACTGGGAAGTGGAGAAAACGGTAGTGCTGGGGTTGGGAAAAATGCACTGTCCTCTTCCTTAGAGTGCCTGGACCTTGGAGTTTGACTGAGGATCCTCAGCCCTGTGACCTGGCACTGGGGCAAACCCCAACCCTTCAGGTGGGTGGTTCATCCCCAGGAAACCAAAACCATCCAAACAGATTTTAGATGAGTCCAGAAAATGTTACCTTCTAAAGAGGTCCCATCTCCTGAGTCTGTGCTGCCAATGTAGTTGCTTATTCCTGAAAATCTGTATTAGAGACAAAAAAAAAACAACCAAAAAAACAGGTAGATAAAGAAGTGGTCAGAAGAAATTTTATCAACCCAAATCACCAGTGATTTTCAGTGGGATCTTGGAAAATAAAGTCTGGCATGAGCCAGCAGCCCCTGGAAGAGAAGAGGAGTGGAGATGATTTTCCCTTCCAGCAGCTCCAGGCATGCATGAGGCTCCTCTGCTCTTGGCACTCAGCACTAGATGGCATCCAAGGTGGGAATTCGGGCTCCCAAAAGCAGTCCTGGACTCAGAATTTATAATTGTGGCAGGAATCAAAAAAATGAGGATCCCATCTGGATGAGGGGAAAAAAATCAAAGGGCCAAGGAGGTGGAATTTTCCCATTTCCTGCTGCCATCTCACTGTGGTGCAGCTCACCCCGGGGTCTGTTCCACCATCTCAGCTGAGTGCTGGGCCACCAGGATGGGAAAATAATGTGACAGAGTGAAGAATAAAGGCATCACCTGCAAGTCAAGGTGCATTAAAGTCTGCAGGGATGCATTCACCCATCCTCTTTTTCCTCTGGGTGCTGCCAGCCCTGTGGGTGCTTGGAGACACGGCACGCTGTACACGCTGCTGCCTGTTCATGTGGTGTCCCTTGGTGTCACTCAAGGTGTGCAGCCTGGGGACAGCTGCAGGTGACTGGAAATGCAGCTGCTCTGAGCTGGGAAACATTTCCCAATGAGGGAATTACCTTTGCATCATCCACCTTGTTTACTAAATAAGCCAAATTGTCCCTAGGCCGTTGATGGGATTTGGGAGAAAGCAGAAGCACCATGAGAGATGATTCTTGCCTGGGAGATTTTTCCTCCTCTTTACCTTGCAGATATCTTCCTGCTGATGTGGGATGAGGAGGAGAAGTGCCCAGCATCTCTCCCTGTCCCACATCTATGTTCTGCTGGGAGGAAGGTGGGATTAGCCACCACCAGCCTTCAGCTTGGGCAGCAAATTATTTGCTTTTATCGCCTCTCAACTAAGCCACAGCCATGAACAGGTTCATCAGGAGAGGCTGCTGTGCTTGGCCGCGGCTCAGGGCCAGCACTCCAATGCACACAAAGGTGTGAGGAGCAGACAGGTCATGGTTCCATGGCCGTGGGTGGCTGCCCGGAGGTGCAGGAGCCATGGGAGAAACACAAGGCTCCCTCCCTGCCCTGTTTGCACGGTGCAGGTGACCTTGAGTTTAACAGCTTAATGAGCACTGTGGGACTGCCAGCACCATTTCCTGGTGCCCTGGCCCTGCTGAGGAGGGTGCTGAGGTCCAAGTCCTGGAGGTGGCTTTACAGCCACCTCTCCTGAGCCTTTTCAGTCCTTCTCCAGCTGAGCAAAAGGTTCTCAGGTCTGAATATCTCACCACCACCCAGAAACCATTCTCCCTCTTAAACACCTCTGTGCTCGTACCTTTTATTTTTCTTTTCCTTGTGTTTTTCTGGTGTGAACACAGCACCAGGCAGGGATGCAGGAGAGCTTTATCGAGGTTCTGTTGGAGTCTGAAATACTTCTCTTCCCAAAAGTATACGTACCTACAAGAAATAGCTTCAACCCAAGCCCTGAGTAGGCAGAGGCACTACAGACTGCTGTTTGTGTGCCCATTCCTTTTGCCTGCAATTATGGGGAAATTGCCATCGTGTAAGCAGCAGCTGTATGAATAACTCTACTATTTGTTATTATTAGTCCTAGATGTGTGTTTTTCTTGAGATCATATCTGCACAAGAAGGCACATTAATAATAGCCCTTTGAACTGGCCAGGTTTAATTTCTATGGATCATGAAACTTTTGAAGCAAGGTGCTGTTTATTGCTTTCTTTTAAAATCAAAGGTCTTAAGCCGCAGCAGAGAGAGCTCTGCGTTGTCCAGGCTGAGTTCTTGTAAGGGCAGGCGGTCATGTTGAGCTCACTCTCCTCATCTGGCATCAGCAAAAGGGTCTCGTGTTACAGCCTGGTGCCAGCCTATTTTAGGAAGCAAGATTCCCCTTTTATGCAATTATTTTTCATGTGAGTTTAAGTTCTGTGCTCGTTTGCTCCTTGCTTGTTTCGGTCTGTTCTCTCTCTTGCCTTCAGGTGGGGTGTGTGATACAGAGAACAACAGCTTCTCAGCCACCAGGGTGCTGTCTGAGTATTGAAAATGTGAGCAAGAACGGGTCAAGAAATAGAAAAAAACACGTGGAGTGTCCAGCTCTGGAGTCCTCATCATAAAAGAACATGGAGCTGCTGGAGTGAGTCCAGCCACAAAGATCGTCCGAGGGCTGCAGAACCTCTGCTCTAGACCCAGACTGGGAGAGCTGCGGGTGGTTACCTGGAGAAGGTTCCAAAGAGACCTTAGAGCCCCTTCCACTGCCTAAAGGGCCTCCAAGAGCACTGGAGAGGGACTTTGGACAAGGACATGCAGTGACAGGACAAGGGGCAATGGCTTCACACTGACAGAAGGCAGGGACAGATTAGATAGTGGGAAGAAACTCTTCCCTGCGAGGGTGATGAGGGCTTGGCACAGGGTTCCTAGAGAAGCTGTGGCTGCCCCATCCCTGGAAGTTTTCAGGGCCAGGTTGGACAGGGCTTGGAGCAACCTGGGATAGTGGAAGGTGCCCCTGCCCATGGCAGGGGGGTTTGGAACAAGATGATCTTTGATGTCACTCCCAATCCAAACCGTTCTGTGATTTTGTGAAATGATCATGTTTTCTCTTTGAAGACTGTTATTAGGAGCTTTTCACCCAAGTCCAGTAGGAAAGAGTAAAATCAGGTCTGGGTTCCTTAATGCACATCATGACCTACTGGTATTTTTTGGGCTGCTCAGGTGTTCATGGCCACACAAGCACGTGCAGTCACAGCCACCCAAGCTGGTGGTCCCTGAAGAGAAGATGAAAACAAACCCAAATGAAAACAGTGCCTTGTCAGACCTGTGTGATTTGTGCTTCTGGCACTGGGTTTGTTACCCCAAAAGGCACCTCTTGGGGAGCATTTTTCCCCACTTTCCCAGCAGCTGGTGGGACGAGGCTTTGCTGAAGGCAGGAGGGTGTAAAGGTGGGATGGTGGCTGGGGAAAGGTGGGCAGCTGAGGACAGGTAAAATGAGAACCCAAAATGCATCATTTTGGGGGAGGAGTGTGTCTTTTTCTTTCATTTTTCAATCCCAGTGTTTCAAAATAGTCTCGTGGTTTGGAAATAGGAGGATTTTGACATTCAGTGTT
Organism: Pardalotus punctatus; assembly: GCA_013400915.1. NCBI lineage: Eukaryota > Metazoa > Chordata > Aves > Passeriformes > Pardalotidae > Pardalotus > Pardalotus punctatus. The sequence goes on from VZTX01018975.1 coordinate 57,713, forward strand.
TGGTGTTGGCAATACTGATAAAAGAGGTAAAGGGTCCGTGACAGAGCACACGAGTTATTTGTGGGCTGTTGGGAAACAACTGTTAGTGAACCTGTGTCTTTGTGTGTTTAAAGTGTAGTTCCTGACATTTATTGCCAATTTTAAAGGGATTTACTATTTGCTATTTCATAATCCCTGATTCAGAGCAAATTTGCAGATTTTGAAGATCAGAAGAGACCATTAATGCCATACACTGACTCTCTGGAGAGCTGAAGCGACCTAACTTCATCCCCTCCTGTACTGAGCCCAATATTTTGTGTTCAGCTGTACCAAAAAGGCAAGATATGAAGGTAGAAAGATCAACCACTAGCCCAATACCCAATACTCAAAAATGTGTTCCAAAGTCTCATCATTATCACTATTTAAAATAAAATGGATAATGTACTTCTGGGGTTTTTTTATCTACCTTTGGCTATAAGAATAATTTATGCCCAAATATTCACATAAAAGCAAGTATTTCTTCATCCTATTCAAAATAAAGGAAAAGATAGGCTGGATATATATCCCAGGGAATCTGCATGGCTTTAAAGGGAAAATAGCCTCCTTCTAGTTGTTTGATGCTATGGTGTGCAAGGCAACTTTGTGTGCATTTGTAAAGTCATTTGATCTGTATTAAGGTCAATATGATAATTTGAACATAATTTTTTTCTTCTTTACAGGTATTTCTTCAGTCTTTAGAAGCCCAGTGTCCCAAGCAAAATTAAACTGGCACAGAAAAGTGAAAGATGAAGGGAATTTTGTGCACTTAAAGAGAAAATGAAAAAGTTTTTAAACTGGAAATGTGTGTGACAAGTGGGAATGGGCCTGGCTTGGTGCCTTCTGGCTATTAAAAGGTTGTTTTGCAAGATAATTTTTGGGAAAAACTTGTGGCTAGAAAGAGGTGTGAAACAAATGGTTCATGTTGAGTCAGTAATTTAATGCTGTAGTTTTGTAATGTGCTGCAAACCCAAACTGTGGATCCTACCACTCCTGAGTTTTTGGGCCTGGCTCTTATCACAGAAGCAAACAGCCTCTGTGAAAGGATTCAGAACACAAATGGGGGAGAAAATCCTTTTCAGAGCTATAAAACCCTCTTCTGTTCTAAGGACCTCGATCATTTCTGGCAAGACTTTCAAAGAAAACAGTGTCGAGATCCTCTCAATGAATAGCAACATTAATATATTAGGTGTGCATTATGTAAATCCATACTTCAGTGGAGCACTAGATAAGATAAATGGGAGCAAAGAGCAGGCTTTGAAGGCTGCTGGTGAGGTTTTTTGTGTGTACTGTGCCCCTTGAAGGCTCAGTGTAGAACTCAGAGCCCACTGAGGTCCTGCCATCCCCTCCTGCTCAAGGGGTTGCTGCCGTGTAACCACTAAATTTTGTCAACACAGCCCTGAAATGCTGTGGCTGAGCAAGGCTGTGCCTGGAAAACCTCTTTTCTCCCTGTTTTGGTGCAGAGCTAGGAAAGTTCCTCCACGGCAGAGCTGGGCTGTGCAGCTCCTTTACATCCATCCCCCTGGCACAGCACGGCACAGATGGATGACCAGAGTTACAGCAAACTCGGTCTGTGTGCTGGAGCAAATATTTGGGGAGGGTCCAGCCTGGCCCTGGCAAACACAGTGAAATACTTGAGGCTCGTGGACAATGACTTATCGAGATATGGAGACTTGGGAGCAGATAAGCCCAGGGACTCGTGCATTGTTCACAAATCCCTGGCCTGGCCCTCGCGGCTCACGTGAGGTGGAAACAGGAGCGATGCTGCAGCTCTGTCCTGGTGAAGCTCCTTTTTTTTGGGGTGTATTACTGTGCAGGACAGGATGCACAGAGGGTCCCCACACGTGTGGCCATGTGTTTCACTTTTTTCTTGTGCGGCTCCATTTCTTGATGAGCCCCATTCTTGCTCCTTTTTTTTTTTTGTTTGTGATGTCTTTCAAAAGCTTCCCTAGTTACACACCCAGGACCCTCCAGTATCAACCCAGTCTTGACTGACATTGGGAAGGCACAAACCCCATGTTCACGTCACCTTTCCTGCAGCCCCACGGTGGCCACCACACACCTGCCCCACCAGGACCCGTGCTCTTCATCAGGGGCTTCACACTTTGAAGGTGATGCCAAAAGCTGTGGGGTGGCCCATAAAAATGGCTTGGTCTAGACGTGGAAAAAGATATTAATTTTTCTTTCACTTTTCATTTGGATGCAGGGCATTTTCAACCAGGTCATTGAGATAGTTTGCGACCAGAAATAAATCCAAGCCGAAAAAATGTCGGTGGACCTGTTTACTTTATAAACCACAAATGTTTGTATCCTGCAACAAATACCTGGGAAGTGCCCGGACCAGACATTACAAACGTGTTAACTACCCCGAGTTAACCGGTAATCAATTCGGGGCGAAAAACCCGAGTGTGGACCTCTCCTCTGAGACTGCTCTTTATAACGGGGCTTTCATTTAGGCCCCGGCCTAGGAGCGTAATTAAACCACGGCACATTCTTGACTTTCAAACAAACTCCTGGGAGCTGGCCAGCCCCGAGCACAGACCCAGATTTTACCAGCTTGGAAACGACGGTGATGTACCACCTCTTTCATGAGCTGCTGTTGATGGTGAAAATGCCTGCCCGGTAGAAACTGGGAATTCTACAGACAGCCCTTCAAGGCTATGCTAATAAACACATGAAAGGATTTGGGGGAAATATATGAAAATACTGGTCTGTTGAAACCCTTTTTTCAATGCCACCAGTTTTGGGGGAGGGTGTATTATTCAGGCCTGGAATTTTTAATAATTAGCACACATCAATAATAATTTAGACTGCTGGTTTTTGATTTTTGCAGTCCAAATTTGCTCCAGTTTCTCTGTTGAGCTGTATGACCAGGCAGTGGGAAGCTGTAGCCATGATCTGCTGGGGTGCTTTGATGGAGCTGAAGTTTGGCATTCCCAGGCAAATGCTGAGGAATGGCAGTAGATGGTGCTGTTATTCTCTTTTTTGAGGACAAGGATGGCAGAGGAAAGACAGGCACAACTGTGACTGTACACAAGGTATTAACAGTCCCCAGTGTCCCCAAATTATAAATCAGGCCCCTTCAACTCATGGGATTTGGTCTTTAGAAAATCCTAAATCAAACAACGTCCTTCACTACAGCCTCTGTGTTTTGATCTTTCCGATGAGATTTTGAGGTCACCTTTTCAAGCTTTTTGTTTTAATCATGTAATTTGAAATTTATTTTTTCTTTTCTTTTTTTTTCCTTTTTGGAATAACATGAATTGAAATCCTCCAGTTATGTCAGGAGCCAGGAAGATTTAGGGGAACTAAATTAAATTAGGGAGAAACATCAGGGTTGTGAAACTTGGCAGGAATACAGATGCTGGTTTCAAAAGAGACTGGACTTTAAGTTGTTGGCAAATTGAATATTGCTGACCCTGAGTGATTTGGCATGCCAGCAACGGGTCTGTGACCACAGAATGTCCCACCCCATGGGTCACTGAGGCACGTGCTGGAGGGCTAACCCTGCTGGCCTGCATCAGCCTGGATCCCCAACTTCCTGAACAGCACCAAACCCTGCATCAGGATGACATTTATCAGCTAATTCTTTTTAATGACCTGAAGGTTTATGAGGCTTGATCTTTCCCAGCGGCATTGGGAACAGGGAGGCAGAACTGGGCGCCCTTTGGATTTCACTTTTATTTGCCTTTCTCTGCAATGACAGGTCTAACTTTGTAAAAATTTAACAGGGCACTGTTGACTGTGCAGGTTGGACAACCTGGCGCCAGGGATGGTGTCCAGAGTGGGGACATGGGCAGGGGACACAGCAGGTGTCCTGCCCTCAACTCCTCCTGCCATGGGATGGGCTTGGCAATGCCCTCACTCCCAGCCCCTCTGAGGGGGTTTCCTCCAGCAGCAGCAGCTGGTGATGCTAAAAATACTCTTGAGCAGGGTAGTGGTGGTTCAGCTTTGGACTTTTCAGAAGTTTACTGGTATTTCGGCCTCGTGACTCCAGTTCAGGCCACCTGATGTACAGCACGTAACTGCGCTCCAATTTCCCTCTTCGGTGGGGAACAATCTCAGATAACGGATAACAATCAGCTCACTTTCTTATTTTAGGATTGCCGTAGCCATGGTCATTAACAGCTCCCCGAAATACAATAGGGAGGGCCTGGTCCTCCCACACTGCGTGTCCCCTCTCCAGAAGAGTTGCTGCCAAAATCCTCCCTGCGACAGAAAAGCAAAGCAGGTTCCCAAGGGAAGCCGGGCTGTAGGTGTGAGGGGGCAGGGGTGGCTTGGCACTGGGCAGTGCATCCCACTGAGCATCCCAACAGGCACACTTTGGGCATCAAACTGCTCTGCAGCATCATCTGTGTTTGCAGCACTTCAGGAAGAGCAGAAGAGTTGCAACCTGGAGAAGAGAAGGCTCCAGGGAGGCCTTAGAACCACTTCAAGTACCTAAAGGGGCTCCAGGAGAGCTGGAGAGGGACTTTGGACAAGGACATGGAGTGACAGGACAAGGGGCAATGGCTTCACACTGACAGAGGGCAGGTTTAAATTAGATATTAGGAAGAAATTCTTCCCTGTGAGAGTGAAGACGTGCCTTGGCACAGGTTGCCCAGAGAAGCTGTGGCTGCCCCATGCCTGGAAATGTTCAGGATGAGGTCGGATGGGGCTTGGTCTAGTGGAAGGTGCCCCTGCTCATGGCAGGGGGTTTGGAATGAGACAATCTTCGATGTCCCTTCCAACCCAAACCATTCTGTGATTCTCTGATCCTCTACACTCCTAAGTGGAGCAGCCCAGAGCGCCAGGGCCATGTCCTGCCTGGCCAAGGAGAAGCCCCAGGAGCACAGGGATGGTGCTGGCCAAGGGCAGTGCTGCTTCCCAGCTGCCTCTGCACCCCAGAGCTAATGCTGGGCTAATGGAACACATTGTGGGGATTAATTAAAGCTCTGCAGGCCCAAGGGAGGTGGGGTGGGGTAAGCAGGAGCGTAAAGGGCAGGTTACAGATTCACTCTCTGCTCCAACAAATAGTTATTTTACATTAAATAATGTCTGGATAAACTACTTCCATGAGCCCCAGAGCAGAAGCTGGAGCCTTCTCCCTTCCCTTCTCTCTCCCCAAACCCACCCTGTGCACCTGGTAGAAACACAAGCTCTCACCAAGCTCCTCTTGCCCTAAATCAGACTTTACTGTCCCATTTAAATACAGTCTTCTATGGACAAGAAAGATAAAATGAAATACAGGAACATTTTTATTGTTCTTTTTTGTTTGGTTTTGTTTTGTTTCTTCAGGGGTTTTTGGCAGATACTCTTTGGCCTGATCATGTTGACTGGTCATGATGAGTGAGTATGAGTAAGGCCTTCTCTCAGTTTTCCAGCTATTGACATGTCATGAACAGGTTTCCACACAGTCCTGTGCCACTGATACAAAGGTACAAGGGCAGCAAAAATTTCCTGCCCCTTTGCCCATTCCAGAAGTAGCCTTAAACAGCTGATTCTCTTAAAATGACAAGATTGAATGACCAAAACTCAGTTCCGCTTTTCACGCTATTGGGTTGTGAAATATTCTAGTTAATGTTTAAATCTGGGCAAAACCAAGTGGCATAGCAATTTTTGATCTTCCCAGAAATTATATCAGCGTATTCCTTGTTCATCAGAAGTTTGGTCCAGCCACGGTGGGAAGGTGGTGAAAATCAGTCATTCTCCAAAAATGTGGGGCAAAATTCACTAGTAACATAAACTCAGTTGGTTCAAATAATTTATGTAAAGAAAATCCTTGTTCCACAGTGAGAATTTTGAGTCTGACTGAAAGGAAAAGCTGAGGCCTAGAAGGACAACTGTTGCATGGTGTGTTCAGTAACTCCATTTATGAATAAACAATTAATTATTATCAATGAATCTCTTGCATATTATTGACAAAGGCACAGAAGCTGCTTTTTGGCACTGCTGATGTACCCGTTATCAAGTGTGAACTGGGCAATTGTGGTGGCTGCTGCTCCCTTAAGAAAATGCCCAAGATTCAGATCTGTGTGCCCTGGCTTGCATCAATTAACAGCACAATCTTTTTGTTATGAAAATGCAAACATAAGTAGCCTGAGGGGTCTTGTAAATGCAAATACAAAACTATAATTTCAATTTCCCTGAAAGTACAAGAAAGCCTCTTTTTTTTTTTTTTTTTAATTTGCTGTTACAATGATAAGTCTCAATTTTTGTTTATTTTTTTTCTCCTTGCTTAGAATGCAAAGCAGAATTTAACTCAGGGAATCAGCAGATTTGGGGATGTGGGGAGGCTGGAGCCAGCTGCTGGTATCTGTGGGCTCCTCTAGCCAGGACCAGGCTCTGAAGGGTGGGGGGAAGGTGAATGCTTGGCCCCACAGTGGACGTGAGCTGGGCTGGGCAGTGTGCCCACAGCTGGCCCCTCGGCTGGGGGAGAATTCCCACGTGAAGATTCTTTCCCCTCTCTCCAGGCATCTGAGAAGCCTAAATTAGGCACCCACACCTCTGCCACGCTCAGGGGAAAGAGAGAGACCTTGAGATATGTCCTCCTGGTCCCCCGGGGGGGTGAAAGGCACCATTTTGGGCCAAAAGTGATGCTTCTTTATTCAGTGCCATGGGGTGGTAATGGGCGAAAGAGTCCCCTCAAAAGTAAGGTGGGAGGTGGCACCTGATTTCACATCACTGAAGCATAATGAAAGAATTGGGGCAACGTCCAAGGTCTGTTTTCCCCTTTCTTTTTACACCACACATATAAAAGTAAAATATGAAAACAGCCACTTCACTTTCTTCCTCCCTCCCAGGCTGGCCCCGGTATGCCCAGGTATGTGTCTAAACAGATTCCTGGAGAACCTGCCCTTGCCAAGGCGCACTCTCCAGCGCTCAGGTTAGTCTGCAGCTCTGGGAAGAGCAGCAGGGAAGGGTGGCCCTGCTGGGGGGGTGTCCTTGCCCTCCCTGCCTGGGAAACACCAGGGATGCGGCAGGATATGTGCCAGCACACACAGGAGAGGCTGAGGTCAAATACACGACCCCAAAATAAAAGAAGTGGTTAAACACTGTCCCTGGGGGAGCAGCACTCTCCCCACCACCCGCACCCCTGCTCAGAGCAGAGCATTGCCCTCCTGCCTGCTGGGAAACCTTGCCTTTACTTCCGTGGTGATTTTTAATTAGACCAAAGGAGCGATTAACCAACACAACAATCCCTCACTCAACTCTCTCCTTACACTCATTTGACGAGGGTGCTGCTGCTGCTGGTGCAGGAGGGCAAAGCTGACACGGTTCAGCGGTGGCACCTGGCAGGGTGGCACGGCCAAACCTACAGCCCTGAGCCCAGGGTCGCCCCGCCGGGGTCTGCCAGGGTCTGTGGGTACCTAACACATCATGTCCCCTCCCCTGCCTCAGCACACGGAAGGGACAGAGCTGGAGGGCAGGAAGGAAAAACAGAAGAAAAATATTTAAAGTTATTTGTTGCTAGTTTTCTGCCCCTTGCACGGTTCCCAGCTTTCGGGAGCCCTCCAGCCTCGGATCGGCCGGTTGTTTTCCTTTCCCCCTGCACTCCTGTATGAACGAACGCTAGAGGCTCCCTCCTTCTGGTCTGCGAGAAAACTTTAGTCCCTAACTCTTTTTTTTTTTTTTTTTTTTTAACTTCCCTCAGGAAAAAAATGTGGAGTTAATTATCTATGTAAAATGTCAGATGCAGGAAAGGGGCTGTGCCTACTTGGATATCCCATCCGAGGCGAAGTGACTGATTTTTTTTTTTTTCCTCTTCTTCTTCTCCTTTTTTTTTTTTTTCTGAGGGGTGGAAAGGGCCTCGCGAAATAAAAGTGCAGAGCCGAGCCGGTGGCTCCCAGAGCGGCCGGCGCGGGCGCGGCGGGAGCCCCCAGCGCAGCTCAGCGGAGCGGAGCCCAGCGCGGAGCCCACCTGCCCCAGGGGCAGCATCGCCCCGCACCTTCTCCCGGACTGAGACCTTGATACACGCATATACACACACACACACACATATATATATAAATATATATATATACACACTTTTTTTT
>VZTX01018975.1:66352-173287 GCA_013400915.1 Pardalotus punctatus
GGCGGTGCGCAGGGGGCACTGTGGGCTCGGGGATGCGCCCGGGGTGCCCCCGGCACGGGCCCCGCTCCCGGCGCTGGCTCGGCGGCACCTCGGCGGCGCCGGGGCCAGCTCCAGGTGGAGGCAGCGCTCTACGGTCAGCCCGGCTCGTGTTTTGGTTAATAATGGAAAATATCAACTCTTGCCGCTCTGGTTACTGTGTGTCGCTCTGCTGGCGGCTTTTCCGCCGCTCCTCTTTCTCCCACCTCGCTAAATTCATTCCTTGAAAAGTTTGGAGTCCTCTCGCATACCCTGGCAGAGGTCTGGGTTTGCCTGCCTGCTTGGCTTTTGGAGATGCGATGGCTTTTGGAGATGCTGTGGCATGGAAGGAAACTGTCAACAGCGTGTCTCAAAAAAACTTTTTGCATTCCAAAACATCAACCCTTCCATTGTGGCTGCGATGCTGAATATTTAATTGACAGACACAGGCAGGGGAAATCAACTGGCTTCCAACAAAGAGATTAATAACACAACAGCACGTGAGTTTAATACTCCAGACACCACAGTCTTTAAAACAATTGTTTCTGCTTAGAGCCCATTTTTTAAGGACTGTCAGTTTGATTTAATTTTTATGCAGTTTATTGATCATCTGGTGTGTATTACGGGGCACTGATACATTAAGAGGAGAGGCATGGTTTTCTCTTTATATTCCCACAAGAATAGGGGCCAGTGCAGAAAGCTTCATCCTCTTGGATCTGGAAAAAATAAAAATACTTGATATCCCATACATGAAACTATTATAAGTAGAAACATAACTAGCTGGACTAACCTCACTTATTTAAGCAGAAAGTTGAATTCCTAGTAAAACAGCTCCTAGGAGTCAGAACTTTTAAAATTTTATTTACCCAAGTTTTCTTAACTTGAAGCATTCCTGGCATGAGTAGGTGCTATTTGAATGGGAAAAGTGTTTTGCTTCCCCTTCTCTGTGCTAAGGGTCCTAAATGAAAAAGCAGTTGGTTGACATGTGTTATTCTACTTATGCTAGTTTGGGTAAACAGGACTTATCAAGCATCACTGGAAAGTATTGTTAGCAGGGAATAATGTGATAGAGCAAAACTCTGATTGTTGCTTTGTTTCAGGTTGCTACAGGTGGAAATCGGAAAGTAAACACCAGAGTTGGCTTGTTTAGGGGTTTTGTTGGGGTTCTTTGTTGTTTTGTTGTTGGGGTTTTTTTTAGGGTGAAGAGCATTTAAAAGTAAAACATTAATTCAACAGCTGAAGGAAAGTTTAGCTCTGGCTGATCACTGGCAGGTGAAAAGCATGGGTGGGACATGGTGAGGGAGGTGATTATGGGATGGAGAGCCCATGATGTGTGTTTAGGGATGGGCTTTTCAAATACACCCAGACCAGGAGTATCTGGACCTGCTGGTGGATGACTGGGCATGAATTGCTGTGAAAGCTGCCCCACTCACAGGAGGCTTGGTTTGCTCTTCTCTCTGCCTTTTGCTAGGGAAGACTATGAGCTTATAGTTTCCAAGCACTTGATTCCCATTTTCTTGTTAAAAAAATTCCCAAAAAACCACTTGGAAAGTGGAAAAAAGGTGCCCTAGCTGAACCCTTCCTGTAAGAGAAAGCTGGACAGGTACAAGTTAATGGGTACTTACATATTCAGAGGGGAAAAAAAAAAGTCTTATATAAGATAATAAGGAGCAGAATTGGGTGAAATGACTTCTTTTGAGGTGGAGGGACTCAGCAGAGATCTTCTGCTGGTGCACATGGACACATGACCAGTGGCCTCCAGTGCAGTCCAACTGAGCTACGCCTCTTGAGCAGCTGCCTGAAGACATTTAGAGCAGCAGGGAAACAGAACACTTTTTCTCATTTGAGGGCCACTTTAGGAAATATTAAAACTGGCCATTTGATCTGTAGAGGCCTGTGATGCTGCATTGGCTCCTGCTGCATGTACTGCCATAATTTGGCCTTGAATTGGTTTTCTGTGAGGGGAAAATGAAAAGATTGAGCTATGGCTGAAATGTTTTTCAGAAATGACACACTCTCAGTGAGGCTGTAGATGTGTACAAACCCTTTGTTTACACACAAATTTAAACAAATTACCCAGAAGACAATTATCGTAATCATCTAAGAAAGTCTGAATTAGTAAAGCTGAGCTATCAGGAGCTTCCTTCAGCTTTAATTTGGTGAGAGTCGTTAGAAAGATCCACTTTTGTCTTTCATCCTTGAGTAGTACAATGGTTATCTTGATAGCAAATGCATAAGAGGAAGATTTGTATCTTCTTTTCTTGGGGAGCAGAGTCGTGGAGCCACGGGCAGAAGTCTGTGGCTGGTGGAGTGGGTTGGATGAAGATCCACTGAACCGGACCCTCTGTTTCTTCTGCATTTCCAACTTGAGTTGAGTTGGCAGGGAGCTGGATGTGACTGAATGACCAGCCCACTCCTCTAATGAGTGCACTTGGCACTCGCAAATCCCTGGTTTCTTGCATGAACAAGAGGTTTCATCACCGACACTGTGAACTTCCCAGAAATCCCATGCCCATGCTTAACTCAGTAAAAAAAGGCAGAAAAGAACTGAGTGTGCATTTATTAAAGCAGGTCATGCGAGGGGGGGAAAATAACTTTCTCCATCTGCTTCCTCCTCTCGGGAGGGCCCTGTTTAGAGAATTAGAAGATGCTTCCTGAAATTGTTAGGGCCACAGAAGAGCTTGGTGGTGTGGAAGAGTCCCTGCTGCCCTGTCCCTGTCTCCCGACCACTGCAAAACATCTGAAAATGTGATTGAGGGAGTCTGGGTGGGTCTGAAGTTGCCCCTGCTGAGCTGGTTGGTGTCTTCACATCGTAGAGTGGTGGGGAACTCTCTGAGCAGCAAAAGAAGAGGCTTGATGGGTGGACCTCTCTCCACCTTCATCTGATCATCCTCAGCCCATCCGTTTGCCAGGAGCTTCCTGCACCTCCTGCCCAGAGCTTAGAGTGGTTATTGGGGGAGCTGGGGTGACCCTGGCTGGGGCAGGTCTCAGGGGGTTTTGGTGTCAGGGTTTTGCTGTCCTGATGCAGCACTGCAGGGAGCTTCTGCAGCAGCCACCAAACCTCCTCCTGATGCAGGAGACGTGGCCAGATGGGGAAAAGCCTCCTGCCCTGACCCTTGAGGCGGCATGTTTTGGAGCCTGGCCCCACAGATGTAGCATCCAGGGTTAAATTTACTCCTCTCAGACCTGCTTTTTTCCCTTAGCAGGGACTCCCGGTGTTCAGCAAGCTCTGAGCAGCCACCTGTGCTCTGCTGACGGGTGCTAAGTCAAGCGTTTAATCTCGGAAGAGGGGAAGGCTGTGTCAGCAAGGGTGATAGGGCAGATGAGGGTCTTCGGTAGCTTGTATTTGTGCAGCTTGTGCAGGTAGAACAGCTTCCAGAATGTCCTGCTTGTGCCATAAAATAGAAGGATTTCATCTGGCATACCTGCTTCTGAGACTTGTGGAAATTGTTGGTTTATGGGAGCATATGTTTCAGGCTGGTGGGATGTAAACTGCACATAATTTACTGCCCTTCTTCTTTTCTGCCTCTAATTTAATTTTCTCTCTTCTGTCAATCCCAGTTAATCTGTACAACACAAGTTTTACTGCCTTGGGGAGGTTTTTTGAAGCAACAGATGGATAGACCTCTTACAACCTTAATATCTCTGCAGCTTTCTCACAAATTTGGCATCTCCTGTAGCGAGCTTGATGCTAATATGAACTTTGAAAGTAAATATTTATGCTAGCTGGACCTTGACATGTTTATGTAAGTGGGGATATAATCTTATAATTTGGGCTAACAGTTTAGATTACTCTTAACTTTCCTCTTCTGTGCAGAAAACTGTGTCGTCCTTCAGCTCTCAGAAGCAAAAAAGATTCGAGCTCTGCCAGGGGCCCTGTCACTTCATCACAAAAATTGGTGCAAACAGGCCTGGGATTGTCATTTAAGTGTAAGGAGTGGGAGGAATTGGAGATGAGGGGTGAGGTTAGAGTTATTTGGATGGTGTAAACTGGATGTGATGAGCTAAGCAACTTTGCTTTGTTTGGGTTGGGGCTGTTTGTCTTTATTTTTAGGACTGCCCTGCTGCGCAGCACTCACTTGTCGCGTGGGTAACATCTTTCTGTGCACCTGAAGAAGGTGCTGAGCCAACCATTTCGTATTTCCAGCAAGGGCCAACAAGACCTGACTGTGCCAAACCAGCTGGACAGTCCCAACCCCGTGGTGTTGCCTCCTCCACGCTGTGTCGTCTCCGTGTTGGGGAAGACCAAGCCCACACCACATGGGAGAAGCTGTGTGGGTGGAGAGTCGTCATCGTGTTTTGAGCATCCCTAGGTGGGGTTTGGTCGTTCATGTTTATGTATCACTTCATACCTGTAGGATCTCTTGGTGGCAGCGAGCTCCTGGCCAGGGATGGCTGCTCTGGAAGTGTCTTTGGCAGAAGTGGCACCTTGGCATGGGCTTGTGCAGTTGGACTCTGCCATAACTTGGGAGTAAAGGAGATTTTTTTGAGCCTGGAAAAGCTTCTTATTGAACCAACAGTCAGTACCTAAAGCATGATACCCATCTGTTGTGCCTGCCTTGAAAGACCAAAGGAGCCAAAGATGACTGGAAGTAAAGATGAGAGAAATATTTTGGAGGTGTTTGAAATCCACTTTTTTTTTTTTTTTTTGCATTTGCTTTATGAAAGCAAACAACAACAACAAAAAAGACGACCAACCTATCAGAAAGAGATTATTAGTGACAATTATACTTGAGGTGTTAATTGCAGAACAGGGAAATGCTGTACCTATGGCAGACGGAGTCCTCGGGGGTATAAATCTGTTGGCTTTCCCAGGTTTGTGGAACTTGGCCAGCCTGAAGATGTGTCTCCAGGAAAAGCAGAATTACGTGCAACTTCTTCATGGCCAGGAGTGCTTTGAATCCTGTGTACCTGCTCCTGAGACAGGCAGGAGATGGGATCACAATTACAGCAGATGACATTTTTTTAATTGTCTGTTTGTAGTGAGCACAGAAAATAATATAAACATCACTCCCAGATCAAACGGATTATTTTTACACCCTTTAAATCTCAATTTAATATGCATGCCTTTCCTAGGCTGCTTTGGTCTCCCTCTGTTTGTCTGGATACAGGCTGGTGGTGTCTCTCCAGATGCGTGTGCTCTGTGTACCACCCAAAAATGGTTTGCATACCACAGCTGGGGAACCTCTGGCAAAGCAGGGCCCCTCTCCAGTATCTGAGATAGGCAGGGTGTTTGTGTGGCTCCATCTCTGCCTGAAATGCCTCGAAAGAGGGGGAGGCAAAGGCCCAGCTCTGCTGCGTGGCTCGCTCTGGCGGAGCAGGCTCCATCCTCTCCATTCCCTTCATACAATGCTCCCACTTCATCCATAGTAATCCAGAAGGGACCGTTGTGGTCTCCCGGCCTGCCTGTGCCTGGAACAAGGGCCTGCCTGTTGAAGGCAGCAGCCTTCAAACCCTCCTATCCCAGAGTCCACACAGCCAGTGCTGGGAACAGCAGCTTCCCTGGCATCCCAAGGAGCTGTGTCCCAGCAGGGGTGGGGGAAGCAGGGAAACCCCCTCCCAGGATGTGGCTTTCCCCTCTGCCAGCTGGGGCTTTGTGTGAGTGCTGTCATTTATTTATTTATTTATTTTTATGTTTCTTCCTTTTTGTTCTGTCTCAGGGCCTTGTTTAATTCTTTTGATAGGTTGGGTTTCATATTAAAAAAAAAAAAAAAAAAAAAACAAAAACACCAGGCTCAAAAATGAAAATGATAAAACCTAAATGAAAAAGGTGAAGTAATCCAGCACTTACCCTGTAATTATAAAAGTCTGAAGTCAGTTTTCTGACTGCACTTCTGTGCTTCCCCCCTTGCCAGTGTGTGTGGAGGTCCGGCCTGTGGCCAAACTTCCATCTGCCTGTCCAGACACCTCAGCTGGGTGGGTCTTGCCAAAAATTGGGAAGAGGGTGCCCTGTGTGTCACACCTCCTCATGGACCAGCATGGCTCCTTTCTCAGAAGGGCATTCATATCCCTTTCAAAGCCACCCCGTCTCCGTTTCGCTCTCTCCCATGACATCCACCTTGGAGGGGCACTACCTGCTCCACGATTTTAGAGCAGGTGGAAAGTTCCTTCGTGTGGATCGGGTGTCTGTGCCCAGGGATATGTTGGGGCAGCTGTTGGGGAGTTATCCTGGAGAATCCGTCCTTGCCTCTGAGCTGCACGCAAGGGCTTAGTTGCAACAGTGGGATTGTGATCAGCAGAAGCTGCTCCTCCAGTTAGACCTGAGGAAGCAGAATGCCATGAAAACAAGGGAATCTGAAGTGTCTCCACTTGGGTTTTGATGCAAACAGTTGGAAAGAAAGCCTGAAGCATAAGTTTGTTACCAAAAGAATGCATGAATGAGTTTGAAAATTAGCTTTGTCCTGGCAGGTTTGGAAGTATCAGAAATTCCAATGGACTCCATCCTTTGGAGCTGGTCACGTAAGTGGGCTTGTTTTTCACGTGTGTTGGATGTTTTGGAGACAGAGGGTTGAAAACAGACTCCCTGCATCAAGTCAAGTTACAAGCAGAACATGTAATTTAACTCTAGAGCTCGTGATGCTCTGGAAATGCCTGTGCTCCTTGTGCTGTGTGTTCCTGCTCCAGCCCAGGGTATTCCTTGCCTGTGGATTGCATCCATACATGATCTTGTCTTCTCTGAGCACATGGTGCTCTCCATCAGGGCCAGGCTGGGGCTGCCAGCCAGAGCCCACACGGAGCTGCAGTTGGTCTGACAGTGATGGCGACATGGAGTCCATGGAGAGCGTTCACAATCCTCTACTACTTTCCCTTTGTGCATCCCTTGCCCAGAAGGACATGAAACTGTGTTGAGCATAGCACTAAGAAGCTTGGGAGGAGCCTGCGGGCTTTCTGATAAAAAACACCACTGGCCTTGGCCTATGATGGTTGGAAAATACGGCAAATTGAGGCTGGAAAAATTGGCATTTCTGGATTCACCCAGACCTCGCCCTGAACTCCAAAGGTAGCTGTGGTACAGAGCTGTCCTTCACTGCTGCAGGAGCTTGCAGATGTCAGACTGCACCTCTTGGAGCCTCATCACCTTTGCTGGCTGGTGGAGCTGAGAACAGCGTGATTCTTCCTTCCATGGCTTTAAAGAGACAAAGTGAAAGTTACTGGTCAGTGGTTTTGGGCAGCCATCCCTCCTGAAAGAAGTGCTGCTCCCTCAGAGAGCTCCCATCTCCCAGCAGTGTCGGTCTGCTGCTGCACGAAGGAAACAATGAGCTGCATGTCATCCTGCAACTGGCTTTCACCTGCTTTTGCTGTAAATCACTAAAAATCACTGATATTTTTGACCAGCCAGCCGTGCCCCTGTGTGTGACCGTGCAGGCACTGCACGCAGATGTTAATTACAGCGCTGTTAAATTCAGCATGTGCTCGTGTGAAGCTGAGACCTCATCACATCCTCCAAGTGCCCAGCCGCTGAATTTGAAAGCCAGTGTGCCAAATGGGGTCTGGCCTTCCTGTCTTCTTGACGCTCAGCAGGCTATTTATGGCGTTTTTGGGGGAGGGTGTCATGATGGGCTTTCCTTTAAGCCTGGAGGGAGCAGCCAGCCCAGCCCTGGTTATCGTTCCAGCCCAGCTGACAGCGAGCTCTTTGCTCTGGTCTTTGTAGCGACACAGCGGCCGTGGCAACCAGTCCCACATCCCAGGCATTCTGAGGGCTCCCAAGGCTTTTCTGCAAGGCCCACCACCCTTTAAAGTGCTGGTTTCCAAAGGGAAAGTCACAAACAGCATGGTAAAGTGCTGATAAGCAGGTCTGGTCAGTAACCACTGGGTGCATTTGTGTTCTGAGTGATGTTCAGGGAGTAATTTTGGATGGCTGGCGAGCCGATGGCAGGCAGCAAAACTCCTTTGAAGTCGATAGCTGTGAATCAGTTTGGTGTTAGCAGGTTTCTGGAGCGGCTCTTTGATCACTGATCCGATGGCCCTTGCTTTTTGGGGAGCTGCTTCTCCCTTCAAGAGCTGGGTGAAGCCCCAAGGATCCCTGTACCAGGCTGTGCTGCCCTTGGTCCTGCCCAGGCACGTCACGAGAGTTTTGTGCCTCTGGGAGTTTCTAATCTGGGGAGACAGGGAGCGTGAAGGAGCATCATCCCCTCCGTGCGTGGGCAGGGCACTACAGCCTGGCGAGGGCACACTTTGAAGGCAGTGTTTCCAGAACAGAGGCACCCAGGTGCCCAGGCACCTCTAATTCCTTCCTGAATTCCCCGTTGGAGCTGCAAACTTCAGTGCTTCCTGCCAGGCCATCACCAGCCTCCCAAAATATCTTGGAATCAGATTCTCAGTGACTGTGGAGGAGTCTGGGACTGCCAGGGCTCGGGCTGAAGTGTGTCCCCAGGAAGTGTCCGCACCTGTCCTGGAGCTTCCCACCCTAATTCCTGTGAAAGCCTCCCAGGGTGGCTCTGTTCTGGTGCTTCCATGTTCTGCAGAAAAGGGAAACAACCTTGGATTCACCCCCTGCAGCAGGAGCTGGCTTGTCCTTTCCCAGAATAAGAGCTGGAGTTTTTTGGGTTAAGGATGTGGAAGGAAAGGTGCACTGGGGCATGTTCCAGTTGGTAATACATAACAAAAAAGGATAATTCTTAAAGGGAAAGGCTTAGAGGGGCCTTTATCTTACTCATACTTGCCAGGCTAAGAAAAAATTCCCTTTTCTGCCTGACCACAAGAGGCTGTGCTTTTACCAGAAGACTTGGGGGTTTCTTTGTATTTTTTTTTCTTATTAACTCTTACAAAAATTTGCAGCATCACTTACTATCTCCTCAAATAATCCCATTCTTTTCCCCCACATAATCTGAGCCAGATTTTTTTTTTTCATTCAGCACTCCTGGTTTCTTGACCATCCCTGCAGCTTTAGCATGCAGCTGTCATTCTGCTGCAGCTCCCACAAAGCGGCTGAAAACCAAGGTAACAGCAACATTTTGAGTGAAGGGGATGAAATGTGGGATAGGTTCAGCGTATTTCTTTGTCATTGTTGGAGTCCTATTCAGTCTGGAACTGAATAGGAGGCTGATTAGCATGTGGAAGCATTTCTAAAGCATTGGGCTGTGAGGGTTGGGTGGTTTGGGTTTTTTTTTCCTTAAAGGAGAAGTTTTGTGGCATTTATTTTTCTGACTGAGCTGGTATGAATCTCTGTCAAATGCAAAACCCATGGAAAAGCCAGATAGCATTTTGGAGAAAGCCTGTTTTGATAAATCACCATGTGCACAAAGAAGTTTTCCAGTGTGTAAAACTCTCAGAGCCACTGCAGAATCCAGGAATGCAGCGTGTTTAAAATTGCCAGACAAGTTGGATAGTGTTTGGGATACATCAGGATTGTGGATATAATAAGAGGTACTTTGCTTTTGCTCACACTGAAGTTGTCTGCCACAAGTGGGTATTGGGTCCACAGCCTGAAAATCCACCTGCTAAAGCTCAGGGTTTTGCTTTCACAGAGAAAGATGTAACACTGAGGTCACTTAAAGCTACCTGCAAATGAAAAACAACTTCTTCCCCCGTGAAATTGCTTCCAGTCCTGGGCCTGAAGCTGGCTTTGGAGATGAGGGTTTTCCCTTTAGTGTCAGGGTGAGGTGTCAGGCTGATATTCCCATTAATTCCCTTGCTGCGAGATCTGCTGTTTTCTCTGAGGAGTAACTGAAGTTGCTGCCTTGGTGTTGTTTGTGGGTCTCAGCTGGCTCTGTGCTACAGCAGAGGTCCTGCTCTTGGAGTGCCATATTCCATATACCTACCATTCCCTTTTGTGGGGATGCAGGATTTTGGGGTGTTTGCAAGTTCCAAGAGAGACAGAGACCGTGTTGCATGTCAGGGGCTGTATGGAAGTACCACATTTGATCCCTGAGCTTGCAGACAGAGTGGGCAGTGCAAGAAAATGCATTTAATTTCTGTGAGTGGTGGACTCGAGGTGCATCTTGAGGACCTCAGTGAGTGATGGCCTTGGGGTTGCATGGAAAGCTCATGGCAGTGCTGGAGTCAGACCCTCCTGACTCCAAGGTCCAGAGCTCCTGCCTGGGTTTCTTTGATGCATGGTCCGGTTTCTTTTCAATTATTCCAGTTTAACAAAGACAAAAAGGTAAGCTTACTGGTGTGCCTTGATGTCACAGAATGGAATGGTTGGGGTGGGAAGGGACCTTAAAGTTTTTCTTGTTCCAACCCCCTGCTATGGGCAGGGACACCTTCCACTGTCCCAGGTTGCTCCAAGCCCTGTCCAACCTGGCCTTGAACACTTCCAGGGATGGGGCAGCCACAGCTTCTGTGGGCACCCTGTGCCAGGGCCTCACCACCCTCTGAGTAATGCCAGCTATTGAAGGCTGATTAAAGCCATTGTTTAATTAAGAAGAACTTAGCTCCTCTCTTCACAATTCATGATTAAAGGATCTTTTGAAGTAATTCTGCAATACTTTTCTTGTTCCCTGCCTTTCTCCTTTATCGTGGAGAAAGTTCCTCGCGCTGAACGTGCCCCGGCTCCGCGGGCTGAGCGCTATTACGGGACCGCAAACCTGCTGGCAGATCTGGCTGCTGCCAAAGGCATCCCAACATTAAAAAGCCCTGCAGAGGGGTGGAAGGGAGTTCAATCTCAGGATACGCTGATTTGGAAAGGGAATCCAAACAAAGAGGCTTTTCAGCAGAGGCTGAGGCTTGGCTTCTCTCAAGGGCAGTTTGGGCTTGGGGAAGCATCCGGGAGGCGGCGAGTGGAGCAGGAGTACATGAGCTGGATGCCGCGTGGTGTAAGGTTTCCCAGCACAGCCTGGTTTTGTGTTACAGGCTGGGGAACTGGCTGTAAACTCTCCTCTCTTTTCTTTTCCTTTTTTTTTTTTTTCCCCACCCCCCTTTCTTTTTTTTTTTTTCTTTTGGAAACAAAAAAGAGGTTTGGGNCTTTTATTTTATTTCTGTTGGAAACAAAGAAGAGGTTTAGGCTTTTTTTTTGCCTTTTTTTTTTTTTTTTAATAAAGGTTCCCATCCCCTGCAGGTTTGGCAGGGCCTCTCACTGTTGGTGCTGGAGGGGGACCCATTGGTGACTCTGACCTAGAGAAACCCTTTGCAGGGTCCCACGCTGGCCTCACAGGGATGTTTTGTTTTGCTCAGAAAGCTCAGCCCTCTCAGGGGCTCACCGAGGGCGCTCTGGCAGGAGCTGGTGCTCGTGAGGGGACAGGCACCTCGTAAAGAAGCTCTGGCTCAGATAAGAAGTGAAATGAGGTTGGATGCTGGGACACCTTCTTCCCAGCAGGAGGGACGCCCAGTGGGGTGTGTGTCTGCCAGACCCCTGCTCCCATGGCACCCTGTCCCTCACTGTGACACCTCTGGTGCCACCGCATCCCCGTGAGGTGCCAGGAAGAGCCGAGCAGGGAGGAGGTGCTACCAACCATCCCAACCAACCAGTTGGGGTTTTTTATAGGCTCCAGATGGTTTTAATAGAGGAAAGCTGAACTTCTTATGACCCTTCCCCACAGACGTTGTTTGTTGTTTTGTAATTGTGGCCAGGACAAAACCCTGTTCCAGAACCTGCAGTGAATCGAGAGCTTGGTGCCTTCTTCTCCCATCCCACCATAAACCCCCCACTGTCGCCATGCTCCTCTGCCTGCCCTGAATCCAAATGATCTGGAGGAAGCTGCTGGGCATGGAAAACTTGAGGCTTTCCACTGATCCCTGGCTAAAGGGATTAGCAAGAGTACAAGCTGGAAGAAACCGAAACATCTAAAAGCAAAGCACAAGGAAGCAATAAAATGTCAGGCTGTGTTTTCCCTGCTGGTTGATTAAAAATTCTCCTGATAAGCAGGAAAGCTTTCATGGCTGGACAAGACCTGTATCGTGTCAAATGCAGTGAAAGGTTTATTAGAGAAGGATAAAGCGGTGCGAGCGTTGGGTTGTACTTGCAGCCCTCCTGGAATTGTTATCCCCCCAAGGGCTCAGGAGCGGTGCTTTTTGGAAAGTAGAAAGTCAAGCAGAAGGAAATGAGGCCTGGGTCTCCTGCTGCCCATGGGAAAACCATCAGCAGTGGCAAACCAGTGAGCTTGGAGACCTGTGCCCTGCCAGTGCCAAGATGCTCCACTGGGCCCATGGTTTCCCTCTAGCCTGAGAAATCTTCTTGGGATCAAACACAAGACAGGAATGACAAAACAGGAAAACAAAAGGCTCACTTCCATGCTGTTGTGTTTGACTTCCCAAGGTTTTAATTGCCAAGGGCTGCATTGGGAGCCAGCTGGCTGCAAAGGGATGCAGATCTCCAGTAAGAGAGGCAAAGGGATGCAGATTTCAAGTAAGAGAAGAAAGGCTCTTTTTTGTTGTGGTTTTTTTTTTAAATCTTTTGTCAGAGAAACTAACAACTGTTATGTTTTCCTACAGGAGATGCAGTTTTGTGTACATTTTCCCTCTGAAAAATAAATTACCACTTCTAGTTACCTGCTTCCTCAGCTGCCCCGGCTGCTGTTAAAGCTCCTGCTGTTATTGTTTTACTACCTGTAGGAGTAAGAGGGTGCAAGCAGCAGGAAAGGCAAGTATGGAGTGTAAATGGTACCTCAGTTTTATAATTTTTCTCCTAGGAGCAGAAAATATCTGCTTTTTAAAAAGGGAAAACACAGTAGGTGGTTTAACTTGCAAGCCCTTGGCCCATGCTCCAAGAGATGTGCATTTCCCTGCAGATGTGGTACACAGTGACAGCAGGATCAGGCCCACCAGTGTGTGGCCCTGGGAACAGGCTGGACAAGCCAAATTTTACTGCCAAAACCTTGTTTTTGTATGATAACTTGGGGAAAAAAAAAAGAAATAAGCCAGCTTAAAAATAATAATAATAATAATAATTAAAAAGCATGGGATATTTGGCACGGCGGGTGTATAAATCTCGACATTAGCTACCTGTGAATCATGCAGCAGCACATTAATTGGTGCCCCTCAGTAGATGAGGATTTGGCACCAGGTCTGCATGTAATTACAAGCCACACACAGAAGGACACAGGCAGCTAATGAACTCCTGCCAAACTCCAGCTCCGCTTCTGCGGCTTTTGAAGTCCGCTGGTCTTTCAGCGTTTTGTATGGTAAGCACTGAAAGGCATCAAATCACTCCTTTGACAGTGTTTAGAAAGGGTTGGTTTGTTGAATAACCCAGTCCCTCCAAAGTCCCATCTGAGAACTGGAGCATCTATAGGCGCCTTTCTCAACGGAGCAGTAAATAGGCTGGAAATAGAGGACACCCCCGAGGAGCTGCCGAGCTCCTGCCTCGCTGACAGGAGCCAGAGGACTCCGGTTGCCACGACGGGCTGCAAGAAAAGAAACTATTTCCACTTAAAAAATACTTCAAAACAATCCTACCAATGGGATGCTTTTTCCCCCCAAGCCTCAGTGTTTCAAACTGAGGCTGTGCACGACGTGTCACATGGGTTTGCAGTTGCGCTGGTGTTCTGAGCGAGGTGGTAAAAGGGTTTTTGGAGGGTTTCTGCCCTTTTGGGAGGGCAGGTTTTCATGGTGCTGGGTGTGGAAGGTTGTGGTGCTTTTTCCTGGATGCTTTCTTGCTGGGGTGGGATTTGAGGCTGAGCCCTTCTCCTCCTCTTTTCATGTCTGAGGTGACAAAGGGAGTAGTTGTTGAGATAAAAACAATTTCCATGAAAACCTGCGATTTTCAGACAAACATACCAGGCGGGTTTCATGGCAGTACCATGGTGAAGAGGAATAATGCAGCTTGGCACGAAGCCCTTCCGAAAAAGAAAAAAAGGGGAGGGAGAGGAAACAGAAGAGCCTTTGTCAAAATTAACTGCAATAAAGAAAAAGGGACTGCTATTCCCTTGGGCTCCTTTAACCTTTTTTCCTCAATTTATTCACACGTTCCTTGACAGCAGGGCACAGCATTGTTGCAGGAGGCTGGAAGTGGAAACTGGGAGTTCTCCGTTTTTGGTTTTAAAAGGCACGGTACATGTTGTGTCCCTTGAGTCAGTGTGAATAGATCTTGGCCCTTGCCCGTGCCATTTGGATGTGGCCCAACTCATCCTGTCCCTTAAAGAAATCAGGTTATGAAATGTCACCTGGCTGCAAAATGCTGCTGTTATAGGGAAGTTTGGGCTGTGCATGGGAAAGGGGCTGGGGTGACAAGGTGGCTCTGCCCACTCTGGCTGACCCTGTGCTTGCAGAACAGGGTGGTGAAGTTTTCAGTGCTGCTGTTACACTGGATTTGCAGAATTTTTAGTTTCTTAGAGGGATAAAAGCACCCAGAAGTCCAAGACGCTGTGCAGCGTGGAGCCATGCTGTCCCCAAAAAATCTGTCTGGCTTTCAGGGGTACAAATAATCCATAAGGTTTCATCCAGGGGCAGATGGGTCAGGGTGAGTAAGTCCTTGTGAGCAGCACAGGGTGGACACCTCTGTCACTGCAGGTGATGCCTTGCCTCCAAAATATCCCATCCCCAGCTGCTTTCCACCAAAGTAACTCAAACTTCTGTGGACAGGGAGGTGTCAGAATGGCCAAGGCAGCAGCTGTTGCACCTCTGCCTTGCCCTGCAAAGTCTCCCTTCCCTGTAATACAAAGCTATTTTAATTAGGAGCATGATTAATTTTTTTTTTAATATTACCTGGATACCAACACAATCTCAACAATATAATGTATTGCTGTACATTAGGATGCCACTCTCTGCAGTCAAAATACAGAGGAACAAGAAAAATGGTAACATTACACTTTTTTAACCCATTGATGAATAGGCAAAGCCTTGCTGAGCTCTGCTCTAGAGACCACCAAGATCAACCTCCATCACTTTAAGGGCCTTTGGATCACTTCCACCCACGTCTCTCTGCCTTTCAGCACTCTGGGCCGTGCTTTATGTCCTGGAAACTCTACCAAATCGCAACTACCGAGGGGGAAAAGCTTCATTTCCAGTTAATCAAGGGAGTTGTGTAATACCATTTTCTCCTGGGGAACTTCCAGAAAAAAGAAAGGAGGAGAGGAAGGGGAGGGGAAAGGGGGGTATTACATAAAGCAAGTATATTAAGAGGAAATAAATTATGAATTAAAAGTGATTAGTGAACTTTTAAGGAAGAGGTCAGAAGTGCTTTTTGGAATACAAACTTTTTAAGCTTCCAGTGCTTGTATTGGGTTACAGAGTTATAACCCGGCCTTATTTGTGCAGGTGGCTGCTGCTTCAAATCCGAAGAAGGATTTTGCATTTACAATAGGTACATTGACAGAACTGGGTCAAAAAGCTACTGGTGGTAGGCTCAGTGCTGTGGCCAGGGGCTCTGCTGCCTCCTTCTCAGGGGCAGTTGCTCCCAAAAACGTGTGTAATTACAGTGGCATTGCCTGGTCGGGATGCTCAGGAAGATGTTTGGGAAGTTTGGTGATGAACTTTGATGAATTTTTATTTAAGAGACCTAATGCTGAGCAGGTTAACTGGCTTCATTTTTCCTTCATATTCTTTGTGTCTTTACTGATTTTAACATAATAGAATTTTGTTGACTGCATTATATTGGCTACAGTTTTATATTTCCATCTGTTCTTGTAATGGTTTGGGGTGGCTGTGCAAAGAGGAGGAGCCAGGGCTTCTACATGGGGGTATTTGGGGGCAAGAAGCTGAGATAAGGAATCTTTGCTTGCTATTTTATGTATTAAAACAGCACCTACAGCTCACAAACTTTCCTGCTGAACAGAGGGTGATGGAGTGGTTGGATGGGGACCTGAGCAAGCTGATCTAGTGGGTGACATCCCTGCCCATGGGTTATAACTAGGTGATCTTTAAGGTTCCTTCCAACCCAAGCCTTTCTATCATTCTGTGATTCTCTATGAGTAGAACAGAGTTGTTATTATGTGGGGAAATATTCGGGTTCACCCAGCCGGTGGGATGACCGGGATGAAGGGGATTGGCCATCGTGCTCACCCTTACGTGGGTTTAACAGAAATCTTTCAGATTCCCCCCAAAAGAAATGAGGTGTTGAGTGTTTCTGGGGCTGGGCAGTGGTCTGGACAGTGGTCCGAGCCCTTCCTCGAAGGCAGAGCCCAGAGGGGTGGTGGTGAGAGGCTCATTCCAAACCCCGCTGACCAGCAGTGCAAACCCTGCTCGCTCCATTTGTAATTGAAAACATAATAGTCACCACAGTGTGTTTTTCACATGAGCTGTTTGCCTTCACCATTGCAGAGTTCACAGGCACATCTTTATTTTTTAATTTTTTTCCCCCTCTCTTCAAGCCGGGTCATCCTAGGTCGGGCTTGTGTTATCTGTGAGACTTCCAAAGCACATGGATGTACAGAGGTGCCTCAAAAGAGGTTGACACTTCGGGGTTTTCATGGGCGTCTCATTTTATTCCTTGCTGTAGACAATGTGAAATGATGGCTTTGTTTCCATCATGTTTGGCTGGAGCTGGCTCAGGATTCCTGTTGGTAATGTCTTTTACATTCACCCTCTCCAAATCTGCTGGTTGGCCAGTCTGGTTTAAATCTCTTTTACCCCACAAATGCAGAATTTTATGTGGATATACATATTGTGGCTTGGATAAGACCTTTTGTTCTTATTAGTGCATTCTTAGGTATTGAAAATAAACGGGCACTTTAATAGAAAGGTTTTTTAATGCATCAGCTCACGCCAAACTCCCCTGAGGAACAACTTAACACTCTTTGTAGAATTCCCTTCTCTTTCTTCCTTTGTATGTGGTCCTTACCTTTGAAATTAGGTAACAAGTACTCACTAAAATCACTTTTTCTCCCAGAACAAACCAATGGCAGCATTCCTGTTCATCTGGAGCTCCTGGAGCACAGGGCTGGCACGTTGTGCTCCAGCCACATGAGGAAGTGTTTCTACTTCTGGTTTCAAATCCAGAGGAATTTGCAGTGCATGAGGATAATTTGGCATTTGGCTTAAAATATCTGTGACCAAGAACCTTTTTATAATAATATTCTCCCAGGATGGCTGGGTCAATAAACATGCTCCAGGTTGCACAGCGGGGTATGAATCACAAAGGATGAGAATGATGGAATCATGGAATGGTGTGGGTTGGAAGGGACCTTAAAGCTTGTCTTGTTCCAACTCCCTGCCATGGGCAGGGACACCTTCCACTATCCCAGGCTGCTCAATGTCCCATCCAACCTGGCCTTGGGCACTTCCAGGGATGGGTTTGGGCAGCAGGTAGAGACATCTGTCATTTCTGACACCACCCTTGGTTCCTTTCAAAGGCACTTCTCAAATACCTCTGCAGCTTGGGGTCATGCCATAAGGTTGTCCATCCAGAAAATAGATATTTTTGGCTTCTTCTTTGCCATTGCACTAGAAGGCATGAGAAAATGTTTTGCCCAGTGTTCCTGATTAAGCAGTTCTTATTAAAAACAAACAAACAAAATGCAAAAAAGTAAGAACCCAGAAAATAATCATGTAGGTCAAAATGAACCTGTGTCTGCCCACTAGAAAGTCTGATAGACACTGTAGCATCTGGTGGAACTAAAATGGTGAGATTTGCTTTAAAGTTTCTGTGGTTTGGCTGAAAAATAATAATAAAAATATTAAAGTGGACAAAAATGTCACCTGCTTGATAGGAAGGATACCAGACAGATTAACACAGATGGGGCAAATGCTCATGGAAGTTGCATGAAAGAACCTACAGCAAGTAGAAAATTAATTTTTTAAATTTTTTTTTTTTTTGTGGAAATCAACCCATTGTGTCCTAGAATTTTTCCAAACAGGTCAAATGAGAGAAATGCAATATATACTGATCCTTGTTTATAGGTTCTTTAGCACTCTAAAGCAGGTACCTGTTTTACCGTAAAGTCTAGGGTTTGTTTGTGTGGAGGATTTTCTCTCCTCATGTGTCTGTGTAGCTGAGAGTAGTGGAACTGTAATAGAGTCGAATGGGAATCTGTTTTGCAAACAAATATATTAGATGTGTTTCCAAAATACAGGCAGATGCACAGATCAGTCTGCTGGACTTCTGGAATCCAGGTGAAGAACAATTAAGACTGTGCAGGTAATAAAATAGCAGAGCTGATTCTTAGCACAACTGTGTCCTTGTCCTAGTAAATATATGGTCCTCAAGTATCCAGATTCAGTCAAAAAACAATGGCATGAAGCACATCACTGCTTTCAGGATCTTTAAAAATCCCAACATAATGCCTCAGTCCAGTCTGCATAGGATCCTTATTTTGGCTGACACTGGGCTGTGGATCTGGTCCCTTGAGATTATTTTTTAGCTGACCAGGCTCCTACCATTCCTTCAGGTACACCCAGTTCTGGTGGAGAGCTGGGCTCTGTTTAGATTGACAGTGCATGCCTGATACGGCAGAAATGTGGAAATACTCCTATTCTTTGTGTTATTAAATTTTATTTATATATTTTTGTGTATATATATACATGTACAATGTAAGTTGGCTTCAGGAGTTGCTCCCTCTTGCAGCAGTTGCCAAGGCTGGCCTTTCAGTGCTGCAGTTCTTCTCTGAAAGTTTTAGGAAGCCAACTTTTAAAACCCCAATAAAAGCCTACCGTAGGCTAATCTAGTTTATATGCATTTTTAAATATGTACAAATATTGTAAACCAAATAAGGTTTATATGTACCCAAGATCAGCCACTAAGTACTTCAAATAGAAAGCCTGTCTCTTGTAGGTACCCAAATATTTACAGAGTGTGACTTGAGTGAGGAATTAGATACCCCACTCAGCCCTGCCAGATTAATTAATGGTGTTTTTCACTTATTTAGGTAGGTGTCTAATCTACCGAAACCCTAAGAACACCCAGGGCCTGGACAGTGGCAGGCACAAGCATCATGGAATACTTGTTAGAAATTACCATGGCTTTGTTGAGATAGCCAGCAACATCCCACTGACCTTCAGGGTTGAAAGAACAAAGATTTAATGGAAAAAAACCCCCTGAACTCCATCAAAACAAGACATTTAAATGGAAAAAGGTGGTGATGATGTTTAATTTGGTGCAAAGGTGAAGGCTGGGCTGGGAAGATGAGAGTGGCATGGGTGGGTCACTGCACAAATGCCTCTTGCCTTCCACTCCTTCCACTTTTTGACGAGTGGCCAATGAAAGCTTATCCACTTTTTAATTTTTTTCCCCCCCATTAAATCCTCACAAGTGTTAACTTTTCAAAGACTCTGAGATTCAAAGTGCTGTACCCAACACAGAGCCCTTTTTTCTCCTGCCTTTGATTTTTATGCACATTTCAAGCTGGTCAGAGAGTACACGGGGGTTTTGTTTAGGCTTGGTGGTGGGGTTTTAGCTTTCATGCTGCCAGCCTTCCCAGGATTATTGCCTATTAACTGCCTCTTAATAAAGACGCTGACCAGAGAAAGGAATATTTTTTTCTAGGTGCTAGATTTCCAAACTGGACTGGCTTTATTAAGTGGAAAAACAAATAAATTTAAACCCTGCTCTGAAATACCTTAGCATAGGACACCAGCAGTTAGAGGTCACCAAGTCACTTGGACTTCCTCCCAACAAAAGCAAC
Organism: Pardalotus punctatus; assembly: GCA_013400915.1. Lineage (NCBI taxonomy): Eukaryota > Metazoa > Chordata > Aves > Passeriformes > Pardalotidae > Pardalotus > Pardalotus punctatus. The sequence continues at coordinate 85,804 of VZTX01018975.1, forward strand.
ATCATTTTTCAATGTCCAGCCCCGCAGCATCCCGCAGTGCCTCACACAATTCCTTAGTGTCCGCACCTGCTCCGTGCCACTCAGAGTGGGGCTGAGCCTGTTTGGATGGGGCAAGATCAGTCCCCGAGAGATTTCTATTATGCTCATGGTTTGGAGCCGTGTTTGATCTCCTACAGCATAGCTGGATGAAAGCTTGTGGTTGGGATTTCCTTGTTCTGTTATTAAAGAAAAAAAATCCCCATTGTACAAAGAAAAAAACCTTTCCTTCACCTTGTAAAGGATGTTACAGTTCAGAAGGTAATTTCATCTCCGTTTACCTTCTTCGCATTGGAAGAAGCAAATCCCTTTGTTTTATGCTGTAGTTTCCTGTGAGATGGGGATAGCAGCCCTTCTCTGGTTGCCTAGGTCCATTTGGATGTGCCAGTGTTGTCTCCATGCTTTAGGACATGGTCCACAGGCTGCTGTGTCATTTCTCAGCGTGGAGATACCAGTATCAAGAGGACTTGAGGCCCTTCTGCAGCCTTCCCAAAGATTTTGCCATTGGTCTGCACATGTAGGTGAATTGTAGCCGCAGACAGAATGACCAGATAGGACCATTTTTGGAGAAGAGTGACCACTCCCAAAGTCAGTGTAATATTTTTCCTGCCATGTACATCTGCCATTCACTTCAGTGAAAGTCACTGTTTTCTGAAATGAACCTCTTGTATCCTCACCAGTTTAGTAGCCTGTGTAGGGATGGGAAGTGGTGGAGGCTGAAGATTTAACACCTTTATGGGGTTCAGCTGTTGAATCTGTTGATCCAAATCACTGCAGCCAGGGATACACAACCTGAATTCCCTATTAAAATACTGAGTCAGAGGCAGACTGGGGCAGGAGAGGTGATGAGGCCAGATGCTCCATCCTCGCAGTACAGCCCTATGCTGCTTGCCTTCCAAGGTGTGTGGGCTGTAAGCCCCACTTCTGGATCCTTTTGCCTCAGGCAGATCTCCTAGTGAGAATAATGTCTCTGTGGTGTTTTGCTGAGGGATCCCAAAGGCATCTCTCTCTGCATTTAATTTTCTGTCTTCTTCCAGACTTCCCTCTGTAGTGTTTTTTCTGCAAAGCCCGTGCTCTGGCGGCCTTTTGGCACCACTACAGGTTTCTCTGTGCTGGAACCCCCTTGCCAAAAAAAATGTGGGTAGTGACCTAGTCCCTTAGATAACCCGTCCTCCAAGAAATAACCTCGTGGAAGAAGAGCCATCTTGAGCACAATTTACTGTTTGCCATGGGCTGGGGTCTTCTGTTCCTTGGATGGAAGAGCAGCCTCTCACCCAACCCTCAAAATCAAGGGCATGTTATGTCTTCTAAGTAATATTCATTCAGTTAGAGGGAGTGTGTTTATGTTTCTCATGTTAAAAAAAGGGGAAGAAAAAAAAAAGGGAATCTGAGGTTAATGTTTTGCTGGAAAAATATCAAGACTTGATTGGCAATATCCCACTAAACCACAAGTTTGTAGGAGAGAAAACAAACCCATTGGATTTTCCAAACTATGCCTATGTGCTTTATGAAAATGTGTCCCATATAGGTCACTTATGCTCTTATTATAGCTGTGGCAAGTGTACATATAATTGAAACACGGAAATACTACCCCATGCTGCTCAATGAATGAAGGAGAAACAAATCTTTATTATTCCTGGGTTCACAGAATATATAGGAACGCTATTGTCTTTCTTAATTTTTTTTTTAATTTTTTTTTTTTTTAGGGCTGGTTTTAGCTTTCAGATGTATTTTATTGTCTGTGGGAACATGTGTTTTACAGACCTGTCATGTGAAAGCCATTAACAAGAGGAACTGGAGGAATAACAATGAGCCACGTAACCGTGGTGTGTCTGCTCCCCGAGTTCAACCCTGCGCCGCCGCTCCGGGCGCGCGTGAAACCGGATCGCGCCCGGCAACGTTAGCGCTTCTCCCCCTGCCATTTCTCGTTGGGAAACCTAAGGATTTTTTAAGTGGCCTATTAAAATGGGATTGCTGGCATCAGGGGCAGGATTTTGGGGCCAAGCTGGCTAGGCATGAGAACAGTTAAATTGTGGAATGAAGATCAACTGGATTCGCACGAGATGTCCGATTTTATTTACCAAATCTGAGCTGGGTGGGCAGTTCTGAAACTGTTCCTCGCTGCTTCACACATGTGGTGGAAACTGTCCTGCCTTGCCAAGCAACTCGAGGCCCAGAACTTGCAATTAACCCATTTCCAGAGTTTTTAGAGAGGATCTGAAAGGGGTCCTGAGCACTGGCCTTGACCACTATTGGATACCTGAAAAGCTTCACGTCTGTGTGGTTGTCCCTGCTCACGGGTGATGAATTTTTTTCTTAAGACTAACAAAACCCTGTAGTAATCCTGGGTTAGGCAAACCCATTAACATATAGGAAAAGGAGCCAAAGTGGATTGCGCAAAGTGAAATCCAGAGAGTGGTTCATGTGGAGAACATGGGGAACATTATTTTGATGACACTTTTGAACAACCTGGACGATGCCCATGTTAATCACATCTAGCAGCTGGTGTTCAGTACAAATCTACTGTGGACAGCTCTGGGTCAGACCCAAGAGAGTTTCATTTTTTATTTATTATTTTAATTCATTTTAGAGGGAAAAACCCTCTGATGTCTTTGACTTCTAGCTGTGTAAACAAACCCACAGATACTTAAGCAAGTTAGTGGTCGACAAGTATTCCCTAATGCTTTCTGTAGGATCTGGGTGTGAGACCTGTTGTCTTGGCCCACGGACAGCTGAAACCACTGTGCATTTGTTTTTCCCCTTACCTGGGTTTCGCTCTGCAAGTGGGAGGAGGGTTTCCTGTACCCTGTGGTTTGTGATTTACTCTGAACATGGGTTTCAGGGAATCTGGGGCCTGGTTTTGTGGGAACGTAGTGCTCCTCTTGATGATGGGCTTAACAGCAAAGATGGATGGGGAAACTGAGGCAAGGGTAAGGAGGGTTCCCTGCCCAAGGTGACATTGTGGCTGGGAAACACCCTTCTAGGTTTGAGGCAGTGCTGTATTTCTCTGAAAAACCTATAAAAACTTGGGCTTACGGACATGCCGCAATTTCCAGGTGTTCCCTCCATGTTGTGTGTCCTGACCCGTGTTTTTGAGCAGATCTGCTCCATGCCTGGTGCAAAGATCCAGCCAAGCTGTGCAGACACAGGAATCCTGCACAAGAGGGTTCACAGTCAGTATTTAAACCCCAGATTTCACATGGCTTTAAGGGTTGAAGGCGAACAGTCTGTGATAGGAGTTCATCAGTTCTTGTGGGTGGGCTGGTCCTTGCGTGGCTGGGTGTCCCACTGCTGCTCAAAGCGCGTGGTTGTTGCATTAGTAGGTACAAACACTCCAAGAAAACTATCAATACACCCTGTAAATACAGAGAGGAGTGAGCCAAGGAAGGCTTCAAAGGCAGAGAAGCGATGGGGATGGAGAGTAGCTGGGCTGGCCAGGTAGGAGAGAAGCCCTGCGGATACTCGATCCTGCCGTGTTTGTTTGCACAGCTCTGGGCTGCTCTGCCCGGGGCGCTCGGAAGAGCATCGGGCCCTCCCCGGAGAAAAGTGCCAGATTGGTTTTCATGGCCTTTTGCAGAGGGATTGCTCCAGGGCTCTGTTCCTGTAAGTTAATATTTGCAATGCACAGGGCTTAACTGGAACCAGGCTGCACAGACATCTGATAACCATAACAGAGGAGATGCTTTTTCCCTGCAAGACCAGCCTGGAAAAACAAATCCCAATGCTATTCCCTTTGGAAAGATAGCGATATGGAAAGAAAAGCACCAGGAACGGCGATGCATAGTTTGCAAGGGGTTTTGTAGTTGAGTCTTGGGGTTTTTTGTGAGCTTCTTGTGTTTGCCTGCATTGCTGACGGGTTTGGTTGTTGTGTCCCCTTCTTTGCAGCCGGGTTGCCCTTCCTCATCATCGAGACAAGCACAATCCAACCCTACCAGAGGGGCTTCTACTGCGACGACGACAGCATCAGGTACCCGCAGAAGAACGTGGAGACCATCAACGACGCGGTGCTGTGTGCTGCGGGCATCCTCATCGCCATCCTCGCTGTAAGTCCCACCTCCAGAACCTCCTCCTCTGTCCCAGGAGGGATTTTTGGCACCTCTTTGTCTTGCTCATGTGGCCACGCTATCTGCCTGCCCGGGTGCACATCTCCTCTGCGATTGTTTGACTTTTGTAAGCGTGGAGTAGCAAACATTTACAAATGAAAGCTCCGTAATGAGAGGAATGAGATTAGTCCTGAAGCCTGTAAACAGGCCCAAAGCTGTTTGGGCAAGTCTGTGAGCTTCACAAGAACTCTTTCACCCTCCAGTAAGAGTTCAGAGTAGAGGCAAAAACACTTGAGTGTCAGTAAGGACTTGGCATGGTTTGTCTCTATTCAAATAACTCTTGGTATTTGCCTATTTTATAAGGTTTAAAAAACAAAGAAAGGATACATCTTTTCAGCTAGCCAGTGCCTGGAAAGTTTAACAGGTTAGTATTAGGTTTTTAAGAGATTGCATATTACAGCCGTTTTTAAAAGACAATTAAAACCTTCCATGGGGAGCATATTCCCAGAGTCCTCACTGTAAAAAGCAGTCAATGTCCCACCTTCCCAATGCCTCTTCATTTTCCTTTTCCTGCCAGTTTTTCTAGAGCTCTGCTAGGAAACAATTGCATGGCAAGAGCTTTATTTGTCAGCCAAAAAGCTGAACTCAGCCCATGAGTTGAGCCTCCTTATGCCAGCATGTGCCTGGTCTGGGGCAGAAGACAAGAGCTGTCTCTTGGTTGTTGCTTAAACACTTCCAGCTAAGATTAAATTCTCCTGTGAAAAGTATCTACATTTTCCTTCTCAACTGCTGCCAGAACAACTCAGGCGCTTTCTCAGAGATGCTGCCTTCCTCTCACTCCTTCAGCAGGGAGAGATGGAGATGGCAAGGTCAGGAGCACTTGTGCTCCTTTCATCTTCCCTCATTGGAGCAATGCCATGAGCAATAGGTATTTTAGGATGGCACAGGGCCTGCTTTGGTAATACCCCATCCTCACCCTTGCTGCTTCATGATTAGAATATCGCCATCATTTCCTCATCTCTCCATCATTTCCTGACCACTTGCTGTCACTCAGCAAAGTAGGTCCCCAAAACTGCCCTGTCCCTCTTCCCACTCCCTCCCCAAAACAAGCCCAAAATGTGCCAGGCCCCCAGTTCTATAAACATGGCAGAATTTCACCCTGCAGGTGAATGACTCCTGAGCGTGGAAAAGCCATAAAAATGAAATGAAAAAGCCTCTCATTTTCACATTACTGCCAGAGCTATCAGCACGCCAGCTCCATGCAGAGAGTGCTTCTGATCCCTAATGAGGCAGTGGCAAATACAGGAGTTGGAACAGAAACTGGAAACATAATCAGCTGCCTATGTGATCCATCAACTCTGTACCACGAAATAGCAGGTCAATTAAAAGAGAAAGAAAATCCCCAAAGAATTGGATGTTTCTGCCCTGGTTTCACTGTGCCCACAACAAATGTAACTTAATAAGGTAAATTCAAAAGCTCAGTTATTTGCTGTTGAGTGACACAAATGGCTAACGAGGAACTGAAGCAACAGATTTCTTTGCTATGGCAGCCTGCACGGAAAATTCAAGTCAGCCTGACCTCTTTTTTCAGATGTAACCCAGATACCAGAATTACTGTAGCATAATAGGAATTCCTTCCAAATCCACAAAGCACTGACTCCACTCCTTTTGCTCACATCGTTTGCCTTTGGAAGGCAGGGCAGTGGTTATGAGGACTTCCAGGGAGCTGGCTTTTGGGATGAAGCAGCCAAAATTTCACGCCCTCACTTTACGTGGCGTCACAGGCAGTCTAGCCTGGGGTAAAAAGGTCCAGGTCATGTTTTAAGTGGCTTGAGGACACCCAGAGAGTTTGTAAAGTAAACGGCAGAGGCGAGACCTTTGCTTCCATCAGGATGTGAGAGGATATGCATTTGGTTTTAATATCTGTGTATTTACTGACTTCAGGCAAATTTCCATGCAGATGACACTGGAGAGGCTCGTGCCCCTGGGCTGTGCACTCTCACACCCCTCCTGACTGCACTCCGTGCTGGAAGGTGGTGGTTTGGTGTTGGTGGTCCCTTGGATGGCCAGGGGAAGTTGACACTCCTCTTCCTGAGCTTCACATGGGTACCACTGCTGTGGTCCCATGTCCCCACACCTGATAAGTCTTGAAAGGCTATGAAAAATTGCTAACAAAATTAATTTCCCGGTTGATCGAAGTTACACAGCTGGATGAACCGGTTGTTTTACAGTTAAAGGTGATATGCTGCAATGTGATTAGTACAGAGAATGTTACACCAAAAGCAAGTGGCTAAAACAGCTCTAAAAGTAATTACAGGCTAGTTGGATTTCTGGTGATACCTTACAATAACAATAAAATGGGCTTGACAACTGACAGTCTGCAAAAAGCATTCACAGACCGAAAAGTTTGATATTGGCTTCTTTCTAGGGACCATCTTTTTAAAATATGTGTGACAGCTCCTGGGAGTTGTGCCCATCACCTGGGAATGGCACATGTCCTGTGTGGGTGGCTTGCCAGGAGTGCAAGGCATGAGAATTTTTTGATAGCTTTAAAACTTGTTTTCTTTTCAGGATGTCCTTCCAGTCCGTGCACATCTGTGCCGTGTTAGTTTTTCACCATCCTGCTTTATCTGAGACAGCACTGCCAAAAGAACAAGTTTACCCAATTTTTAGCTTCTCATTACGTTGATCCATGGCTTTCACTAACTGGGGAGGGTTCCTGGGTACCCAGCAGCATTTTAGTGAGGGAATGAAGGCTCCAATTTGCAATCTGCTATATGTGTGCAATTACCCAGACCACCAACGGTGAGAGAAAAATATTAATCCCCAGACTTTTGTTGGTCCCTGTTTAAAATAGTCACATGCCTTTCCCAGGCCAAGAGCCTCAGGTTTGTGTGGATCTGTTTGTGAGTCTGCAGTAATGGCACATCTGCCAGTATCAGATGTCATCCTTAATTTTTCTGGTTTTCCCTCTGTGAAAGCCATGAGTTTTGAGCCTCAGAGCTCCCCTTTTGGTGAATTTAGGCTTTTCAGAGTGGACCTGCCCTCATGCATGTCCATCCAGGACAACCTCCCCCTGCAGACCTCATGCCAGGAGATTTCCTGGCTGGCAGCTTGTGCTACAAAGTGGTCCAAAATGGAGATAAACCATCATCTCTGGAGACTGTGAGGATTAAAATGATGCTGAAGCCAGTTAGCTGCAGCTCCCTAAACAAGTCTTGGTCGCTACCGGATTTCCAGGAGTAAATCTCAGCTGTGACATGTAAACCCCAAATGACGGTGCAGCCCCTCAGAGCATTTCTGTGCGTGGTAGCAGAACCTGTTCTAACTTGGCATTTATTTTCTGTTATTACAGTTGTATCTCTCTTTGATAAAGCCTGCTTAGCTGCAATTTCAGCTGCCTTAGGTCAACCTTTGTTTTTTCAAGCCCTGGTACGAGTGAGTTCAAACAATGATACAGCTTCAACTCTTCTTAGTCTAATTGCCATACTTTTCCAGTTTATTAGTTTCCAAAGGTTGTGCCAAGCTTTTAAAAAAGGTAGGCAGGGGAGCCTCGTCTCTTACTTATGGCTGGCAGGCTGCCATGCCGGGAGGAATATTGCTGGCTGCTCCAGAAAGGGATTAACATGAAGGCATTTTTCCTTTTTTCCTGACAGTTAATTTTACATATCACAATCCCCGTGACTGCAGAGAGGCAGGGACAAGGGGGCAGCAAAAAAAAAAAAAAACAAACCCTCCCTCGATTTATTGCTCAGGTATAAAAACATTTAGAATAATGAATGAAATCCTAAAGCTGTAAATCTGGAGCTTAAAACTTAGGTGTGTAGTGTGACGGAGAACAATTTAAACCTTTGGCTCTTTGGGAGAGGTGAGACATTTGGACTTCATTTCACAGCCTGATTTTCATTAACCTGACTTTTAAGAGTCACGAATGTGAGAAGTTGGGTCCTCTGCTCCCTGACAGTGATTTATGGTGATATTGTCAAACATCAGCACCCCTGACACAAGAAAAACATAATCTGCTGCCATGTGATGGCAAGACCCCTTGAAATGCCCCAAGATAGCTGGACTTTATGGAGGCCTTGAGAGGTCTGCTGGCAGCAAGTTTTGGACCAGAATCTGAAAAATTTGGGGCTTTCTGGTCGTTCCCCTGTTGTGTTAATGATTTTAAGAGTGGAAGATAAGCAGGCTGTGTTTATTTTCCTCCAGAATCAGTTTGATAAGGGGGTAGTGGATTCGGCCTCTCCTTTAAACACACTAATTCTTTATCTGGTTTATGTCAATTTTCTTTACCCACTCTGCTGGGGTGTTATTTCACTTTTGTAAGGACTTGCCAACATGCTAACTCAAAATCTACCCTTTTTTTGTTTTGTTTATTGGATTTTTCCCTAAACAACATTCTGAGCATTGGGAGGGAGGAGAAGGAAGGTGCAGAAATTCTGGGCTGTGGTTTCTCCATCCTTACTACAGAAGCAGATTCCTGCTTTGAGACCTCAGAGCTGTCTCAGCCCTGCATTTACTCCCATCCCTGGTTTTGCACAGCGTTTTTCCCGCTCTCTAACCTCTCCACTGTGCTTCCCTCACAGATTATAACGGGAGAGCTCTACCGCATCCACTACCTGAAGGAGAAATCCCGCTCCTTTATCCAGAACCCCTACGTGGCAGCTCTCTACAAGCAAGTGGGCTGCTTTGTTTTCGGCTGCGCCATCAGCCAGTCCTTCACAGACATTGCCAAAGTGTCCGTCGGGCGCTTGCGGCCGCATTTCCTGGCCGTTTGTGACTTGGATTTCTCCACCATCAACTGCGCCAAGGGAGTTTACATCCAGAACTACACCTGCAGGGGAAATGACAGCAGGGTCCAGGAAGCCAGGTGAGAGCCTGTGGCCCCAAAACTGCGGGTTGCTGCTCTTAAATGTGTCTCGGGTCTCTCTGTCAGCAATAGAGGGTTCAAATCTGAAACTGGGGGTGGGGTTAGACTGGATATTAGGATGAAATTCTTCCCTGTGAGGGTGGTGAGGCACTGGAAGAGATTGCCCAGAGAAGCTGTGGCTGTCCCATCCCTGGAAGTGTTCACGGCCAGGTTGGATGGGGCTCTAAACAAACTGGGACAGTGGAAGCTGTCCCTGCTCGTAGCAGGAGGGTGGAGCAAGATGGTCTTTGATGTCCCTTCCACCACAAACCATTCGAAGAGTCCGTGAAATGCTGCTTTTTCTGCGAAGGCTGTAAATCCGTTTTCCAGTGACCAACAGTTTCCCTTGGGAAGTGTGGCGCTCAGCTGAATAACATTTCTTTTCCTTTCTCTTTACTCCTACACTATTGTTTCCCTGAGCCACTGCTCCGTGTGGGAATCCACCCCCAGAGCTGAGCTCATGGTGAGCAGCCCGAGCTGTCCCATGTAGCAGAGCTGAGTTTCTCCTCAGGAAAAGCTCCACCTCACAGTCAGGGCTGCCACTGCCTTCTCTTGGAGCTCTGTCAAATCCATCAGATGCCAAATTTTGACTTTTCCACGGGCACATTCCTCATGCTGCAATTAAGCGACTGGAGAAGTTGCTGTCTTCTCATTTCTTTAGGGTTTCCCGGTTATTTGAGGCAAGACGATGAGTTATTGGGTTATCCTGGAAATAACTGCTGTCCCATGAGTAGGCCAGGAAAGGACAAACAATGCAAGCATCCTGTCCATCCGTTCGCTTTCTGCCTCACCAGCAAGCAGGGCGGATAACAGGGGTTTTATAGCCCAGAGAACCGGGGCTTGTGGGTCCCTCTGGTGTGGCACCCTCAGATGCCACAGGCAAGTCACCATATTATAGGGAAAATCACAATATTGAGGATTCTATTGGCTGGTTCTGAGCACCTGCTTTGTTTTGCAGGAAATCCTTCTTCTCTGGGCATGCGTCCTTCTCCCTGTACACCATGCTGTATTTGGTGGTAAGTGACCTCACTGAGCTGATTGATCCCCTGTCCCCCTTCCCCCGGTCCCACACTCCATAGCAGTAATGGCAGGATGACCATTGGATGTGGAAAGTTGGCTGGGAAAAAGGGAAGATCCACCCTCAGCCTCTGTGGTATTATTTAGGATGGAGACTCCTGGGGAGGCAGCTGTGCTGTGCAGCTTTGGGATGGAGCCAAGTTTGCAATTAAATCCAAATCCTACTAAATTTGTAGACAACCTGTGTGATTTTGTTCACCCCACGCTGTGGTTTCCACTGAGGAGAGTTTGGGGTGAGCCAAAATGTTTCACGGATGGAGGGGGAGGATGTGCTGGCGCAGCCATCCAGGAGGTGATGCCTGGTTCCGAAATGTGCCAGCGGAGCAGGTGGAGCAGCCTCTGCCCGCCTGGTTCCGGAGGGGAGGGCTGGGACTTGTTTTCCTTTGTCAGTGAGGAATGGCTCTGCCCTTCCTGCGCCGGGGCTGGGGCCGGGGTGGCTGCCAAGGTGCTTCCTGCCGGGACTGCGGGAGGCAGCGCTGCCCACACGGGCTGGACACACACACACGGCCTTCTGCGGGGGGCTGCAGAGGGGTTTGTGCCTGGTTTTCCTTTTTGGAAAACTATTTATTTGGTAAAAAAATCAAGTTTTGCGTTGGTTTTTAAGATTTGTGCTCCTCCTCCATCCCTGGTAATCTTGGAGCAGCAAGCGAAGGAACAGCACTGATAAAAACATGAAACACGAGCTTTTATCTATGAGCTGTGCTCCCCCCATCCCTTACCCTCTGGAAAGATAAGTGACCACTGCTCCCTCCTGCCTTTTCAGCCTTGGATCCCCCTCCCTGTGAGCAACTTCTCTAATTGAACCACTGAGCTTTCCAGGCAGTTGTGGGTGGCATATTAAATTCTTTCTTTGTTTTCCCTCTTATTTTGTTCTTGGAAAACTTTTGAATTTCTTCAGCAAACGTTTTGGCCGTTTCCTCCCAGCCGTATTACAATGAAGAGCTGCCTTGGTGATGCTTCACAGGAGGCTCAGCCCATCGTAAAACTTTCCGAGCTGAGTTTGGAAGCCATCGCTCACACGGGCAGTTTTTTATTTCTGGGGAGGTCTGCGGGCAGTCAGATAAGTCAGTCCTGCGATGCTGTCAAGCCCAGCACTGGGAACAGCAAGGACTGCCAGCTCCTGTTAAGTTGGTGATGGTTTCCCTGCCAGGGCTTGACCCATTTTCTGCAGGGTGCTGGACAAACTTTCAGTTTTTCACGTGTTTTTCTGAAAATCCAGCACTTTAGGGGCAGGTGAGAAACAAATGGGAATACAGTGCTTGGGGGGCTGCTGACAGAGACCCCAAAACTGCAGAGTGCATTCCAAGCTCCCAGAGGATTCATGGAAAACCTTCATGGCTCATTTTCCAGTGCTGCTTTGCACCAATGCCTGCTGTGTGATCTTCTTTTTAGCTTTTCAATAGATTTTAGAAGTGGTGTTTAGCTCCTTCATGATGCTTTGGAGCACAGAGGTAGCTCTGGGTTCTCTTTGCTGCCATTCCCTGTCCCCATATAGGAACACTTGAGCTGTCAATGCTCACGAGCTTCTACCCCACACCCACTGATCCAGGACAACAGGCTGATCCACTTATCCCTCTCTATGGAGGGGCCAATCCCTTCAAAATAATTTTATTTTTAATTTTTAATTTTTACCCCCAAAACTGTGGTAAGGCTGGTAGCAGGCTCTGTCTGACCAGCTGTCCAGCTGTCTTAAGAGGTCAGGAAAAACTACATCAAGTATTTGTTGATAAATTGAAGGGAGAAAAAGACAACTTGAGACAAGACAGGTGAGGAAATGATGGTCTTAAATCTCCTTCACCTAAATGATTCTGATTCCAACTTGTCTACCCTGCTCTCCATCACTGCAGCTCCCTGGTCACTGCCAGAGCTTGACAGAGGAATCTATAGGAAGAGGGAGGCAGAAGATCTGACACATTTAAGAGGCTGATAATATAAAGAAATTATTACAGGCAAAAAGAGATTATAGTAAGACAGAGGGATTTTATTTCAAGATAAACCCTGCTGTCTTACCCACCTCAATGAATGAGTTGGGGATTTGAAAGCCTGGTTAGAAATGTGGCATCCACCACAGCAGTGCCCGCAGGGGGTGCGATTGATGGATTTAATCAGGGAATCATCTCGATCAAACGGCTGCTGCTCTGTTCCTGGGAAGTGAGTGCTGTGCTGCAGCAGGTTGCTGCCTACACTTTGGATACCAGGAGTGTGCCAGGAGCTCCTGCAGAGCAGGGAATCTGTGGGGCTGAGTGTGTCCTGCAGAGCTTTGGCAGATCAGCCGTGTCCCGAGCGTGTTCCTGATTGAACAATACTTCATATTTCAAGGATAAGTCACTTCCCGTCTTTCCTGGCGTTCCCTGGCTTCACTCTTGGAGCCCATTCTGAATTAAAATGTTTTCAAGTTTGCTTCACCTGGTGCAGACGGGCGCCAGAAAATTCCAGTCAGTCTATTAAAAGATCCATGGATTCCCACGCATCCCACAGGGCATCTCCTGCACCGTGGGGCTGGATTTGTCCAGGTATTTGGTGGACAGTGGATGAGTGACCACAGCTTTTCCCAGCACAGCAGCAGAGACCTGGTCTATCCATGGGCTCCCAACAGGAAAACACTGATAGATGCCAAGCCCTGGAGGGCTTTGCGGGAAAAGTCCCAGGGAAAGGCACTTGCAACACAGTAAAATCCCCTGGGATTTAGTTCTAAATGCTGAGACTTCAGGGCTATGTTTCTCTCAGCCTTCTTGTCACCAGGAATACTCAATTAACATCAGGCCTTTGTATAAGAAATTTAAAAGGGGAAATTACTCTTGGGTAATCCTCTTTGTCTTAATTTTCCTTGTTTTGTTACTCCTTGGCTAAGTGAGCTGTAATATGTATTTATAGCAGGCTGAGGAAAGAGGAGGTATGGAACAGCTCATTCCATGCAGCTTTCTGGAGCTGACCCACACTTCTTGGTTTTGTTTCTGTGGATGTAGGGGAATCATTGTAGGGAGCAGTGGATGCTTTCCACTCCCCTCAAGGAAATAAGACCATAATGCTGGGTTTTTTGCAGCATGAAGTTGCCTGAAATCACACAAAGGGCGCAAAAAAGCGACATTTAAATATCAGAAAGACTGAATTAATATCCCTCAGCAACGTTGGCTGATTCTAGAAAAAATGCAAGTAAACCTTGTGTATTTAATATGTGTCAGTGGGTGAGGCAGAAGACTTCAGATCAGAATGGATTTTGGTGTGTTCCGCTGGTGGAAATGGAAAATGAGAGCTGGTGCTGGGTTTGTGAAGCTCCACCTGAAGGGTGGAGAAGGTCCCGATGCCCTGGTGCTGCTGAGCAGTGATGGGCCCTTGTGAAGGAACCTCTGTGGTGGCTGTGGACTTGGAGCTGAGCTTAGTGATGACCTAAGTAAGTGAATAAACTGGAATTACATCAGGGTTGAGGTGTGGACTGAGCTGCTGAGCTGCTGGGGATAGTTCTGATGGGGTGGGGGTGCTGTGCACTCTGCAAAGGCAGGGAAGAGGCAAACAGCACACGCTGAGAGGTGCTGAGAGGTCTTTGCCCATCTCCTGTCCTTCCCTTCTGGCCATCTTGGTGCTAAAAGCCAAATTCTGCATTCCCCAACCTCCAGCCAGCTTTGTCCAGCCAGAGCAGTGCATGACACCGGGATGAGTTTGGGTTGGAGAGGTTTTGTCCCTGTAGCACTTTGGGTACCACTCTGTGGGCAGATGGGGCTGGAGAAGGAGGTCACGTCAGGTCAGACAGCCAGGAACAAGCCCAGCTGTTTCCCAGAAGGAAACTCTAGGTGTGACAAAGGGCCGTGGTTGATGGAGTCCAGCCCCGTGGTGGGAGAGTGTGAATGGGATGGGATTTCTGGAGAGCAGAAAGCCCCCGGAGGCTGGAGGTGATACTGTGAGCCTGTGTCCCCTGCCAGCTCCTCCTTGCTTTGCTCAGGGCTTGTGTGTGGTGTGGGATGTCCCCAGCAGCACTGTGGAAGTCCCCTGGCACAGGAAGAGTGGTGTGATGTCCCTCAAGCCATCTGCTTTGTGGTAACTCAGCCTCTGCCAGGAGACAGCGGATGGGAACTCCAAATAACTCCCACTCTGTGTGATCCCATTTCACCCACCCTTGCTCCTGTTGGTGCTCCTGGTTTTCGCTGCCCTGTGATGATCTGTGGTGGAAATAACCCCGGCTGTGGTCTTGCTCTTCCACCCCCTCCTGGGAAGGGCTCCATTCCAGCTCCACATTCCCATCCAAATCTGTCAGTCTGTAGCAGGCAGCATTTCAGATTTTCCCCCAGGAGCAAAAAGAAGAAACCAAAAAAACCAAAACAACAAAAACACCTTCATAAGCAGATTTTCAGATAAATTTCCAGGAACTTCCCATTTGTGGATAATAGCACTAATTCCTGCTTTAGGGAAATTCTGATCCTTTCAGCCCCTAAATTCTGCTTTCATTTTTTGACCTTGTCTTATTAACTGGGTTTTTCTTTCATACTGAGGCCAGTTTGGAGCACCCTGAGTCTTACCTTGAGAGTATTTAGGGGATCCTGGTGTTTGAGAGCAGCTCTTGTAATACTGCATGTTCATAAAAGGTCTGTGGAATATGAGCAGTGCTGTTATCCTCTTTTTGCCCCTAAGAATGGGGAATAAAGAGCAATTTGACCATGGCCTATATTGTGGCAGTAAAAGGAACTCAGCTGAGAACCTCACACTATTTTTGCAGTGTCTGAGGGGCATCTGTTCAGGTGGGTTTTCCTCCTCTGAGATATGCAGGTTTGAGTTGGGTGTTGGGGCACTTGGGTGACACCCAGCACTCCCCATATGGTGCAGCACTGCTTTTCACTCTTTTTCCAGGGCTAAAGATTGCACAAGGGACACAGTTCAGCCCCAGAAAAGCCTGCTTTATTGTGTCTTCAAACTTGCTATTTACTTTTATTGCTAATTTTTAATTGATACTTTGCGCCCTCAACTCTAGATGACCCGTTTAGTCCAGGCTTGTGGGATGGAAATATTTGAGATGTCCAGACTGAGCAAAAGTGACAAATGTCAGATTCGCCAGCAGCAAATTTCCTTCTTAAGGGATTTGATGGGATGAAGACACAAGATTAAAATAAGACATCAGTTTTAAGTCTTTCTGGTAGAATTGAGAGTGATGGTTTATAATATATAATACTTGGAGCTATTTTTGCTCTGCAGCAGCAGCACCCTGGAACCTGAGTTTTGTCACCTGGGCTGAATTGATGCTCTTGAACATGGAAATAGAATCATGGAATGGTTTGGGGTGGGAGGGACCTTAAAGATCACCTATTTCCACTCCTCTGCCATGGGCTGGGACACCTTCCACCAGTCCAGGTTGCTCAGAGTTCCATCCAGCCTGGCCTTGAACACTTCCAGGGACGGGGCATCCACAGCTGCCTGCACAGTTATCCTCTGGGGTAGGAGTTTAGTGCACAAAGACCATGGCAATGAAAATTATCATCACAAACTACAGAGAACCAGCCCAGTGGTGCCTGTGCTGGGCTGCATCGGGATGGGTTTGCCGTGGGAGCTGAGACTCATCCTGTAGCTTTGCGTGCACCAGTTCCATGGTGTGGGGTGTGGGATGTGCTCCATGGGGATGTGGCTCAGTTCCCAGGCTCGGGCTGGTTTGCAGACACATTCCCCAGAATCACCACATGCATTAGCCAGCACCGAGCTGTTTTGGTGCTGCACTCTTCCATGTTAATTGGCTAACAATTTGGGTAATTTGGAGCATCTGCTCCATTCAGATGACGTGATATTTCGTTTCTTCTGAAGAGCCTGGTGTGTGTTCTTTCCAGAAATGGGTAAATGCAATGTTTATGCAACAGCCAAACATACTAAATTGGCCAAAATGATGCTTCCCCCTTATCAGCTTCCCAATTAGTTCTGCTTTTATAGGTAAATGGTGTCATTAAGTTATTTGTGGTTTCAGGGAACCCAGCGAGAGCTTCGTTCCCTTTCATATCAAGGCAGTGCAAACTGCTCTGGGTGTGTAAAAGGGACCATAAACGGGGAGTAAACCCCTTTCCAGCCCTCTGATGTAGCAGAGCCCCTCGAAGGACACTGGGGGTGACTCCAGTGTTTCATTTAGGATCCAGCAGAGCAGATCTGCTGGGCTGAGCAGCAGTGCTGAGCCGCAGGAGCTGAGCAGCGTTTGCCATGCACTGTCACACCTTTGAGCCTCGCTGCTCCCCGAGCCTGGAGGCTGCTGTGGCGTCCCTCCCTTCCCACAGCCTTCCTCCCTGCACTCATCCACGGGCAGGAGTTGCTGTTTTCCTGCCCTCTCTTCCCGCCCAGCTTCCCGGTTCCCACAGGAACCGGCCGTGCCCGACAGCCAGAACGGAAACGGGCCCAAGATAGTCACGGCAGGGCCACAATGTCTGCTTGACATCACCTCAGCCTCGTCTTTCTGGGCTGAGCCGAGGCTTTGCTTGTCATTCCCACCCAGTGAGGGAATTCCCATGCCATGCAGTGGGGCAGCTGAGCCCTGCTTCCCTGCAAACCCCGGGGTCGGGCTGGGAAATGTGGCAGTGTTGGAGGGTGGCTTTGTGCACATTGTCAGCGGTTGTGGCCATGTCTGGGAATTCCTGGGATGGCTCTGAAGGTTTAGCATGCTGCATTGACTCTTCTTTTTTCCTCTCAGACATACTGTGGGTCCTACATACCCCAGATTTGGGACCTTGTTTTTTTTTTTTACACGCTAAATAATGCTAGGGGGGAATTTCTTTACTCGGATGTGGTGTTGTATGGAGGGTGAAGCAGGGCTGGGATTCAGGGGGTCCCAATGCCCTGGTCCCGGCTCATTGAGGAAGGGCTGTGCCCATCCACCTGTGCCCACATCCCCTCCATGGCTTAAAAATCCCTCTGGAGGCCACACACGTGCAAGGAGCATCCTTCCCCTTTATCAACTCCCCCTCCTTGAGCTGCCCCACAGCCACCCCCACAGAGCAGTCGCTGCTGCACGTGAGCATTTTGGGCAAATCTGGGCAAATTAACACAACCTTTTTTTTTGTTTATTTCCCTCTGTTCCCACAGTTTTATCTGCAGGCCAGATTCACGTGGAAGGGAGCCCGCCTGCTCCGTCCCCTGCTGCAGTTCACCCTCATCATGATGGCGTTTTACACCGGCCTGTCCCGCGTGTCGGACCACAAGCACCACCCCACCGACGTGCTGGCAGGCTTTGCACAGGGAGCCCTGGTGGCTTACTGCGTGGTGAGTGTGGAAAACCAGCAGGAATGGGACTGGGAATGCTGGGAGGGGGGTCCTGTGGGAATGGCAGTGCCTTTGCAACCCGTGGCAATCCAGCTCAGGTGGAAATTCATCCCTATTGCAGCCAGGGATGTGGTGGGGAGCACTGTGCTCCAGAGGCTTGGTCCAAGCAAGATTTTAACAGCTCGCCACTTTCTGTGGGTTTTTTCCTTGTTTTTTGGGGTTTTTTTAAACTGTTCTAAAAGTAAATCGGCCCTGGGGACAAGGAGTTAAGCTCAACAACGCTACATTTTGCAAGGAGAGAAAATAGGTTATTTATGTACTTCCCTCTCGTTGATAATATTCCAAAGCCAAAACAAAAATGTCACTGTTGGGAAGCTTTTATGGAGTATTATTAACTCTGTGAGCAGAAGCTGTCGGGATTTGCCATTGCCTGGTGCCGATGTCCCGTGCAGGGCCAGCAAATCCTGGGGAGAAGTGGGAGAAGCATGTGTGTGTGTGTCTTTATGCTGGGAAGTGGGATAAGAGCCATGTGGAAGGGGAGCGGGGACCAGGCCATCCATCGCTGGATCCCAGCAGCGGTTCCAGGAGGACAATAGCTCTCCGGATGCTTGGGATGGGTGTCCGGATGCTTCCTGGCTGGGATGAGCAGCAGGCCTGGCTGTCCCCTCCCAGCCCTGCGGCAGCTGGGGGCTGTGCTGGGAAGGGGAGGCTGTGGCAGTGCTGGGATGGTTTTCCTGTGTCATAGGAAGCAGCTGCCTGGATTTCCCAGCCACGCTCGGGTCTGTCTGTGCTGCTCTCCCAGCCCGCTGGGGGAAGGGGCAGTTGTCTCCAAACCCTTTGCAGGAGTGGCTCCGGGACCTGGAACATCTCAGGCTGCGTTTCAGGACTCAGGGCAGGGTTCAAACCCTTGTCCCATCCCACCAGCCTGAGGAGAGGCACTGCTGTGCTGTTCTCCAGAGCCTGGCTTCCCTGCTGGGAGCCTGCCACCTTCCTCTGTTTTGGGAGGTGGCAGCTAGGGACAAGAGGAGCAGTGATCCCAAAACACCCTGGAGTTCACACTGAATGACCAGTTTAGCAGCTTTTTGCTGAAATTCCTGGTATGTCCTGGGGGTCTTTGCCCAGCTCTCCTCCATGGGCTGTTCTGAAAGAAAGGGAGGGGCCTGGAGACTCCTCACCTCCAACCCTGGCTGCTCCCAGCCACCCCTTCCCCCAGCAAAGCCTTCACGGTCCACCCTGGTGATAGCCAAGGGCTGTAAAAACACCACAGTTATCAAGCCATAATTTTCAGTAGAAACCAATTGTGGATTTCATCTCCAAAGGCTGCCCGAGCTTAAACCCAGGTCGTGCTGCAGCAGACACGTTTGTCTTTCAGTGCCTGAAATAACAAGCAGAAGACATTAATGTCAAGCACTTCCAGCTGATGAAACATTCGGATTTGGAGCCAGGGTGAAATACGACGAGGATTTCTCAAATAGAAATAGTTTTTATGCGCCTTGTAGGCAGCTTGCTGTGTGTTGTGTGGTTTATGTCTCATCTGAGGGAGAGGGAGAAGGGGAGATGTCAGAAGGACAAGCCCCCAGTGTTGCTCTGGTTAGCTTAGATGAGTTGTTTTAACCTCCCTGTATATGATTAAAAATTGCTTCAATATAATGAAAAGTAATAGGAATTGTTAAGTGGGAATGTAAGATATTGGCTTAAAATGCTCTCTGTCTTCTCCCATCAAGTTTTCTTTATGGGTGGAGAGCACCTTCTACAGGAAATGGAGCTAATCCAAGTGAAAAACTTAGCACGTTTATTAGTCCTTTTTTTGTGTTAAACAGTTCAAGCATTAGGAGGATTTAACACACATTTAACCCCCAAAGATCACGTTTCATGATTCCTATAAATGTTTATATAACCTCCAGCCATGTTAAAGTGAAATACAGTTGAAAGAGAAATGAAACCTCTTAACCAGCCTCTGAATGAAACCCTGAAAAGCAGCACAGTAAAAGGTGAAATACCTAGGATGACACTCCACCATAACTCATTCCTGTCAAACATAAGGACCAGACTCAAACCAATCTCCATATGCAACTTGCACTCAGCAATCTCCCCCCATAAATTGATTTGTCACGGCTATCTTGGTGCAGAAGTTGGACATCTTTTTGATTGACTCCAGCTCTCAGAGGTGGACAAATGAGCAAGATGGCACCAGAAATGCACCAAAACAGACAAATGGGGGGTTTACAGTTGTTAACAACCCAAAAGAAAGCCAGTGCCAGAGCAGTTCAACGTGTTTTTACACTGGGATGCTGCAGCAAAAGGCCAGACTCCAGCTTGTGATCCTTGGGAGCATCAGCTGGATCCTGTTATTTAACCAAAGGTACAAATGCTGCCACTTGGATGCCCTGTAAACAACTTTATCAGCTCTGTTATGCAACTAAACAGCCAGACACCGTCACCAAAAAAAGAACTGTTTTATAAATCACCTCCTTCTCTGCTTCTCCCCAAAGCAATAAAAGCAACACCAGCTCAGCTTCCTGCAACCCTGGCTACAGTTGTAGGAGTAAATTGCTGCTTACAACAGCTTCACTGTCTGTCCAGCTTGAGCCTTATCTGCTGTGCTGATAGGGGCTTGCAAAAGTTATTTCCAAGGACAACTTGACCTGCTGCACAGGGCTCTGGGTAGCTAGAAAATGTAGAGTTGCAGGTGGGGCAAACCTTTGCTCCCTCCCTGTGTTACCCAGCCTGGAAATAGTAACCTAATATTATTCCTTTGAACACCTTGGAATTATTTTTCCCCCTGATTTATCTGGGTGCTTAAATGTTGCATTTGAGTACTGTGGGAGAAAACACTGCTGATTCCTACAGCCATGTGCTGCTTATCCTGAGATTTCAGCTCAGCAAACCCATGGCTTGGTCTGGATTATTGGGGTTTGAGGATGTCTGAGATGAGCCGGCAAATTTGGGCTGGCAGAGTCAGTCGGTGGCAGGACAGAAGTTTGGGGCTGTGGAGCCAGGTGATAAAATGATGACTCCTTGCCACTTCTTGCTCTGTCCAGAGGATCTGTGCTGTCTGACTCTTTTCCCTTCTGGCATGGGGCTGAGGTTTGGCAAGGGTGAAAGTGCCCCGGTTCTGGAGGGCTGATAAGCTTCGTGCGGCCGCTGCCAAAGGAGGATGTGGAAGTTTCCTCCCAGCACTTTGTTTCTTATTGTGTCGCTACCTTCCGAAATTGCCAGGCACCGGCTTTTTCACATCCGGGAGAGGGGTTACATCACGGGATATTTAGGAAGAAGGAGTCAGGAACCGCTCCTCCTCTCCTTAGCCTTTGGCTCCCACCAGACCCCAGCTCTGTCCTGCTGCCTTGGTGGGGCGTGGGGAGCATCGCTTACCATTGACTCACTGCTGATAGCTTTTAACGCAGCTTTGATTTGAAAGCTTTTAATTGCCTACCTGATGTCTGGCTCAATGAATTGTTTCATTCCGACTCCATCCCTGAAACCACTCACTCACGATGAGTCAGGCCAGCCCTTTGGAGACCTTTGTTATTTTATTGGAGTGCAGGTCATGGATCTGTTTCCTGGCTTTTCAACCCGTTCAGCAGAGGTCTAGGTGTTGCACTCGGTGATTGCGCAGTGAGAAATTAAGTTGTCCTCTCGTGTTTTTGCATTTTGTGAGGGCTGAGCCTTTTTCTCTGCTGTACAGAAAGGTGGTAGCAGGCACTTGGGATTTCACAGCCGTTATGGGCAGGCATTCAGTAGTACAAAATGTGCTATTTTTGCAGCCTAAAATGTGTATATATTCTGTAAACCAATATTTTGACCAAAGCATCACCCACTGTGGCTAAGTTTGTTTTTTCCACTTATTCTCACAGGTATTTTACGTCTCAGATCTCTTCAAGCCCAAGACAAAGACTTGCCTGCCTCCACCTCCCATCCGGAAGGAGATCCTTTCACCTGTGGACATCATTGAGAGGAATAACCATCACAACATGGTGTAGAACTTCAAGGAATCGGATGGGTGTTGTATTTTAATTTTTTTTTTTTTTGCAAAAAAAAAAGTGACTGCTGACAGCAACTACCTGCTGCTCTCAAATCTCATCAGACAGTAGAATGTAGGGAGAGACTTTCTTGCCCGACCAGTAAAGTCTTACTCTGTGGTCTTTTCAACTTGCGACATTTGGATGAAAGGGGTGGTGGTGGTGGTCAACTAAGGCAAAGGCGACAATGAGAAAGGAAAGAAAACCCACACAACACAAAAAGCCGAACAAACAAAGAGAGGTGCCGGAGTTCTGGATGTGCAATTGGTTTGAGTGTTCATGTTGTAGTGAACGCCAAATTGTTCCTAGCCCAATGAACACTAAGGGATTTTTGGGAAGCTGGCCATCCTAGGTTTTTCCTGACTACGAAGATTTCCGATGCCTGCGAGAAAAAAAACCAACTCACGACTAAATTGTATAGCACTATGTATGAGCAACAGCACTGAGTCAAGATCTGGGATTGGTTTCTAAGAGTTGCTTTTTTCTCCTTTTGATCCTAGTTTATTTTTGCCTCCTCTCTTCCATACTGTGACTTAATTTAGAAGAAGCTTGCCCAGTCCAAGATCTCCAAAGGGTCTCTGTTCTCTCTGCTCACACTACAGCCTTTAAGGAGCGGCCCTGAGACGCGCAGTGAGGCCGGAGAGCTCCTTCCTCCATGCAGAGAAGCCACATTTCTTCCTCCCCGCTCGCTCTCTGGCGAGAGCTCATCCCATCTGAGCCCCACTAAATGAAAAGAGCATCCTCCACCTCCCAGCCATCCCCTTTCCCCAGAAAATATCCCAGCAGGCTTTCCGTGCGCCCTCCCACGGGAGCCAGCGGTTTGCGCGTGGGGAGCGGCGGCTCTGCCGAAGACTCGATCGCACTACGACCCCGGGGCTGAGTCCCGGGGAAACTTTTATTCTGCGGTTCTGGGACGGGCTGCTGGGCGGCACGTCCCGGCCTGGGTGTCAGTCAGTTTGTGCATCCCCTCCTCTTCCTCTTCCTTCCCCTCCTCCTCCTCCCTGGGGCACCCCGGGGTGCGCCAGGGCAGTACCAGGTCCTGTGCTCGGCTGGGTCACACCGGTGGGAAATCAGCTGTGCCTCTCTCGGGTGTGATGATGAAATTTTTTTTTGCCCAGAAGCCACAGGTCCTCGGTTTGCAGCCCTTTCACGAAGCGCGTTTGCAAAGGGATCCCACAGAACACGCAGAACGGCCATTTGCACATCCTTCTCACAGAATCCGTCCTATCATTTCAACTTATAGCAAGCTATGATTTTTTTTATATTATAAATATTATATAAATAATGTATAAAAACTTAAAAATTAACTATGTAAAATATTATTTCTGAAACAATTTTAGATATATCCACTATGACTATAAACTGTGTCCTGACCTGTGTTATTTACATTTTGCTGCTTAAAAAAGCATTGAATTAATTTTTTATAGTCGACTAAAATATTGTAGTTCTGTGGTAGTAATATTTTAATGAAAATAACTACAATTAGAGACATTTGTATAAAAAAAAACATATTAAATTGTCTGTATTTTTGTAATGTTCCATTTTGTAAAGAGAAGAATATTCAAAGACTTTTGTAGAATACAAAATTGAAGTTTGTATCTGCGAAATTATTGCTGTATAAATGTGCTTTTTAAATAAAAGCTCATAACACAACTAAACATCCCTGTGCAAGGTGCATTCTGTCTTTGGGTTGCCCTTTCCTTGCCAGAGAAGCAGGGTCCTTGCCCAGGGGAGCAGTCTGGGGGTGTGATGTGGATGCTGGATGGCATTTTGGGATGTGATGGCTCAGCAGGGCAGCTGGATAAAAAGGACCAGATGCCACTTTTGGTGGGAGTGATGAGAAGGTCCCACCAGCTCCTGGCTGGGGCCACGTATGGATTTCCATTGATCTCTTTGCTATGCCCAGGCTTTGAGCAAATCCCATTTTACTGAAGGCATCGAAAATTCTTTAGCAATCTTACAAGCTTTAAAGAAATATTGTTGAAGTAAGATAAGGTGTGAAGAGCCACAGCCCAGCTCCTGGTTGTCCTGGGCAGCCCCTGCCTAGGAGGGGTCCCAGCTCCACTCTGCACAAACACCTTTCCCATGAAAAGCAGACACTTTGCAGCTGAACCAAAACCTTGCAGCTTGCTGGGTTGCAAATGTGGGTGGAAGGGGAAAAGAAGAAAAAAAAAAAAATCCCACAACATGTGCTCAGAGAGGCACATGTGCACAACACACAGTTATGAGGCAGCCTGGATTTTTTTTTAAATTTATTTTTCTTTATATTTTTTTTTTATTATTGTTATTTTCCTCCTCCTCCAGAAGCAAATTAACTTCTTGGTGGTGACACACGGTCAGAGCCGCGTTTCGACCACTCCTTGGGTGAACCACATCAGCAAGATAACACAGCACAAAAATAATATGCAAGAATGCATGACAGGAAGCAAATACCACATCAAACTGTGAAGAAAGAGCAGGTGGAAATTAAGCCAGCAGAACTGAGCTAGCACTTGCTATTATTATCCTAATTAGAAGTAAAATTTTATTGCACATTGAAAAACGTCATAAACCCGCACCTGTCCTAAATGCAGAGGGAGTTTTCGTGGTGCCACGTGTGATCTGAGCCTAAGTGTTTGGGGGTTGTGTGTGCTGCAGAGGTGAGACTTCAGCTTCGGGGCAGTGTCTGTGAGGACACACTCTTAATCCCCAGTTTATCTCCAAGATGCATTGCCTGGGTCTAAGTAACCCCCACGGGAGAGGGAAACGCTGCCACGTCTGCCTGCGGAGCCCTTCACGTGCAGAGCTGGCCCCAGCGCAGCAAGCACTGGGCAGAGAAAAGTGTTGGCTTGCATCTTAACCCCAGCTCCTTGGAAAAAAAACAGGAATACAGATGTCTGGGTGAAAGAGGAGGGCTTGGAGAAGGGTCAGAGGGGAAGCGGCACAGGAGGCAAAAAGAGCCAGGGCAGGGCAGTGGGGCTGGCGAGTCACGGGATCTCACTCAGGATGTGTGGGTCAGCTTGGGGAGAGGGAGAAAAGGCCGTGGATAAACCTATGGAAGGCAACAGGGTTGAACTCTACAGCATGGGGCTGAGCATCAGCAGTGCCAAGTCCTATTTGTGGCTGAGCGATGGTCGTTTCCTCCTCTGCTTCCTGCCCGCCTCTCCTTGCTGTCCCATTCCATCCCATCCCGGGGGGCTGAGGGCAGCTTTGCACGGCAGCGTGTGCTGGGTGGGTGCAGCTTTGCCAGGGCTCACCCCTGCTCACTGCCTGGATTGAGAGGGGTGATCATTTCTGGAAGCATGGGTGGGAAAAG
This sequence comes from Pardalotus punctatus, assembly GCA_013400915.1. Taxonomy (NCBI): domain Eukaryota; kingdom Metazoa; phylum Chordata; class Aves; order Passeriformes; family Pardalotidae; genus Pardalotus; species Pardalotus punctatus. The sequence goes on from VZTX01018975.1 coordinate 110,401, forward strand.
TCCAGGTCCACAGGGACCTCTCTGGGCTAGCCAAGCACAGTTTCAGTGCTACAGGAGGAGCAAGGACGGATTTTAAATGAGCATTTCAATGAAACCCCACAGAGAAGTGGAAGCCAAAGGAGCAGAGTTATAGGTACCACAAACCATGAGTATGGTGACAGAGTTTGTCTACTGCCATTGCTTCCTGAGGGGCAGGAAGGAAGAGAAAGAAAATAGGTGAAATGGGAAAAAACCCAAACCCGGACCCATATGAGTGCCAGGATCCCGAGGCCACCACTTTCTGCAGGGTCTGCAGGTGCAGCTGGAGCTTGCTTTGGTCCTTCCCGGTGGGATGCTGAGCAGCCAGCACACTCTGGGGTTTGCAGGCTGCTCTCGATTTGCTCCGCAGCTCTCCGAGGAGGCAGACGGGTGCACAAACCCGGCTGCACTCATGCAAACACGACGTGCTGCTGGAGCCCGGGGCTGGATGCTGGTTGTGGCCTTCAGTGCTGCAAACCCCGGGCTCTGCTCACGCTGATGCTAATCAGGGGCTGCGGAGCACCCAGCCGTCTGCCTTTGATGCTGGGGCCTGGCTGGCAGAGCCTCTCTGCACAAGGGGACGTTCTGGTCAAACCTGTCTTTTTTTGCGCAGAGACCGGTCGAGCACGTTTTCAAAGGCAGGGATTCGTGCATGCACCTGACTGCCATGGGAGCAGGGCTTTTGTTCCAGGGGGAGGGAGGTTTACGCAAGCCCCAGGTTCGGCCGTGTCTCGGTGCACCCAAACAGCTTCACTCAGCAAGAACGCCTTGGCAGCCTGCAGAGGCTGGAGCTGTTGTACTTTGGCTCAATGATTTTCGGATATGAAGCTCTCAATCGAGGGAGGGGGAGGGAGGAGATCTGCCCCACAAGCAGAGACCTGTTTTTCTCATGCTCCAAGCCTGCCTTGTTTTGGGTGTCCGAGGGTTTCACCCAGCTCTTTGTGGAGCCGAAACCAGTGTTCAGCCGTGGAGCCAGAGGACGTGTTGGGCTGAGGTCCTGTTGCACAGGAGGGCTGGTGTCAAGCCCCCATCCACGGCTGGGGTGCAGCACAGCTGTCCCTGGAGCCACTTCAGCTGCATTTCCCCCCCATCTTTGCCTCAACCCCTTGCCTTCATCCACTGTTCTCCTCTCAAAAGGCAAGCGATTCATCCCTTGTGTTTACCTGTTCCTCTGGACACCAGATCAGAGGTTCAGATTTTGAGGAATGAAGTGAATCACTTGTCTCCTGGCTTCTGTAAACACGGTCCACACAGACAGGAGCTGCTGCCCATCTCCTCCAGACTCTCCTACCCTTCTTCCCTGGGCACCAGGCAATGCTCCGGGCACAGCCTGATGGCTTGGATCACCAAGCAAAACTGAACAGAAGCTGTCACCTCCACTGAAGGAAGCAGAAGGTAGAAAACAACCCCCTGTTGACTCAGCGGGGGGAAGAAAAGACACACAAACAAACCCCAAAACCCAACAACTTTCAATTATCACCTTTGCACGCCACCCCCACTGGCACCAGCCGGCCAGGAGTGCCTGCGTTAGCTTGTCTCGAGTTACAATTTCCTCGGGGCACAGACTACACCTCTGTGTGTGTTTGGGTAATAATGATCCGGCTGGTTGTGATGAATCCCTGCCTCATCCTATCTGTAGCTAGAAGGGAGCGAAGTCACCGGGAACATCTCCCAGTTTCCTTAGAAAGTCTCGTTCTGCGAGTTCCTGCCCTGCCAGGGCCGCCGAGTGCCACCGCGGCGGAACCTCGCAGGCAGCGCTGCTTTTAATATATAGTGCTGCAGCCTCATGGAGCATTTAATTTTTGTCTTGAACCCAGAAAATAACCGTCTTGGCTCCTTTATTTTTTTAATTTTTTTTTTTTGTTTTTTGTTTTTCATCAGGTGACTCTCAGCGCTGTGTTTCGGGACACGCGAAGTGCGAGGGTAATTCAGTGCTGGTGGCAATGGGCTGAGCACCTGCGGTGTCTGAAGGCATGAACTCTGCGGGGTTTGATCTCACTCCGTGCAGAGGGTTCATAACCAGCGGGAACAATGGGCTATTATTCGAGAAAAACACCTTTTAGTGTTTCCATGTGTCAGCAGAAAGCTGAGGAACAGAACCACCGAAACACCAAACTGTGTGTACGCACAGGGCCACGGATGGGATGAATGGGAATTGTGGCGAATTCAGCTCGCTCCTGAAATGTTTGAAATGATTCAAAATATACCAAAACTTGAAATAATGTGACTCCTCTTTCCCACCTGAAGAATGAATAAATTGAAACAAAGCCATCATTTTTACAGGAACTGGTGTGAAAAGCCGGGCTTTCCCACCACATTTTGACATCTCCATTTCCATGTGTGTGGTGTGAGTGCATGTGAGCCTAGGTCAGACTGAGATATAAATTAAATAAAGGGGCATTTAATTCTTGCTAGGCTGATCTTTCCCCTGGAGAAACATCATGAATGGAACAGAAAGAAAGAATGGTGCTGCTTCAGTAAGGAACTCAGAAATAAAATAAAATGTAAAAAAGAGAATAAAATCTAAAAAAGAAAAGAAACACTCTTTTTATCCGAAGAAGAAAGGGAGCCAGGTCTCCTGTGAGCACCGTCATTTCAAAGGGACCTGCCTTCTGCACAAGTGCATAATTTGCTTATTTTCAAAGAAATTTTAGTGATGTTGAAGGCAAATTAATAACACTACTCCAGCCTCCCAGGGCTTGTCTGAACAAGAAAAGTTGTTAATGTTTAATATGAGGTAAAATTTTAATCCATTTCATTAAACTGCGCAGATATTCTTAGTTCATTTTTAAGCAGGATTAGCCGTGTTTACCTCAAGTCAAGTAAGCACAAGTAAAACGTCAACTGATATAAGTCTTGCTTAAATTAGAGGAAGAATAACTACCAAGGCTTAGGGGAGGGAGGGAAAAGCCTGTTGAAGCTTTTATTTAAAACAAAAAATTGGGATTTTTTTTTTCTTCTTTACAAGGTATTTCTTTCCATGGGAAAACAATAAAAGCCAGAAAAAGTCTATGAAAGTTTTGCTTGTAAATGATGAGATGATTGCAGCTGAAAAAACACTGCTTAATTCAGGAGAGGTAATTCTTTTCAGCAGGGCCAGCCTAAGCATGGCCTTGAGTGAATCTGGGGAGAGCCAGGCCCTGTTAGACACGACAGTTCCAACTCACCCATCTAAGGGTCACCAACACTGACCATCAACAAATTCATGATGCTCCAGCCCTCGCTCAGAAATCACCCAGCAGCTCCCAGATTTAGCCTTGGAGCCTATGGCCAAGGTACTGCAAGTCCTTCAGGAAGAAATCCAGGCTCGATGTGAAGGTGCCAGGTTAAATCGGATTTACCACATCCCTTGGCCAGCTGTCCCACGAGCTCGTTGGCCTCACCGTTAAAAATATGTTAATACTTCCCTTGGTTTTCATTAATAACTGCTTCTGTGTTCCCATGCCCCACATCCCTTTCCTTTTATTTATCAAAAAAAAAAAGAAAAAAAAAAGGCTTTTTCTCATTAAATTGTGCCATTTTCCCAGAGCTGAATCCCCTGGCTAACTTTTCATGGGGTTTCCTCAAAAATAATGCTTCTTTTTTTAAAACTTGCTCAGGTTTTTGCTTCCCCCACAACGATGTAAGAAAGGCTGCAAGTTAACACAAAATCAGCGGGGAAGGGACCAGCTGGGGACCAATTTTCCTTTGTACAAGCAATTAAGTAGGAGCACCTTCTGCTTGTAGGTCAGATTTAATCTGATGCTCTTCTAGAGGAGAGATTCCTTATCAGGTCTTAACCCCTCCACCTTCCAGCCCTGGGAGAAAAATGGCTTGAGAGCATTGGTCCTCCTTCAGCCTTCATCCCTCAGGAACCTTATCTGCCAGACCTCGGGGTACTTCTGAACTCGGGGCACTCCTGAACAGCCCATAACCCTCCCCACGGGGTTTTCTGTGGCTGCAGAAAAGGCCCCTTTTAAAAGTGAATTTTAATGACTTCCAGTGTGTAAGATGAATTTCATCCAGCAGTGTTGAGGGTGGGCAGCATTTCCAAGTTTGTGTGGGATGGGATAAATCACTTTATACTTGGTATGAATTAGGTAGGACGCTGTTAGGCAGGTGAACTGGGCCATCAAGAGTTAGGGTTTGGTGTATTTAGCAAAAATCTTCGAGGTTTGGAGGTGGCTCCTTGGGGTGATGTGAAGCTGCAGGGTTAAGTCACAGAAAGAAGGTTTTGTGTGGATTTTGTGACAGGCACCTTAAAACTCACACAGCACAACTGTCTCTGACCCCCTCAGCTTTCCAAAGGAGCTCCACAGGAACTGGAAGCTGCCTCTACGATAAATTCTTGCACTGTCGCTGATGTTCCTGCAGAGAAAAATGCAGATGCGACCTTGCAGAGAGCGCAGAGCAGTGCCCTGGGATCGGAGTGAAAAACTGCACGGACACCAGTGAATGTGAGCTGAGCAAAAGGCTGCAGGAGCCTTCCCACCCACCCTGTGCTGCCAGGCCAGAGGGAAGAGGGGAGGCATGCTAAGCAGAGGGTTGCATCTTCGGTTTTGTTCATTTATTGTGGACAAAATATTCAGATAACTGTGTGCCTGCTCCCTGTCTGAACTGGCATGAAAATAGGAAGACAATGGCCTGGCTGAGCTCTTGGAGGAAGATTTGAATAAAGAAGGCGAGTTTACTGGAGGCATTAAGCCATGCATGTCTTATCCTGCAAGGAAACTCTGCAGAAGCAGCCGGGTTAGACACCAAGCAGGTGGATTAACTGTTCAGGGGAAAGACATGGAAAGCAGCTTTCTTGCAGAGCAGGTCTCCACACAAATAAGTCAGAGGCAGCATGGATTAGTGCTTAAACTAATGAGGCACCCGCCAGACCTCACTGGGAGAAGATATTAGCACATAGCGGGACAGCCTTCGACAGGCTGGCACCTCTGCAGCAGCCAGGGGCTCTGGGAGAGAGCAGCCTGCCTGTAGCCAGCCTCCCAAAAATACACATTGTGCTTTAATGGGAGCCTCACACAAACACTGCCAGCAGGACCTGTAATGAGCTTCCAGCTTGCCTCGGGACGTGTTCTCCCAGTTTGGTTGTATTTATGAGCAGCTATTTTTGCTTAAGTAGGGAAAGGGGGGGAATGGCTTGGGCAGAGCTCTGCTTGCCCCTGCACCCACAGTGGTAGAGGGGCGACCTTTTGGGGTGGTTCACTCATCAGCTGCTGTGCTTTATTTTATTTTTATTTTTTTTAGGTGGGAAAATATATACATTTTCGCATCAAGGGGTTTATTAAACAGAAAATTAACTTAAAAACAAAGAGAGGCAAAAGTAAGGTGCCAAGGTGATCGGGAGTGTGTTGAGGTTGGGGCATGGAGGTGGGCTTGGCTGTAAAGCAGTCATCCTGCTCCACCCATGGAAAACCTTTGGTGGGCTGGGTTTGGGTTCTCCGGGAAACCGGGGTTGGTGTCAGGAGTCAGAAGGGAAGTTTATCCTCAGGGGACATCCCTCTGGCATTTCCCCCCATCTGCACTATCAAGGTAGGTAACCTCGTGAGGGGGAGGCCAATCTGCTGGTGTTTCTACCTACCAAAAATGCTGGGTGTTTCTCCTCGCCATTCCTCACTTTATTAAGGCAGCTTTGAGTTTGGGGTTTTCCCTTGAGAAATTCCAATATTTTACGGTGTGCTTTCCTTCTGAATTGAGTCAGAAAATAATTTTTTTTTTTTTTCCCCATGGAATTTTTCCCCCCATGGAAATTCCAAACAATCCCCATTAGGAAATGCAAAACTTTTTTTTTTTGTGCGAATCTATTTGTCCATCTAGTGCAGCCCCACATAGCTCCAGACACTTATCACAGAAGAAGCACCAACATCACTTGCAACCTCAAAGCAGTCAGGGAACACATTTTTCTTTTCTTTAGTGCTTCAAGACGCGATACAAGCAGGAAAAGAAGATTAATTCTTTTAAAGTGTGGTGAGCTCATGTTCACAGAGACAGCAGCAGTGCAAGTACATTTGCTTACCACCATCCTGTGATATGTTGCCTGGAGTGTCATTCCTGAGCTCAGGAAAACTCGGTCCTCCTGGCATGGCCCCTGGGTGCCTCAGCAGGGATTGCCTGCCTCCTTGTCCCCTCGAGCTGTGCTAATCGATGCTCAGGGTTTAGAGGATGCTGAGCAATGATGAGGCCACCCCTGTGCTAAAGCCTCCGGGGAAGGTGCTTTTGTTGTAAGGACCCATTTCCTCTCCCTAGAGCAATGCAGGGAGCTAAAGTGGGAGCAAATATTCCAACAATAATGAAGTGATGTGATTAAAACGACTCCTCCAGTAACACAAGCCGCCCAGCTCTGGTTTCACGTTTAGTTCGCTGTGCAGCATCTGCCAAGCACCTAAAGACCTCTGTGAATCCCAGGGGGGTTTTGTGGGGTTATTCGGGCGCTCTGCTCTTTCAGATTTTAGCAGGAGCTGGTGCTAACTGGGAAAAAGAGTCTGAACAACCTTTTATGTACAGACCCCAAGTCCAGAGCATGAGCCCTGCACACTGCACCCATACTTTGCTGCCATAAATAGCACAAATCAACTCTTGATCTGCGCAAGCCCATCATAATCAGATAAAAGTCGAGCGAAACATCTTTCACCTTCTGTAAATAACTCAGGCCAGAGTCAAAATAAGTGCCAGCAGAAAGAGTGTGTTCCTGCAGCAAAGGGATTTCCAGGAATGCCGCTTTCCTCACCGAAAAACCTCTGTTGTCCGAAGGCTCTGGGCGTTGGAGCAAACAGGGGCTGAGCCGAAGTGAGAACTCACTGGCAGCACATGTTTCACATTAAGGAGCTGTTTGAGGGGCCTGTGTGGCTTAGTGGATAAATCATCAGGTTTGTCCCCTTGCAGCTCACATGTCCAGAATAGCCTGTGGTCCTAAAGGAGGAAAAAACCAGCCTAAGCTCAATAATTTCCATCTCGGAGGTTCTGCTCTGGTGTGAAACAGCCGGTGGGGCAGAGGCTGGGTCCGTGGGATGGACCCGTGGGAAAGCCCAGCCCCACCTTGTTGGGGACCTTGGGAGCAGTTTTAGGATGTGACAGCGCCAGTCCTGCCATCCACAGCTCCTCTGTGGGTCCCCTCCTGCATCCACAGCAGCGAACGGAAACATGGGAAAAGCGATGAAAACTCCTGGAACACAAGCCCAAGGATCTCGCACATAAATAGCAAAGGAAGGAGAGATAAATACTAAGATAGTCTTTAAATATCTGTGAAGGAAACCAGCCAGGAGCCAGTTTGGCTACAGGGGGATGATGCCGATCTTGCCCAGTGGCTAAGTGGGTTTCTAACCACCGTTTTCACAACAGAAGCCGAATGATCCGGCTCATTTTCCTGGGTGGGGGAAAGAACTGCTAAAAGCCTTTAATAGCTCCTGTTCAGGCAATCGTGATTATGAGCAGCTAGGAGGAAGCCGGGCCTGAAGTATGAGATGCCAGACTTGAACGTGGTAAACAGGGGCAGGGGAATATTTGTTTTCACAGCACGCTCAATACACAGGAAACATCAAGAGATGAGAGGGAGGACTCTGCACAGGAGTTCCCAGTCCTATATTTAAGAGCAAATCAGACTAAGGGAGGACCCTGCAAATTATAGACATCTACAAATAACCCCAGACCTTTTGTCTCAGCTGTGGGAAGATCCTGAGGACGCTGATAACAGAGACTGCATTGCACAACCTTGGGAAAGAGGGGGCCTGGTGGTGTGTCCACTCTGCCCAAGATCCTGGCTCTGACTCTGGTTCCAGGCTGCAGGGGAAGGTGGAGAAAGCCCAGTAGAGGATAATTATGGAACAACCTGTTGATGGAGGAAGTGGCTTCCCAACCTGCCTTTACTTAGGGCTTGAGTTCTGCTCCAAAGCAGGAAGATTTATAGCCCTCCCCATGGCTGTGTTGTTTTCTCCTTCTGGCCAGATTAGTTTAATAAATGAGAGGCAGGGAAAAAAACTGCTGAAAAGCAAATCCCCTACAGCGATGCTGTGTCACATCATTAAACAAGGACACTTTTTACTTAAGAGGGGTTGTTTGACCCATGATTATAGCTAAACTCCCATTCGGAAAATGGCTTTCGGTCTACAGGGGCTTCTCCTGTAATTTTAATGTTTGAGTCCTCACCCTCCATTTTCCAGATCAGCATAGATTGATTATATAATATTAAATAGCAGCTGTTTTTCAGGCTGTAAGGGGCTCTCTTCACTCCTGTTTTACACAGCCTCTCTCTGAAATCAAACATTCTCTGTAAATGTCAAATAGCACTGGGCTCTCGTTCCTGAGGTCTGCACACAACTCATTGTGGCAAAACACAGGCTGAAAACTGACTTGACTTGTGTAACACAACGAGTATCGACTGGGAATCTCCAAACCCCAGCATCACTGGGGCACCTGGAGCTCAGGAGATGTGAAGGTGTCCCAGTGTCCTGAGACATGGGTTAACAGCAGTATTTACTGTCCCCCAAGACTGGATTGGGCATAGCAAGAATGCAGTGGCATGTTTAGCCTTGTTGCCTCACCAGCATTTTGATCTAAAGCAATTATGAATCTATAAATCAGCTCCGAGGTCAGCAGGCAGCTTCCTTGGTGATAATAATAATTACATTCCTTGCATTCACACTGTGTTTTCCACTTGTAGATCACAGGGGACTCCATCAAAGCAGGCAGCAGTCATCGCTTCCCTCTATTACCAACAGGGAAAATGAGGTGCAGGGAAGGTAAACACCATGTTTGTCCCAAATTTGGGGTCAGGTGAGGGGGGTGGGAAGAATTAGGAGCTCTGTGGGACCTTTTTCAAAGGAGAAGCCATATCTGCTGACCCACTCTCCCAAACGAATTAGCATGGACTGCTCAAAATCTAATGGTGAGGAGACAAAGGAAGTTCTGAGTGAACTACTTCAGCTTTGTCCTTTATTTGTTCTTGTTTTCTTCAAAAAGAAGCATTCCATGGCAACCAGCTCTTTCTAACTGAGCTCTCCTGAAGAAAGGTTTCTTGACATCACAAGGTGCTTTGTGGTCCAAAAATGTGTGTATTTGGCCGTCCTTGATGGAGATGTGGGAACCCCAGCCCTGTGTCAGAATTTGTGGCCAAATCTCCCCATCCCTGATGAAACTTCCAGTTATGGTCTCACCAGATTGGTGCAGCTGATCTGGGCTGCTCACAAACATGTCATTCATCCAGCCAAAATAACTGCATTCCTGCTTTAACTGTTTCTTAAAAAAGAAATAAAAAAGGTATTTAAAATTATTTGATCCCCCAGTGCTGGATTGTGACCAGTTGTGGGACAAGACACGAGCTGTCTTCCTCCCTGGCAGCTTTGAAAGGTGTTGGTCTCACATCCACTTCCCGGAGAGCAGGGTTAAGTTTTGATGCCTCAGCAAATTTTTCTGCCTGTCCTCATGTGGGAAATTTCCTGTCCATATTTAAGCCTTGCACAGCCTCTTTCTGCTGTCACTCCCGCTAACAATAGAGCTGCAAAAAAGGGAGTAAAACACAAAAAGACAAGCCTGTAAAAATCTCCCTTGCCTTACACCCTTAAGAAAAACATTAATAGTGCATTATCCAATTGAACATTTTCCTTTCACATCACTTTTAATCAGAACTCCAGTTTCATTTCAAATTTGAGGTCTGGGAAAAATAGCAATTTTTTTAAAAATAAGAAATGTGTTCTTGAGAAAAAAACGTCCAACCAACCACCAAAAAATCTCTTGATTCTTTCTGAGCAATTCTTCAATATTTGATCTGGAGTGGTTTATAATACATAAAGTCATTTGTATTTTGCATTCATTAATCTTTGGGCTTTTGCCTGAGTTGTGCAAAGTTTTGCCAAAAATATCCCCAGCAAGAATTATTTCAGTTTTTGATTCACATTTTGGTGTCAACAAGGAACTGAGATCTCAAAGATGGCAAGAAATTATTTCTCATAACTTTGGACGTCTACATGTCATTTGATTGTCTGAATCAACTCTGTGAAAACTTGTATTGCTATTATTGTCCTGGCCGCCTTCACTGGAGCAGGGTATTCCCTAAGAAATGAGGACTTTGCAAATTAGGGACAAAAGAAAGCCTGGCATCCCAGCTTCTTTTCCACACAAAGGTGCACTTTGCAACTTTAATTTTTCTGGGTTGGTTTCTATTCATTCAGCTTTGCATTTGAGGAGGGGCAGGTTCACAACAAAAGCCAAATTAGCTCTGTTGAGCTTCGTGCTTTGCATTGGTTTGATCTTTCTTTCCCCCCCCCCAGAAAAAAAACATCTGGCCCACTGCAAGGCAAACGCTTGCAGACTCACAAACTCCAAACAAAACCCTGACCTGGAGGCGAAACCCCCTCGTGTCCTGCAGCAGCAACAGAGCGTTTTATTGCGAGGTGGAGCAGCGATTTTTGGGGGGCCGGGGCTGTGCTTGCTGGCAGCTCCCGGGACAGATTTGTGTCTCCACCAAGTTTTGTGCAACCCTCGCCAAGTTTTGTGTCCCCAGTGGATCTGAAATTGTTTTCTGCTTCACATGGCTCCCAGGGGCAGGGAGAGGAATCAAACCCCATCCTGAGAGGGGCCACTCGCCCCCAGTGGAGGAGGATCTGGCACGGAGGTGCTAATGTGCCTCGTAAAACCATCACGGTGGGAAAGCGCCAGAGCCCCTGTTCCGATGGAGCCCATGTAATACCTGTTCTCCATGGCAGCCCATGCTTAGGCTGTATAAACCAGCCAAGTAAAGGATTTTTGCACTGACTCCACTTCCCAAAGGAATATTCTTCATATCCCACTCGGGGGATGGCTCAGGAGCATCAGCAGCTGCCTTCGGAACCAGCGCTCACCTGGAGGAGAACACAGTGCCACGCAAAGCAACCACCAAGTCCTTTAGAACCTGACATGGAGGCAGAAAAGAGAAGAGAAGCCGGAATTCCTCGGGAGACAGGACTGCAGGCCCGGGGACAGAGCTCCCTGAGCTGGCAGGTGATTGCCATCCCCAGAGGAGGCTGCAGAGAGAAGCCCCCGACGGCCACGCACTCAAACCCTCCTCCGCTTCCGAGGAGATAAAACCAGCCTGTGGACAGCGTAAGTTTAAGCTGATTTAGATACAGCTGGTGTGCTGGGAGCCGAAGGTAATTTATTTCTCTTGGCTGATGACCCGCTCCCTTCGAGGGCTGCGTTTTCCAAGCGCTCTCTGCTTGGCCGCAACGTTTATACCTCTGGCAGTTATTGTTATTTTAATATTAGGCTAAGAGCTAATGTATTAGGCTAATATATTAAGCTGGTAAACTCTTTAGTCAGCCTGTCCTGGTGACACATGAAGGAGATTTTATAGATAGGCTTTTCAAACCCAGCTCAGTCTTGTTCTGGCATTCAACCACAGCTTGAAGAATAGAATGGCTGAATGCATTTCACCCATGCCCACAATAACTCTCATTGATGGCAGAAGAAGTTCCAATAAACATGTCATTCAAAGGCGGATGTATTTTGGTAAAAATTAGTGAAACTGATGCTATGAATAACCTGCAGAGCTGCAGTGAAGTTTCAATTGCTCTCCCATCAGCCAGGACTGAGATGATTAACACCAGACCAGCCACGATATTTATATTGCTCGGATCATGGTGTGCCATAAGCAAATGCGAAATTGGGTCCTCTATTGGAACAGCAGGGATGGGAAGAGCCACATAACGAGCTGGTTTTACAGTGGGAAACAAATGGGATTGTAACACAAGCCTGGAAACAGGGGAGTGCTTCAGGAGGGGAGAGGGAGCAGGACAGCCATGTGTGTGAGCAGCACTGAGGATGACTTTGGGGTTAAATCAAGCAATTTATATAAACAGAGCTGTTGGGTGTTTTCTTTTCTTGCCATGACATAGCAATTCACATTTGAATAAGTGAACAACACATCCCCAGACCTGGCCAGCTTGGGAGAGCATTTTATTAAGTCAATTACTTTTGTTTATTTCTGCTAAAATAATCCCCTGCCTTTTTTTTTTTTTTTAGTTTTGTATTATCCTCTCTCCATTCCCCCTATTTTACCCATAACAGGGTTCCCTCCTGTGAATCTGCCCCTGCAAGCAGCGAGTCCCTCCCCCACCTGCAGCCCCTTTCCACCGAGCGCTATTTTGTGAGATCTCTTGTCACCAGGACCCTGCGAAGACTTAGGCATGTAATGGGAAACATGTGTCCTTCCCTGGCGCTTGCAATCCTACCCCGAAGAGCTCCAGCGAGGGCTGAAATGGGAGTGCTCTCTGTGGAGTCAGGGAGCTGACAGGGAGGGGGGAAAAGCTTTGGAGTCAGGGATGGCAGCTTGGGCGTTTTTTGTTGTTTGCTCCCAGAAGTGCAAGACCTCACGGAATAATGATAGCGGCAAACGGTGGTTTCTGCTGGGGAGCTGGGGGATTGTTGGGCAACAGCGCTTGTGACGAGCAGCCCGGACAAAAGGGAGCAAGGGAGAAATAAATGGCTTTTTGGGAGATGGCAAAAGCAAAATAATGGGAAAACAACCCCCAGACTGGAGCCTCAGCCCGCCACATTGCACATTTTCCTGAGCAAGAGAAAAACAGGGGAAGGAGCTGAAGAAGATACAGAGAGGTTGGGAAATCATCAGGGTTGTAAAATTGTTTTTTCATGAATCATCACCATTAAAAAGTGGTCATCATGATACTGCATGAATGGTATATGACATATATCCTATACATAATAAATGGGATTACTGTCCTCATTCCTCATTGTTATTCCTTCTGGGTGACTTAATCTGTGCTCTTCTGGACAATGTTGATCCTGCAGAGAAAGCGGCCCGTGCACAAGGATGTCAGGCTCAAAGTGGATGAGGTTTACTCCAGTGATTAAACCTACTCATCACCTCAGCCTCCTCCCTATATTTTTCTGGGGTACCAGCCAGAAATACAGTCCAGAGCAATTAGGACCCAGACCCAAGTGTCATATCTAAAATCTGAGTGTGACTTGGCCTCATCTGGGATCAAACACCAGAATAACAAAGCACGCAGGATCTGGCTGGTGTCTGACAGCCAGTGCTTCTGGGTTTCCAACAGCCAAACTCATTCTGAGGAAAAAAAAAATACAAAAAATCAGGCTAAGGCTGAGGCACGTTGTTGTTTCCTTACGAGTTCACTTGCAAAGGTCACCACTTCTCTCCCCCTCCCCAGTCTCTCTCTCCCTCTCTCTGCAACTCTTTTGTTTGTGCAAGACTTCAGGAATTAAAACCTCATTTCAAGGGTTATGAGTAGACCACAGCAGCAATACATTGCCCTGATTATCAGCAGCAGGCGAGCTTTTCCCCGGCAGCCCTTTAGCTGTGGTGGTGTGCAAGTTCTCTATAGCTTACACTGATTTTCCCTGCCTGTAAATTTTTCTTTAGAGTTAGCAGGGACTCCATTGCACAGACTTATCGTGATAAATTACAGGGGATTATATTGTTACAGGGAATTGCCATCACCTCAGTAGTAATAGAAAGGAAAGAGGGAAAAAAAAAAAAAAGGTAAGTAGATAAAGAACAGCAAGATAGCTGGGAGTGCAGTGAGAAGAGAAATGGCCCTGGTGGGGAAGCTGATAGATGTCTTCCTCAGGTGAAAACATTCATTTATGGACAGAGCACTCTGGGAAATCTTCAGATGAAAGAGCCAAACTATAGGGAAGTCATTGTCTTTATTAAAAAAGTGGAGATTTAAGGATTCCTAGGGGCTTAAGTTTTCTGGATCTGGAGTTCATATTTTGGGGCAGTGATGGGAACACCATTTTCAGAAGTGAACAGCAATTTTCAGCAGCCTAACATCTGGGTAGATAGAGGGAGAAACCTTGGAAGATGGATTTCCCAAAAGAAGCTGTTCCCTCCCCTGGGAAAGTCAGGCTTCCTGCAGCAGGACCCCTGAAAACTGAGGAACCCCAAATCATTCGGTGCTTTTGCAATGGGCACATCATTGATTAAAGGCCTGGCAGAAATGTTATCTTCCCAGGCCTCTTGCATAAGAGAGGCTAGATAATTAAATTGTATAATCTATAATCAAGCCTGTAATTCCCTGATTGCATTAGAGTATGTCTGAGAAAAAGCCCCAGCCTAAATGCCCCCAGAAGCATTTTGTCTCCCTGAGCAGCCTTTCCATTAGAAGGGGTCAGAATTTACCATTTCCACCTCCCATTTGCACTGATCTTACCTGAGCTGAGCTCCCAGCCCTGGCACCCTTTCTGACGGCCCAGAGAAAGGCAGATTTGCCATCAGGAACCCTGTCCCTTCTGGGAGCACCATGTGATGGAGCCGCCTCTTGCCCTCAGTGGTTCCGAGATGCTCACCAGACAGGTTTTCAAACATTTTCTGGTAGATGTGCTTTCCGAAGCCCTCAATAATTCCCTGCTGTCCTCTGCAGGGTCCAGCCGAGCCAGGCACGTTCCCAGCAGTGCTCCACAGAGAAGCAGCGACACTCATCCGCTGGTAACGCCAACCTCTGCCTCTCTTTATTTCCCTGTATCATTATGGTGATGTAATAAACATGCAGAGGAGCTCCGGGCACCGGCTGCCTCCTCGGTTGGAAACGCTGCCCCACGTTCTCTCTCCCAAGTGGGTATTATCCTGTGATTATACACATGCCAGAGGATTGGCTCCCAATGTCCGTGCACATTTACACCGAATCCCTGCCTCCCTGTCCTTCCCTTTGCGCTTCCCATCCCACATTCACACGCTCCCATTATATGCCAAGCCTATATTTTACTCCCTCTGTTCTTGCTGCAGCCCTTCTTGGTAAGGGAAGTCTTGATTATACGTTTGGCTGAGTGACTTAAATCACAGAAGGCAAAAAAAAAAAAGAACATGCAGGAGCGTTGCATTGAGGTCAAAATCCATCAGGATTTAACCTCCATCCCAGGAAACTCCAACCCCCCTCAAGCCAGCCTGGTGTGAACTGGGTGGAGAGCAAAATCTTACACATAGGCTGCCAACTTCAGGCAAAAACTGGGAAGATTCCTGCCTGTTTCCAGCAGTGGGAAAATGTACAAGCGGGGAAGTCGTATTTACATAAGTCACGGAAAACACCGTTTCCTTCTCGGGCAGGAAACAGAAGTTATTCTCAGAGCTTCGGCAAAAGAACAAGAAATTAAATAAAGTGCTGGCAGCCTAAACTTGTTTTATTCCTGTGGTTTTACAATCTCTGAGTAAAAATAAACACATTTTCAATCTCAGGAGAATTATTAGGGTAATAATAGCGAGGGGGGGGGAGTTATTTACAGGCTCCGATGGAATCGCTCAATGAATCATGCAAACTGCAACAACAGATTCAGGGCAAGAAAATTCATATTTATGCAACTGTCTGGTTTGAGTCTTCTGTTACTGCGTGCTCTGATGCAGCAATACAAGATCGGGCAAATATTTGGGTGCTCCCAGCAGGACTTTTGTCTGAGAGAAGGGTGATGATCAATATTACAACACCCAGTTTCTCTCAGTTGGGAGTTTTAATGGATTTAATGGTGTTGTCCCCCCTTCAGCCTGGGGTGGACTCCTGTGGATGGGTACCAAAGCAAAGTTCCTGGGCTCCCATCCCAGGCATAATATGGTGCTAATTTACATTGCCTTGTAATATCCAAAGATTAAATGCAAATGAGGAGTTTGAATCCTCACACCTTGTACTTAACATCTCACTGCTAAAAAATAACCCAGTTTGGCATTGTTTTTCCTCAGGACAAGAGGCCAATAGTCCACCTGATCTTTCACCTTCTCCCCTGCCTGGAACAGTTGTGTTTGCCCAGGATATGACAAGGACACCCCTATGGGCAGCACCTTCCCATCTCCTCCAATTTGTGCTTTTCCTGTGAAATTCAATGGTATTGCAAAGGCAGCTCTTTTTGGGTTGAATTTCTGTCTACCACTGTGTGTTTTCTACACGCCCAAACCACTCATTGTAAATGAACGGAGGAGTTGGGTGTTCATCTATTATATAGATATAGATAAAAATATATAAATATATAAGTATATAATATATAGTATAATAATATTATATTATATTATATTATATTATATTATATTATATTATATTATGTTATATTATATTACATTATTACTATATATTATATATAACATATATTTATCGAATATATATAATATAAATTTATCTAACATATATATTTTTACTATATATTGGGTATATATATATATGCAAAATATAATTAAAAATATATTAAGGCCTGTCACAGGCTTAAGGAGGAACAGCACCATTAATACACACACACACACACACACACACACACACACATATACATATATATATAAATAACATACATAGGTATGGTTTACACTGCATGGTTTAGGCATATAGACATAAATATATTTATCACAGGCATCACATAATCAGTCTACAGCCAGCAAGAGCTGCAGGTACAAGGACATCCCAAAGGAATGACAAGAAATAGCTACAAGAGGTAGTCACGGGGGAAACTACAAGAAGTAAATACGAGGGTAAGTACCAGAAGGAGGTCCAAGGCTCTTGGCCCTGGGATCATGAAGGGTGCAGGAAGAGGAGCCTGCGTGTGAACGCCAGGATGGGAATGATGCAATCCCAGCGAGTCCTGCAGCTCTCTGCAAAGCTGTCACCTTTCTCTGGAATCCCGGGAGACAAGAGCAGATAGCAGCTAAGTGAGAAAATCTTCAGCTGCTTACTCCTTTCAAGCCCGGAGGAACAGCTTGCCCTGCACAAAGCAATTCCTAAGCTTAGGCTGCTGTTCAAAGGGTCGGGGTTAAACTCGGAGGCAAGCCGGTAATTTTTACAAACAAGGCTCATATTTCCCTTCTGGCAATACGTGTATGGAAACCCACGTAGGCATGAAGCCCAAGACATGCAGGAGAGGACCACTGAAGCCTCGTTATCTTTGCTTTTGTTCTACTTTCCCGGTGCTTTTGTAATCCCGGCACCGGTACTGCCTTGGGATCGACTCCCTTTTCCAGGACAAGGTTTTCACAAGGCTGAAGGGCTTTTTGTTCTCCTCGGCTGCCCCTTGGCGCTTTTTGTTGTGCCGTCCCTGGGGTGTGCTTTGCTCTTCCAGAGGGCCAGGAGCAGAGAGGAAGAGGCAGAGGATGTGAACTTCCATGTTCGAACACAAAGAGAGAGAAAGGAGGACCTGTTTATTCTTATGCTAAACGCTCCCTTAACAAACAGCGAGATTTCCTCGTGTTCAAGAGTAAAACACTAAAAAAGGGGCCAGGGAGAGGGGGATGTGGGTTGTCGGGATGTTGTGGTGCTGGATTCCTCCCCATGGGGCAGTTTGCAGCCCTTGATGGTGCTGTCACCATCTCAGTGCTTGGGTGAACTCTTCAGCCTCCTGTGGGAGTCACCTGTGGGACTTCCAGGTAGAAAACCTGCTGGCCCCAGCAGAGCTGCTCCACACACCACGGCAGGGAACGTAAAAACCTCCGTGCCGATGGCTTGGGAGGGAGCCACGGCCATTGCCAGGCGCTGGGGCTGGACAGGACCACCTACGTCACGGGGCTCAGTCACCAGCTCCTCACAAACACCTTCCCCAAGCTGGTCAAGCACCGACCACTCGGAGATTTCCTGGTTAGTCCTGCAGCTGCTACCCCTCACTTATTAAAAACTTGGCGAAAATGCTGGAGCAATTCAGTTTGCCTCAACATATTTTTCTAAACTGAAGTTCACGGAGCCTTTTCTTGAGGAGCACCCTGGGTCCGCCATGCATGTGCTGTCACATTTCCCTCTATTTTTTTTTTTCTTTTTTTGTTAAAATAAAACTAGCAAAAACCACAGCTAGGATGCATGCTCACTTGTTACACCGTTTTGCTGGTTGGTTGTTTTTTTTCCCCCTGCACTCTTGAGGACAAATACCTGGCGAGGATTTTGTGTTTGGTTGTCCACCATAGGGTGGAAAGTCGTCAATCATTTCACAGCCCTTCCTTCTCTCCACGTCTTACGGCCCTGGTGGTCCACAGCTGAGGCCTGAGGACTGTGGGGTTGGTGTTAGACCAGCCAAGTGCTCTTGTGCTCCTCCCAGCAGGTTGTCGTGACTGATTGAATCATTAAAGTGAGTAATTTTGCTGTAACACAAGAACAGCTGAAACACCTTCTGCATCTTCACAATGGTGTTGCTCCACCATCCCCCTTGCACGGCCAAGGTGTGAGTCAGATCTTGGAGGTGATCTGGGTTATAAACAATAATTTAGAGGGAGAAAGAATTAATTTCAGTGGGGGCAATTTTTCCATAGCCCAACGTGCAGTTGTGAAGGACTGGCGAGCCCTCAGCCCCAGGAAAGGGCAGGAAGGTGTTTCTAACTCTGGTTCTATTTGCAGGCAGGGCCACCATGAAACCATACTCAAAAATAGATATTTCAGGGGAAATACGTGTATACATTTGCAGGACTGAGCTCAAGGTGCTGTCCAGTGTGGCAGCCCTGCACAAATGTGGTCCCGGGGTCACAGTGGTGGGACCTGGGGGTTCTCCTGACTCAGTGAAACCGGAGTTACCTTGCATTTGTTGTGGATTAAGGTGAGGACGTGGACAATTACTCCATTACAAATTGGTGCTGTCCCTGCCTGGTGGGAACCTGCTGGAGAGGCCGTACCCGTGGAAGGAATGGACGGTGGTTATCTCAAGGTCAGGCGTGCAGGAAACAACCAGAACAACGTGAACATTGTGCGAGTGGGAGCTGCTGGTGGGGCTATCAGAGCTTCCCGGGTCAGGCAGGACACGCAGGGAGTCGCCCTGTCCCAGAACAAAGCAGGAAGGAGTGAAGATGGCGCCAAAAATCCTGGAGAGAAGGTTCAAAGTCTGGTCAGAGCAACCAGCTCTTGTCAACAGAGGCACAAGCTGAGCAATACCCATCTGGAGCTCACCCTTGCAGGGTGTCCCTGCCTTGAAGAACCTGCCGAGGCTGGAATTGCAAAATAATTTGGTGTCTCTTTGCTTGATATTTATGTATTCCTTCATCTGGGAACATCGTGGTCCAGGAGGAGCTCACAAGCAAATAACAACAGGAACCGTAATAAATCCACCAGCAGCATCTGGAGCTCCTCGAGGGTGAAAACAAACCATGATGTGGCTGCACAGCCATAAAACCAACAGCAGCTCCCAACAAAGGCCAGGGGACAATGACTTTGCTGGAGCACCAGACACCAGGAATGTCTTTAAGGGTTAAGGCAGAAAGCTGACAAAACCCTTAATGTTTTTGCAGCACACAGACATGTAACATACAATACAGGACAATTCGTTCCATTGATGTCTAAGAATTCTTAATGGAGAAACAGGCTGTTAAAATACAGGATACTTTATAGGTTAGCTCTTCTCCATACTTCATCCTCAGGTATTTGCCAAGTTAGCAGAGGATCAGACTTCAAGTCACATTTAGGCTTCTTTAGAGAAGTTTTTCCACTAAAAGCTTAGCTCAAAGACATACATATTTAATGAAAAAAGAGCCATTCATTCTTGTCACACATTTTGTCCTCTGAACAGTTGCAAATCCTGCATATCATTTTTTTCCTAATCAAAGGGAAATAAAACATCTTTTATATAGTTAGACAATTGTCCACAGTCTTCCCCAAGAATGGAAAAATGCCCTAAAAATGGAAAGCAGGTGGGGTTTCTCAACAGCAAGTTTCTTCTTCTGCACCAGAACAAGAAGGCTGCATCCCTGTTTTCTGTTTAAAAACTTCCATAATTAGTGTGGCTACTAAATGAGTCCTCTGAGCTGGAGATCTGTTGGAAGTGCTTTTTGGTGCCTGCATTAGCCGTGTTTGTCTACAGTTCCTTTAACCAGATGGACAAAATTTTCCTCTTTTCCCACTGTACCACAGCAACCTTGACATCCCCCCTTTCCTTTCCATTGCTACTGACTTGGGAAGCTCTGCAGATTTCTTTGATGCTGCTGAAGAAAAAACAGGGGACATCTTCAGAGATGTGGATGAGGTTGGGGGAGAAGCAGCGGTTTGTTTTTTGCTTAAAAGACACCTGAGAAATGCAAAATGTAGGAGAAAGGGGGAAAATTCTCAATTAAATAATCCCCAGTGCAGGACCCAGGGTCTGAAGCTCACTGGAATTTCACTGAGGATTTGCTTCATTACATCTGAAGATCTTCATTAACTCAGAAGCCTCCTCAGCAGGAATAAAGATGGCAAAACTGGACCTCTGTCAAATCCCTTTTTTTCACACCCAGGTGGATCCCAATGAGGCACAGAGCCACACCATTATTTCAGACATGGGTTATCAGCAACACACACAAAAATGCAGGGTTAGAGGAGCAACTTCCAGAATAAAAGCTGCTGATAAACCTGGAAATACTCTCAGACCTCCCGTAGCACAGGAACAGCCAGGAATAGTTAAGTGAGTGCCAAAGCAAAACCCTTGACCTGAACAACTGCATATTTCGGAGACATTTAAAACAAAATCTCAGGCTGAACTCAGAGGCATGAGAACAGGATAGAAAATTGAGATGATATTAATGAGGCACAAAACGGGTTAGAGTTTAGTTTGGGGTCAAATTTTGGGACCTTCCTGGCTTTTCTGGCTCTTTTTTTTTTTTTTAGGTGCTCTAACTCGGTGGGAAGTTCTCGGTGAACACCTCGAACTTGTTTTCCACTCAGCAGCACAGCATCCCTCCCAGATAAACCAGTCTGAACCACCCTTGCTTACTGTGTCAGCTAATGGAGAGATAAAGCCAGATGGGATGGTTCCATTCTGTTTTTCCTCCCACCTTTCTTCCTCACTGCCCGTCAGCGATCCCCTTTCCTCCCCCTCTCCTTCTCCCCCCTATTAAAACAAAACATCTGCCACGGTTTTAAGATGCTTTGAGCCTTTTCAGGCTGCTACCAGCAAGGACAGGGCTTGGCAGGGAGGGAAGCTGAACAAGAGCCATGGCAGGTGAAGGGTTTTCATTCTCCCGTTACTTCAGTCAGCTGCCACGACCACGGAGCGTCCGCGGGAGGCAACAGTAATGATTTCCAAACCCAAAAGAGAGCCCTGGCAGGCTGGACCGGGGCTTGGCCCCGTCCCCCAGAGCTCTGCAGAGCTCAGCTGGTGACTAGTCGCTGCGTCACTCCTTTCTGATTAAATTCCCGTTAAGTTTAAAATAATAACACATCCTTAGTGGAATAAGAAACCCTGGAAGAAGAAAGAAACAAGCCTTTGTAGGGTTTTTTTGGCCAGCGGTGAACTAAGGGCCAGCCCTGAAGAATCATATAGGAAAAAAGGCTTTAGGACCATGCTTTTCTTCTGTTAAGGCACAGGGCTTATCCTTGCATTTTCTATGACCACAGAATCCAGATCCACCGGTGAACTAAGACCCTTTATATGATTACGACAAGGAAAAATGCTGGACAAGGCACATAAATTATGATGTGTGAACTATAAGGTACAGAAGCGCCCAAGTCTTTCAGCAGACAATTTCTCAGAGGGGTTGATCAGAACAACCTGCACATTTCTGTCCAAGATATTCAGTCTGACATTCTGTTCTCCCAGCTCCCCAACCCTTTTTTTCCATTATCTGTCTGCTTGCCATCCTGTGCAGAAGCCAAGCAGATGGAGCAGAGGCCACCAGGTATTTTGGCATTCCCAGTCAGATCAGCTCTGAAGGAAAATCGGTCCATGCCACTGGATCCCATCCAGGGAGGTCCTACCACCTTTGCCGCCAAGATTTGTCCATGCAGTTACTGCAGCAGCAATATTGATAATTATTCTAATAATTAATCACCTTGGCTTATGTTTCTTCTCCTGCAGCTCTCACAGTCCTGCTGGAGAGGGGATATTAGTTTGTGTCTAGCCCAATGATAACATCTTACTTGTTTCAGCACTGCAATGGAAGAAACAATCCTAGAAACTTTCATTAGTGGGTCAAAATGGAACTTTTGGCTAGACGTGAGATAAAACTTTTTATTTCATTTGGGAGCCATATAATCGTTTTGGATAACCTTCTCCTTCAGTTCAAGTTAATTTTTGAAACTGAAGCATGATGAAAAGCAGATCTGAAACAGGTGAACACTCAGAAAAAAACCAACAAAATGAAACATTGCAGCATTTCCATGGCCAACCTTTGCATTCAAGAAACATTGATAGGAAAGTAAGGATGCTTTCCAGGGCCAGGACACTCTCTTTTCATAGTGATTTTTCACCAGATCTGAATCCATTCACTGTCTTTCTCTCCCCAAAGCCTCATTTGGAGGGATGAACTTATGGTAGAACTTCCCCAGGAGTGAATGTGGTGGAGGCACTTTGGGTCAGCCCTGCTTCCTCTCCATGGACAAACACTCCACACAGACACTCCCAAATTTTGCATGGGGAGTAACCACATGCATCATATTCCAGGTGAAAAGTAGAGGAGCTGCTGAAATTATGGAGGTCATGTGAATAGTAACACCAGGCTACCTGGTGCTTGGGCCTGAGGCATGTAAATAGGAAGGGGAGGTGTAAGACACTGGCAAATGCCCATTTTTGCTTGTGGTTGATTATATCACTTCCCTACTCGGAGCTAATTCACATTAAAGCCAGGTTTAAATCCGGGAAAAGATTTTTTAAAAAGCAAAATAAGAAGCTGTAAATCATCTGGAGATCAGATTGAATTCCTCAGGACCACAGGGTTGGGGCCAAGGGCAGGAATGCAGCTGTAATGATCTTTTTTATCCCCTCACTGCTGTGTCCCAGAGCTCCTCTGGTGTGGCAGTGACAGTAACACCAGCTTGAGGGATGGCACAATGAAAGAGGGTCCCTGCTCCAGGTAGCACAGCCAGGTCACTCAATGGCATCCCAGCCTCATCCCTGCTCCCAAAGACGTGTCCCTGGTCATCTTCTGTTCCACCATGTGTTTCCTCCATCCACATGCTGTAGGACGCCGATGGCTCCTGGGACGATTTAGCTCAGATTTTTATGGAATTAGAGAGCAAAGGAGAGCTCCTCAAAGTGCTGGAGAACTCTACCTGGCGTGCACAGAGGGGCTGGAAACACCACCCTCTGCACATGCAGGCAGCGGGGAGAAGGAGCAGAACCATTAATCTTCTGTAATCTAGCTGGAATTAAGTGACAGTGATGGAGTACTTTGTAATGGACTTCCTGAATCCTCATACAAACGGAGGAAGTGACCACCCTTGACCAGGTTTCTGCTCGTGTTGCCTGTTTCCCTGCCTGCATTACGCATTTTCCCTTTTGCAATCAGCTGCGACCCCGCTTGAGCAAGGCCAGTGAGTTAATGCCCAGCCTGCCTGTGGGAATGGCTTCTGGAGGGGTTGGGGGGCTCCCTGGGGAGTGGTTTTCAGGCTAGCATGGAGCTGAAAGCCTCAGGAAGGTCCCCTGTGTACCAACCAGGAAGGCAGCTCAGGAGCGGCCAGCTTCAAGTCCCCATTGCCTGAGGACATCTGGTCAGTCCCAAAACACTGGGCTCTCCTGGGCACGCCAAAAAATGCTGTCCTTGGGCTGTCCCTGTGACTTGGGGAATGTCTGGCATTCCTGGTGCCTCTGGTCCCTCCTCAGCAGCACAGACATGTTGTCCAACAGAGCCAGCAGCGCAGAAGGTGCTGGAGCCTTCCAAGCCTTGCTGGGGACAGCACGGCTTTATTTTTGGAAAGCATCATTTGGGCTCTATTGTCCCGGCATATCCATGTCCCAAATCCATGCTGGGGACACCTCCCTGCCTCATGCCAGGCTTGCACAACCCTGCAGCAGCTCTGGTGTTGACAAGGGACCACGATCTTCACTTTGAGGAGCAGTGCTGCCCCGCCAGCTGGGAGCTCTGGCAGCCAAGCACCGGCAGGATTGTGAATTCCCTGCCTCCCACCCAACGAGCCGGCCACAAACGGACCCTGGAGGCTCCTGGTGAGGAGTCAGCATGAAACAAAAAAGAGACCACAGCTTAGGGCCCGTGGGAACTCCCAGCCACGCCAAGGGGAAGAGTCAGTGGACGCTGCAGCCATGGAAGGGAATTTTTGGAGTCTGTTCCCAGCATCCCGACCTCGGGCTCAGTGCAGTCAGCCCGGCAGTCTGTGTGGGCTCTGCCTCTGGCATCAGGGCTGGCAGGAGGAGGGAACTGCGGGAGAAATGGAGCTTGGAGAAAGAAATCATTTTTCTGATCTGGCCCCGGGTGTCTCGCAAGCACGGGGACAGAGAGGGATGCAGAGGTGACCTCAGAGAGGGATGCAGAGGTGACCTCATGAGGACACCAAGTACCTGGTGAGATGTCTCACCAGCCAGCCCAGCCCTCATTAATTCACCTCTAAGAACAACAGCTGGCCCACCACACCTCACCTCAGGCGTGGGCTTTGATTTTTTCATCTTTTCCTACATCAAACTCCCAGGCACCCTGAGCAGGAGGGAGATTGAGAGAGGGACACCCCTTGACACCAGCTCTGGATTTGGCCACTTGTTCCTGAGATGTTCCAAAACAAAAATTACATTATCAGTGGTCTTTTGTCCCCCTCCTGCACTCCAGAGCCCATCACTCGGCAAAGAGTCACCTCTGATCTCCACAAATGTGGATTCACTCCTGCTGCAAGGCAGGGTCAGAATCAGGCACTCAGTTTGTGCTACCCTAGAGTCCTTTGTTCTCTTTCTTCCTTTTTCTTCTTCTTTTGGTCTTCCCTCAGCTGGTCCAACCCTCACTTACTTGCTGCCTGAATCAGGAAGGTCTAAAGATTTCATAAAGGATTCAGGCCACGGTCCAGTGTTTTTTTGTCACTTACTTGTCTAAATAATGCAGGAAAAGCTCCTGCTTTGCAAGCCAGGAGCTCCATGAAAGGCGTAGAACAGCAAAGGTGCAAATGGAAACCTTGGTGGCATTAGGTGTTGTTTTTCTAAACATTCCCCATCAGTAAGAACGCAGTCTCTCAGCGCTGCACGGTCCCACCGAGGTCTTTAAATTGTATTTCTAGGATTTCTGTGAAACAGGGGCCTCAGGCTTTTAAATACAAAGGGAGCTGGGGAATGATTTCTTTAGCAAGAGATTTGAGCAAATCAGTGCTTTTTGTCTCTCTCTCCTTTTTTTTTTTTTTAATGGACATCTGCGGGGGTTTGTATTTTTTGAGTTGTGGGGGTGAAGGAGGTTGAGGGCGAAAGAGAGGTTTGCAGACAGGGTGAGCGCAACACACACTGGAAAAAATCCCGGATGCTATAAATGGGAGCCCCCTAACAGTGCAGCTCATCTGAAGCAAAATGAAAATATCAGGCATCCAAGAAACATATGTGCAGATGGCTTGGAGCCCAGTCTCCTTACTAGGGCTCTGCATTAAATAAAATGCACCGGGTCATGTTGCTACAGATATAAGAGATTACTGGGTGCAATGTGCACTTCACTGTGAAGCTGCAGGTTTTTAAACAATTGCAAATACAGACCTTGTTTATGGATCAAGCAAACGGCTTCAGTCAAGCAGAGCAGCCCTTTTTGGGTTTTTTTGGTGGGGTTTTTTGCCAGGGCTGGGGTCAGGAGGCTCCTACTCTGTGAGATTGTGCTGCAGTCTCTGCTCAGGAGGAGCAGCCTCACCACTCACGTGAGAAGCAGCGTCCAAGAGGGCTCTTGACTATGACCTGTATTCTTGAAGGATGATATGAATCAGCCCAGAACCTTGGCAAGTCCTCGCTGCTGGGGCTTTTGCTTTCAGCCAATGTCAATTATGTCATTACTGAGCCTGCAGAAGCTATTACTAATGTTACTTTTACAGTTCACTGCCGACCAGAGAAAAGAGTTTTTCACACTGTTGTCGTTTTGTTGGAGCAGGACTATACGAATCACAGATGGCTTCCCTGCCAGATGTAGCCTCGCAGGACGGCAGTTTGGGGTTTACAAGAGGTTTAATGAAAACTTGGCACTTTACCAACTTTTGGCAAATACTCTTGGGCTGTCAACTCGCACACAAGCAAATCAAGATCCTAAAAAAATGCCTAATGACTTGTTCTCACCGAAGGAGGAGGTGAAAAGTTTTACCTGAGAAACAAAACCCAAATGAGCGAACCAATACTCTATCACACCAGGCCTGAGCTCATGATCACTGAGGTTACTGAAAGCTCTCGCTGCACTCTGGATCTCTTCCCAAGTCCTTGCTGTTGCACTTGAGGGCTCCAACATATTTCTGCTGACATGGAACATGGATGGTGATTTGGGGGGGAAGTGACATCCAGGTGTGTCGAAAATCACCTCATCCTTACTTTGATGTCTGCTGCTCTTTTTTCCTTGGAGTTATGACTTTGCTGCTTTGCCCTGGCTGAGAGTTCCTTTGCTGGCCTTTCCGCTTGGTTGGTTTCTTCCTTGATGACATGAGCAGTTCATTAAAACTGTGCTAAAAGAAATTCTCAGGTGTGTGCCTTCAGATGTAGGACTTGTCCCCTACTAAATATGCTGAAATTGCGCAGAAATGACCAACATCTCCGGATGCAAGCTGGAAACTCTTCACATTATTTGAGTTTTCAGGCATATTGCTCTGTTAATGAAAGTGTGTGCTAAGTGAGATTTGCCATAGCACAGTGTCACTTTAAACACAGCTTTTTTTAGTTTATGAGTCTCCACATTTATCCATTCCCACCATCCTGGACCAAAATTTGTCCTGGTCCAAGGGCCAAATGGAGTCAGCTGCAACGATTTGGCTGAGAAACTTCTTCAGTTATGTTTTGGATGAGAAATTAATTCTTAAATCCCTGTAGCCCCAAAAGTGCTGCCTTGTGGGTGCAGTGTGTGAGCCAGAGGGACGAACACAGTGATGCCTGGACATATAAAAAATGCATTTGAGCCCTTCAAAAACTCATCCCCAGCAACCAAACCCTGGAGCATTATTCACAGCACAGCTCGAGGCTCTCAGCCTGTCTCATCTGTGCCTTTAGCAGTCTCCCAGAACCAACTGCCTTTGCCTCAGCCTGTCTGCCTGTCTTTAAATATCTTCATCCTGAGCCTGACTCGAATGGTAGATTTTTTATCACCTCTGGTGCACAAACCAGATGACTGAATTCTCTGGAGGGGTGAGGAAGTAGCACTTTACATCCAGGTGGCAAAGGAATTAATAAAATGGCTGGAGAAACATAATCACGGAGATGTCATCCTTTTTCCACTGGCTGAGGTTTGGATGCAAACCCGATACCTAACCCTCCTTAGAGTTCTGTGGATTCATCTCCTTCAGAATCTCTCTTTAACAGTTCTTCTGACTTTTTCTGTGTCAGATGCTCTGAAAGTTTACAGAAATGGAGTTCATTTATAAGATGCAGACGGAATCAACATCCCTGAGACAAAGCTCACTGAGCACCATGGGTCTCCCTCTTTTTACTTTCGTGTGGAACGGACCTTAAAGACCACCCACTTCCAGACCCATCCAACTTCACCTTGAACACTTCCAGTGATGGGATGTTAGGGAAGCTATAATGGAATGTAAATCTCCCTTCTTGTCTCCCCAGAAAAGAAAAACTGTAAGTGTCAGGCATTATTAAACAAGGTTTTTAATAATCTTCGGTTTTATAGAAGGACTTTGAGCAGGATCAGAAGAAATCTAGTGGTTTGTGATAACTAGGCTTTAAAAAGTGCCATGTGCCTTTTCATAAAATATTGGCTTGCTGGCCTGGGGGGGATATCGCTAATGAACGGCTGCAAAGCTGCATAAAATTCCCTACTTTATGCAGCAGAACAGATTCAGTACATCAGTAGTTAATAATAATCAACCCTGAAATATGTTCTGCTTGAAATTATTGTCTCTTGGATAGCCTTTTATCTCCTCAGTGAAATGTTGAGTAGCACTGTTCCCATGATGCACAACACCCCAATCCGTCCTTCCTTCCTTCCTTCCTTCCTTCCTTCCNTGGGCTTTAAAATCCCTTCCCACCCAAAGCCTTCTGTGATTCAATTTCCTTCCTTCCTTCCTTCCTTCCTTCCTTCCTTCCTTCCTTCCTTCCTTCCTTCCTTCCCAAACTTTCCAGAGAGGGAAGTGCTCCAACAAACCAGCAAAGTGATCATGGTAAATACCAACAACCAAGAGTGCGTGATTGCTAATGTTTAACATTCCCCAGTAAAATCACAGTGTTATTAATTTTCCTGCCTTGTACACCTCTGGAATGGCAAAAGCAAGAGGAGAAACCTGGCCCAGTGATCCATCATCCAAGGCTTTGAAATGGAGCCAACTTCAGTGAAATTTGAGCGAGCCCTCAGAAACACAAGGAGGGCTGGAGCAACAAGTGCATTTCACCGAGCTATGATATCACCCTCTGCTCCTTTCTGGAGGGGAAACTCTTTATCGGATGTGTAGGGGAGAAGAAAGAAGCAGAAAAGCACACACATATATTTAAATATTAGAAGCTGCCCCAGGAAAGAACTTAAAATATGAGGTCATTTCCTCGATGAGCTTAAAGCATTATTTGTCATCCACAGTGGAAGAGGAGAGAAAGGGAAATAAAAGAAGGACAGGAAAAGCCTGTCACACCTTGGGCATTTGTGGTTTGAAGGGAAGGTGCTGGGTTACACAGAGAGCCTCGAGGGTGCCCCTTGGATCTGCTCCTGGCTGGCTCTGAGCTCCACAGTGGCAGAATTCCTGGAGGGGAAGGGATGAGCCTTGGCAAAGCCCTGGCAGCACCTGGGACTGGTTTACATTTCCTTCCCATGCAGGCATTTGCCAGATCCTCCAGCCAAACGGCCTCAAAGGAATGAACCTTCCTGTGACCGATCTGGGCTGTGGATAGAAAACCCTACCAAAGCCCCTGGCGACGGCCCAAGCAGCTTTAGTGGGATGTTAACTGGGATCTTACTGGGGGACAGCGCTGGTGACAGGGTGCCTGCTGGATGGAGCTCCCTGCACCACCCCTCCCTGGGGTCAGGTTTTACTGAGAAAAGGGGTCACCCATCCAAACCATGAGCTGCCAGTTTCTCCAGGGGAACTCTCAAAGGCATTCCTGAAGTTTAGGTGGACAACAGCCACAGTCTCCATGATTTGTGTTTTCTCCTGCTCGTGCTGAATGCCCTGCGGAAGCTCTGGGGAATCCCTGTGGTGGCAGAACAGCAGGAGGTGAGCAGTGTAGAAGTACAGAGTGGCACCTGTGGGATGCTTGGCTCTGCTCCTGTTTAATTTATTAGCATGGATGCAGCTGAGACGTCCTGGAGAGGATCATAAAATCATGGACTTACAGAATGGTTTGGGTTGGAAGGGAATTTAAGGCTTCTCTCATCCCACCCCCTGCCATGGGCAGGGACACCTTCCACTATCCCAGGTTGCTCAGACAACCTGGCCTTGGACACTTCCAGGGATCCAGGGGCAGCCACAGCTTCTCTGGGCAGCCTCTGCCAGGGCCTCCCCACCCTGACAGGGAAGATGAAGCTGTGGAGAAGGCATCTGGAAGGGTGCCTGGAAACTTTCTGCTTCCATTTGATCTGCCCTGAACACCACGGGACTCGTTCCGCAGCAAGCCTGTGGTCTGCCCAGCAGCCCTGAGCTGCCCTTTGGAACCAGGGATTTGTTTGGAGCTGAGCAATCCAGCTGCTGCTTAACCTCTGGATTGCACAGCTCCAAACATATCATTGGCTCCCTGTTATCACAGCTCTGAGTCAGAGCTCAGGGAGACACTGCCGTTCCAGACAGTGGGAGCTGCACATTTTTTTTTCCCCTGGCAAATTTGGCTTGAGCCATACCAGTCTTGTGAAAAACTGGAATGTCAAAGAAAAGAAAAGACTGTTAATTTTTGCATATTTGCCTATTATAAAAGCTGCACTTCCAGCATCTTGTGACTCAGCTGAGAGAAGCTTTATGGTTTTTATTGTTTCTTTTTACTCTATAAAGGAAAATGACAGTGGTGATAATATGGGTGACACAGCATTTCAGTGGGGTTTTTGACAGCCTGGCCATACCCTAAGCAAAAGCTGCCCTGTCAGGGAAGCACTCTGGCCCTCTGAGTGCACCCTTTGTACTGGTGCTGCTAAAATACATCAGAGGTGGGTTTGAGTGGCTCTGCAGCCCCTCTGCAACATCACACAGCCACCAGCCCTTGATGGCAATAGGGAGTGAGCAATTCCTGTTTGTCTGGGAGCAGCAGACGGGAAAACAGCAGGGAAGCAGTGGCCAGCAAGGCAGCGAGGGGTCTATTGCGAGTCAGCTCCTGGAGCTGCACAGACATTGCTGTAAAGAAAAAATGCCGCCAGTTTAATGCTGGCAGTGAGAAGAGCCGGCTGCACAGCCCCTTAGGGATGTGAATGCTCCCTGGGTACTCTCCAAGTTCATTTCAGATCATTTCAGCTTCTTCCAACACACATTAAAAAAATTAATATTTTTAGAGGGTTATTAATCCATTTTCGGAGCAGAAGGACCCTCCAGTGCAGCCACCTGCATTACACAGATCATCCAGCTTCACTCAACAGCATCAGCATCACACCCGTAACTTCTGGCAGAGCAAAGGTCTCATTTTCATCAAATATGGAAATGATTGGCTTCTTCAGTGTGCTCTAGGTTTTTTTTTTTGTTTTTTTGGGGGTTATTTGAATTTAAAAATACTGAAATAGAATTGCTCAGCAGGATGAACTTCAAACACAGACCTGGCTGCAGGAAGTAGTGAGCTTCCAGGTTTTTAGTGTTAAAAGCAAGAAATGGTGAGGAAAATCTTTTCCCTGGTTCCTCCAAGAGTGCTGGTCTCTGGTCAGCCTTCCCAGCCTGGTGGTGTGAAAATCAGGAATGCCCAGCCAGCCCTTTGAGCATAAAGGGAGAAGGGTGAAGGGGGAATTTGCCACAGCCCTTCTCTAGGAATGATGGCATTGCCAGAGTGAACACCTGCTGAGCCGTCTCTCCCTGCTCATGGCCAAAGGAAGGCTGGATGGGGCGGCTGTGATGGGTTTGAGGAGCAGACTGGTCATGGCAGAGGAGTCCGTGTCCCCCTGAACGCTGGGCTTTCCTTGCACACTGCCCTGCTGTCCCCTCAGGATCTCCAGCAAGTGTCAGGGTCACCCAGGGCTCAAGGAATCCTGCATCACATCCCCTGCCGCTTCTAAAGGATGCAAGGGCTCGGCTCACCTGGCTCTTGGCAGGAGGCTTTGCTGCAGGAGCATCCACAGGGAAGCAATTCTCCAAAGAAAATCCACTCACCATATCCCAGATTTCCATCTTTGCCTCCCTTTGCCCCCTTTTATTACAGACACCACGTTATTATTGATAATTTTTCCTTCTTGGCTCCCTTTTTGCTTGTGCAGAAGGTCGCCAGGCTAAACCAGCCGTCTCTCATCCCACAGCCTTTCGCTCCCAGGAAGTGACAATTCCCTGCAAAATGTCTCCGTCTCCAGCCCTGGAGCTGAGTGGGTTTGTCAGTCCAGGGGAAGCAATTTTAGCTGCCACCTGAAATTAAGCCTTGCAGGCCTGGGAGATGGAAGGTGAGAGCTGAGTGAGTTTCTGCAGAGCGCAGAGGCTGGGGGAGCACACAGGACTCTGAGAATCCCATTTCTGCCTCCACATTCCCCCTGGGCCTCCTCCTTCTCCCTCTTGCCCCTTATCTCCCTTTCTCACCAGATATTGCACCCTAACACCATGCAGACCCATGCTTTCCTTGACCCCAGCAGACCTTTAGGATGGCAATGATTTTGCAGGCAATTTTTTCATCCTATTTGACTTTTTTCTGAGAAAAATAATTTTTTAAAATCAATTTTCAGGTTTGTTCTTGATTCTTTTGTGAGAAGGACAGGTTCCCTGTTTATCCTTCACTGCAGCCAGCCCGTGGCCACCCCAATTCCTCAGGACACCCTGAGGCCATGCCTGTCCTGCGCTCACTGAGCCCCAGTGTTGTACCACGTCTGAGATCCCCCATGCAGCACTGCCCGTGCTTTGGTTTGACTTTCCTGTCAATAACCTTGTTAGAGTGGATCTGGGATTTGTCAGGGGAAGGATGTTTTCCTCACACACATCTTCATACTCTGTTTGGACCATTCGTAATCCATCTCTGCCTGACATTTTCTGCACTTTGAGAAACCCACGTGGCCTCGAGTGGAATTAGATAACCCTTTAATGGTGCTGTGGGCAGCAGTGCGACAGGGCCGGGGTGAAAAATGTCAAAAGCCAATTTAAACAATAAAAACAGCTGCTTTGAACCAAAGCAGGACTTGTTTATATCAGAACACAAGGCTCATCCAGGTTAGGTGTGCTGGAGGACGGAGCACTGCACTCCTCCTCAGCTTATCAGCAGAGAAGATTTTATTCATTCCTCAGGCAAGTCCTTGGACCCAGTCAGAGCTCCCCAGAGGAGAAACTCCCTGGACCATGTCAGGTTTCAGAAAAACGCAACAACAACAGCCTTGCTTCCCAGATACTGGTGTTTCAGAGAGGAAAGTGCATTTTTCAAGGCAGAAGGCAGCAGCCTGGAGTTCAGTTACATTGTCTGGGTGATTAATGTGTTATTTAGGGAGCAGACAGAAGCACGGAGCCTGAGAGAGACCTCCTCCCATCTATGCCTGCCTTCTAGTGCTGAAAAAAATCCCCACAGACAAAAAAAAGAGCGAATTTAGCTCATGTGCACACTGTTTTCTGACTATCTAAGGAATATTTGAGGGACATCGTGTGTGTGACAGGAATGTCCCCAACTTAAGACCAACTCTGGTGTTTATTTGCTTCACAGGCACAGCTTATCAGAGCACCAAGGCCAACAAGAAGCAAAAACAACAATGCAAACACAAATCCCAAGGGAAAGGAGCTGTTTGGTTTATCCTTATGGATGTGTGAGAAGCAGGATCCAAATTGGTGTGGGTTTCACAGTGGAGACACCAAATCTCCTTCCCATCTCCACCTCTTTGTACCGTGGAGGTGACTGAATGAAGAAGGAAATTCATCCCAGATATGAGGGCTCTTCAGTGGTAGAGATCCAGTAGAACTGCTCAGCTTTGGGATGGCAGGGAGGAGAATTTGGAGCCTGGCTGGGGGTGTCCTGAGTGATGGTGGTGGGTGCAGGAGGCAGTGTGGCATTCAACATCCACAGCCAGCACCAGGGATGGGAAGAGCACGTGAGGAGTGAGGAGTAAAGATCTCATTTTCCTCCTGGGTACCAGATGTAATCTGCACTCCCTGCACCGACTCAGAGCCGTCAGCCTCGGATTCCTCAGCAGGAAGCAGAGACCTCTGGGCATCCCCTGGGAGATTTTCTCCCTGGAATTCGGTGTCCAGGTCTCAGATGTGCAGCCCCAGCATGTGTATTTTGCGGGGTGTATTTTTCATCACACGGTTTGCCCTCTCTCCTCCCTCCCCTCCCAGGGAACGCAGCGCAGTGCACGCATTCGGCACACGCTGAAATGTATAAATAAACCAGCGTTTTGCTGGGTCAGCCCTCTGTTGGCAACCTCCTCGTACTTTGTCACTGGAGGCCACAACTCCACTTACAGTGACCATCTTGCCTTGGCAGCACTCGTTTTCTCTTTCACTCCCCCCTCAGCTCTACTTCGGTGCCAAAGCACACCGAGAGCCCCTCAATTGCCCTTGGCTTCCCCTCTGCAGAGGAATGCTGAGCTGTGGGGACAGTTTATGCCAAAGAAAAGGAAAAGGGATGAAAATGCTGCTTGCCAGTGCCCAAGAAAAGGGAGGAGCTGTGTGCTGTCAGGTCCTGCTCAAACAGGATCTGGAGGGAGAATTGCAGGAGGTGTTTATGGTTCCCACCACTGGCTTCCACGTGGGTTTTCAGATATCCTTACACAGTAGTAAAGATAAAAATCCCTTGGCCCTGATGCAGAGAGGCATGTCATGGCACATAGAACCATTAAGGTCGGAAAAGACCTCTAGGATCTTCTATTCCAACCATTCCACCATGGCCGTTATTAACCATGTCCCCAAATGCCCCATCCACGTGCTTTTTGAGCACTTCCAGGGGTGGTGACTCCACCACTTCCCTGGGCAGCCTGTTCCAATGCCAGACCACCCTTTCAGTGAAGAAATATTTCCTCATATCTAATCTAATCCTCCTCTGGAACAACTTGAACCACGACTGTTCATAACATTTCCTAGACTAGTGTTATTCCTCTTTTTGTCCAGAAACTGAACCATCTCACCCCTTTTCCTGCATTTAAAATTAGAATTGCTTTTTCCCATCCCAATGTCTTATAGGGGTTTGATCTTCTTCAGTGCTGCATTGTGTCCAAAGTGTGAAGTGTCTGGAAATGGAAAAGAAAGAAATCACAGGCCCATGGCTGCCTGTCAGACAAGGACAATGCACTGCCCGTCACTGGAAGGGTGCTGCTGTGGGCCAGCATCCCTAAACATGAGGTGTCTAAAGAGGGAGGTTGAAGTTTGGAAAACAGACAGGCAATTTCAGATGCACAGCCTCAAAGGAGGCTCTCAAAAATTCCCCCTAATCCCAAGCTGGACGCTGCTCTGGAAAGCATCAGAAAATTTGTGTGGCATTTCAGGGCGATGTCCAAAACGTTTGTGTTTTGTAAACAGGAAATCACTTTGTCTGGAGAGGATATTTTCCTCCCTCCAATAGCTGCATGCAGCCTTTTTACATAACCTCTTTTTGCAGTATTTTGGGACTGAAAAGCTCATTTCCCTCTCATAAGCACAGAGAATGCAGCTGCCACCCAGACATCCTTTAAATGGGACCACATGTAAGCCACTTAGTCTCCAAAAATGAAAGCAAAACACAGAGCTGTCATCACTGCACGGCACCGTCAATCAGAGCTGCTCATAATGTGCTGCACCATGTACATCTTACACCACGTTCATTATGAGCTTAGCCTAATGTGGAATAGCACAGCAGAATATTATAAATTCTGCATTAGTAAGTGAAGGATGAGTGGGAGTGAAAAAAGTTCTGATCCAGCCTTTTTTTCCAGCCTGGACATGAGCTTTGGTGAATACAAATTCCTCTAATGCTTTTTCCCAGCTTCACCCTGACCAGGCTGGGTGGAACCTCCTGAAAAAAGGCGTGTTTAGTTCGTGTCGCTCCACCGAACAATCCCAATCTGATAATTTTGTTTGCATGTTCAGCTGAATGGTCTTGCCAGGGTCACTCCCCCATGGAGTGGATGGGAGACACCAGGATGGGTCGTGCCCAGCTGGTTTCATCTCCTCCCTTGTCACATTGGTCCCGTCACAGGATGCAGAAAAGCCACAGTGGGATGTGCTCCCAGGGCAGATAATGCCTGTCACCCCAAGGACCAAGAGAACAGATAATTCTACAGACAGGCCTGGGGTTTTGGGCTGCTTCTGGGGTTGCCAGGAAAAATTGCCTGAAAAGCACATCCTGTGCAATGAAATGGTTGGTCCAGGTCAAATCCCTGTATCTCAAAACTGCTTAAGTTGGGAAGGCAAAGTTACCTACTATAGTATATTGGAAAATAATGTGGAATCAAGGCTCTTCCCTTGTCTAGAGCCATGAAAAGCTGAGATGGAAAAGGATGTGTCCTTCCCTGGGTGGAAAGAATGTAAAGCAGCAAATTGTAGCTGCATAAAGGGGCTGAAAAAAGTAAAAGCTATTGAAAATTGCACCTTTCCTTTAGCTGCAAACCTCCTGAGACTGCTTACAGGCCAAATATAAAAAGTCACTATTTTTCCAGTTTAGCACCAGGGCTTGGCATTGAAAAAAAAGATCTAGGGATGGCAGGTGATGGGAGGGTTCTGTACTGAGACAGATGCAGAGCACAGGAGGAAGAGGACAAGGAGATGAGTCTAGCTGAATGCACAGGCAGTGGGAAAAGTGTTCAAGGAAGGACAAAAAGCATGGGGGGAAAATTATTCACTTTGTAGCATGGCAGATCTATTGGAAGCATCATTTAAAAAACACAAGGAAATTATTAAAATACATTTGGTCATTTGTGTAAAGCTCTTCAAGTACCTTAAAATCATCTGTAAAGTGCCTGGAAGAGTGGAGAGAGTCCGTGAAGAACGAGGGTAGGGAAAGAGGAGCCAAGGCTCTCTAGTGGGTGGGTTGGTTTCATCGTAGGCAGGCGTTTCCCCTCCTTTCAACATGCCCTGGGTGCAGAAGTAGTTAGAGTTCTTAAACAAACCAGCTGGCACAGGCTTAAAATTGTGTTGTTATTCATATGCATCCAAGTATAAAACAAGGACTGTATGAGCTGGATAAATAAACAGACTCACTGGTCTCTGGTGAGGAGGTCTGTGTCGTTTTATTCACACTTTTTGCCATATACTCTGGGGTCGTTTGCCAGACTGGGAATAAATGGCATCTGGTTCTTTAACACAGGTTTGATCTCCTCTCTCGTATAAAGACTTTTCTTTACTGGCTTCTGGGATGCAAAAACCAGGTGAAATGAAAGGAAAATCTAGCCAGAAAATGTCTAAAATATATCAGAATCCTTTGGACCTGGTTCTGGCTGTGTTTATTCCCTTTTTCTGCCATCATAATAGGGCAGAGAATATGACTTCTTTGGTTTAATTTAAATTCAGCAAGAAAGTACTGAGATACTTTTCATAAGTTTGCTAAATCTCAATTAGAACTAATTTAACTAAATCAGCTGCTTTCAAACGCTCAATACATCTACGACCAAACACCAAGCATGATCAGTGGGAGGTTGTAACAAAAGTGATTTTAGAGAAGGAAAAATGTCATCTGCAGGCAGAAGAAAACAACCCATTTCAAGTCAGTCTTTTCAACAGTCATGCAGAATTCACACCAGTTCACCCAAATTTGACTTTGCTCAAGCCGCTCTGT
The DNA here is from genome assembly GCA_013400915.1 of Pardalotus punctatus. Taxonomy (NCBI): domain Eukaryota; kingdom Metazoa; phylum Chordata; class Aves; order Passeriformes; family Pardalotidae; genus Pardalotus; species Pardalotus punctatus. The sequence goes on from VZTX01018975.1 coordinate 146,965, forward strand.
GTCAATGCCTCTGAGAAAGGCAAGTTGGTCCTAATGAGCTGCCTTCATGGAGATTGTTGGACTCTGTTCTTTCAACAAACCCATTTTATTGTTTCATGATGGGGTCTGAAATAAAAGACAATTCAGATCTGGCTGCAGCTGTGCAGACACCCCCAGTCACCTCCTCCTGAGCAGAGTCAGGAAAATGAATGGTTTTTCCCATTAAACCAAATTCTACAAATATGACTATATTTTGAAAATAATACAAAGAGAGAAGAGAAGAGAAGAGAAGAGAAGAGAAGAGAAGAGAAGAGAAGAGAAGAGAAGAGAAGAGAAGAGAAGAGAAGAGAAGAGAAGAGAAGAGAAGAGAAGAGAAGAGAAGAGAGAGAAGAGAAGAGAAAACTCTGTAAATTGACTTTGCAGGGTGTCATGGAGAAGCAAAGCAATTTGGATTGAGATCACCACGGCCAGGGCTTTGACCTCCATCCCCAGTGCCAAACATTCACTTGCTGCCACCTGAAGCTGGAGAGATTCCTCAAAATACAGAACTGGGAGAAGGAAAGGGGACATCTGTGACTGCTGCTGTCGTGGTAGGGGAAATTGTGGGCACGCTGATCCTCCACATCAAAGCAGAGGCAGCAAAGTTTGGGATCGGGATGGTTTTCCATGGAGCGCAGCAGGCGCATCACTGGAAAATGTGGCCTGCTGCTGGTTCAATCCGAAACCTTCCCCATGTCATTAATGCTGGAAACCCCTCATTAGACTCTCATTAAACCTCCCTTAAAATGCCCTTTCTGCATTTTCATGCTGCGGGCTGCGCCTGGCACACGCAGCGGCTCTCAGTGGCATTTCAGGTGCAACTTTTTGGCCTTCTGGCAGGGGAAGGAAAAGAGCAAAACCAGAGGCAGAGCAGGTTTAACTCCCTCATGTGTTGAAGGCCAGATGAAGATGGGTGTTTGTGGTCCAGTCCTGCTGTTATTGAAATGAACGGCAGCGATGCCTGAGGGAGCAGGATCAGGCATGGAATCAGAGCAGGGTCCAGCTGCATTCGTTAGGGGGTGGTTCGAGGAAAAGCGAATCCCCAGCAGTTCAGATTATTTAGTGGCAGAGCAATGTGGGTTTGTGACTTCTGTTCTTGGGCTGCTCTCATCCCGTGTTCTGCCCTGGCCTCCCAAAAATGTTTTTCTCCCATGTGAGAACGTGGCACACAAACACATTCCCGATGAGAGAATCGTGGCTGGTTTAACAAGGAATTTTCAAGGATGGTGACAGGGGAAGAAAGGCTCGTGCACACCACAGATGTATCTTTGAAGACAGAACGTGGGTCATGTCTTGGAATATAGGGGCTGTCATATGGGAATGGTTTACTGGGCTTTTAGGGTTTCTTTGAATTTCATAGAGAGATGATCCTCACCTGCTACATTTCACACAGACCTAATTGCACACGTTATACCACAGGGGAGCACCCTTCTGTCTTGATCTTGACTCTTTGCCTTGCATTTTTCTCCCACCTCAGAGAAATCTTTATTCTTACGCATGCTTCCATGCGTGCATCAGTTTCTCCCATCATCCTAAAAGCATCTCACCTTGATAAATCCCAAAACTCAGCTTCACTCTTTAGGGACTTACATGGGCTTCCTGCTCTGCCGTTCAGAAAAGAGATGAATGAGATGAATGTCCTTTCGGATATGCACATGGAATTAATGAATTCAATTAAGACTTTTTGTTGTTGCTCTTTCCTGGAAGCAAACATGACTCTTAGCTCTGGGAGATACTACCATTGCACAAAGGGAATAAAAATCCAAAATCAAGAGGATGATTTTTTTGGTGTGTATGTGTGTGTGTGTGGTAAAGACTGAAGCTTTTAAAGTGGATTAGTGTTATTGTTGGGTGGTGGGAAACAGGAGACTCAACCAAGCACAGCTTGGAGTTCGCTGTGATTTGCAAACCTGGCAAAGCTGGGTTATGTCTGTACATCAAAACATGGCAAGGGCTCGTCGGGCTCTGGCTGGTGCTCATGTGTAGCGAGGAAAGCAGGAGGGTCTGGTTGGGCTGTGCTCCAGTTTGGGTTAATAACACACATGACAAAAGCTGAGATGTGTCTGCAGCCACTCAGTGCTGTGGACACAGAGGACCCAACTCTGAGGAGCCCCAGTGGCAGACTGGGTTCTTTTGTTTTGGAAAAGTTCATTCCAAATGCAATATTGTGTAATATTTACTCCTCTGTGTATTTACTCCCACAGTGTAGCAGTGATTCACAAGAGTAGTATTACATTATTTACTTTTTTCCTCAGTTTTTTCTCTTACCGGATTCTGCTCTAGCACTGCTTCTGCTGGGTCACAAGGCTTGAAATGCCCACTGCCTGCTGGCACACGACCCTTTCACAAACAGACCTAATTTTATTTTAAAAGCTCGTTTTCAGAAATCATTCTCCTCACTGTGAGGTTCCCCTTGACCTCAGTGCCCTGGTGGTTGCAGAAGAGCTAAAAGGAATTTATTCAGAGCCCCAGATGGTTTGGCAGCACGGACGAGGTGTTTGATCAGGGTTTGGAAGCTCTCAGGGGGTTGGGTGGTTTGTGCTGTGATAGCCAAGGACTTTTATGTGTCTGGGCACACGTGGGATTCGTTTGGAGCATGCAGTGGGAAGTTCTCCTTCGCCCTGATACTCACCCAGGGAGGTTGCAACAGCCCCAAGTCCTCAGGGTTAAGCCAGGCTTGAAAAAAGGCACATTTTCCTATAATCAGGAATAATCGTTCAGGGAATGATCAGAGGAAGCCAAAGCCTGGAGGTGCTGGGTAAATTTTGGGAAAATCTCCTGTTGTCACCATCAACTGAACACTGGAGGTGGTTTGGAAAGCCAGAAGGAGCTTGTTTGGGTTTTCTCTTTGCTGGTTTATTAATAAAATCCAACAATAACAACAAAACAAAATAGATTTCTCTTGTACCAAGAGTAATTTCAAACAACAACGCTTAGGTGGTGACAAGGCAAGAGGTGTTGTAAACCTTTCTGTGGACAAAATCAGAGCCCCAATCGGAACAAAGTGAGGTTCCATCTGAAATAAAAAGAATGCAATGTTTTTGTGGAAAAAGACAGACCCTGGCAATTCTGGGGAAAGGACAGGATGGCTGGGGAGAGCAGGAAAGAAACTGGGAGCCTGCTGGAGCAAAGAATGATGAGAGGTCTAGGAAATGTGATTTCTGCAGGAAGATGACAAGAACCAAGGTCACGCTGTCCTGAGCAGGGAGGCTGGAGGGTGAAGACATGACATTGTTACTCAAATATTTAGATAAAGAGGAAATTCATAAACTGGTTTTGTGTCCACTGAGCAACGAGAAAAGAAATCACAGCCTTAATCCACAGCAAAAGAGACTTAGGTTGAAATCTGTAAAAGAGATTTAGGGATGCTCTGGCATGGATTTTGGGGGCAGACTGTGCATTTACCACCGCTGTAAATCCACACAGGGCACCTCCACCTCCTAGGGATGGTTTGGAGAGTTTTTGGCACTCACATAAACTCACAAACTCCCTTCCAGCTCCATTTTCTGTGATTTTGAAATAACAGCAAAATTACAGCCTGGCAGCATAAGAGCTGGGATTATTTGTTTTAGGATTAACATAATTAGGCTAAGCATGAATCAGATGTTTGAGCAATTTGCAATTTGAGCACACAGGAGAGATGGGGCTCTGTCTCTCTGTCAGTGAAAGATCTCCATGCAGAAAGGAGGTGCTGACAGACACCTTCCTCTCACCTCCAGACATGCCAGGTAGGACTACAGGAAGGATTAGGCATCACCTTTTAATCCTGCTGCACAGTGCCAGGCTGAGCTTTGCTCGTGCACCCACAGCCTTCCTGCAGTCGCACATTCAGTGTCTCAATTAACATCAATAAACCTTCGCACTTGCTGGATTTACTGGGAAGATTTGAACTCCAGCTTAATTCGGTGCTGACATATCAACACATGAACTCAGAGATCAGATCCCTCCTGGAGCTGCCTATTTTAGGATCACAAGGGATTGCTCTTGGCTGCCTGCACCTCCTGCAGTGTGGAGCCCACGTGCAGGAGCGGAGCGATGCTCTGGGACTGACACCCCGGCTTGGTTAGAAAGCTTTGATGAGAGTCAACCACATCCCTTGGGACAGCCCCAGTGGATAATTACACACACAGCTCAAAACGTGTCTGTCTTATGGCTGGAAGAGTTTTAACTCCGTCTGCTGGATATACCTGGGTTTCTCTTTATCTGTAAGCCGTGGTATCAGTGAACAGATCGGCAAGAAGCTGCTTATCCCCCATGGGTGCACACAGCAAGCAGTGATCAAGCCAGGAAATTTCAGATGGAAAGATCCATTTTATCATGATAATCTAGAGATTATTCCAGCCTTTTTGTTACAGACAAACCATGAAGGCTTTTCCAGCTTTCCCCAGTTTTCCTCCTGGTAGCAAGCTGTTTGCTCATCCACCTTGACACTGGTAATGTCAAGGGAAACTCCATCCTTGCTGTGCAGTGGTCCTGGCATGATCAAGGAAATAATATTTTGTTCTGACTGCTGTTGAGGGATTTATTTTATTTTTGTGACTGTTTGAATGCAATGTGAGCTGGCAGTGCACCACCAAGTGCAGGGAGAGGAGCTGGTGCTCTTCAAACTTGTGCTGTGGTGGCTCTGGTGGGACCTGAATGAAAACTTCTTAAGCCCAAAAATGTCCCTGTTGTTGTTTTGCCCCTGTTTTGAAATCAGCACCACCTTTCGTGTCTGTGGCAGTGGGTAAATGAAGTTATGCAGCAATAGGGACTCAGGAGAGTGGAAGACCAACAATATGCCATGGATGTATTTTAGAGGCAGCTGGACCTATCCATCCCTCCAAACTCGGCGCACATGAGTCTTTCTGCTCCGGAATCTCAGCACTAAAACTTCAGAGGGATCAGTTTTATCCCATCCACTCCACTTCTGGTGCAATTTCCTCTCAGGAGAGGACAGACCTTCCCAGGAGCAAACACCAAAGAAGGGTTTTGGAGGACTGTATTTAAATGCACCAGCCTGCAGCTCAACAACACCCCTGGTTTACTGGGAAACTCTCTCACCCTTTGATCAGCATCTGCTATAAGCAGAGATGCAGAGACACAGGCATTTCTCTGACAAATGCTTCATTTCTTTAAAGAAGAATTGTCTACAGAAAGTTTGAAATCAGGCTGGGAGGCCCTAAAGTTAAAAAAAAAAGGAAGAGTGGCCAGGTTTGGCTCCCAACATCAAACTCCTCTGAAAATCCTGGCTGGAGAAAAGGACATGCGGTCCCAAGGTCCAGGCTGCTGTTTGCAGACCAATTTAGCAGCATGCCTGCTCGACCCCTGGCTACAGTGGTACCATCTGTGATCTATTACTGGGGATTTTGTACCAGCTGGGCAGCAGGAGCTTGTCTGAAATCCACCCCAGCTCGGGAGCTGATGAGCTATTTAGCTACTGCTTGTATTTGTCTTATAAAAGCTGTAATACCATGTTCTGTTGCCATTAAGGCCTGATATTAAATGCATTAATTTCCTAATAGATCTAAAGTAAGAGCTAGGACGGCCTTTTATTTTTAATGAACTGAAGACCGCTGTGATCTCATTCATCCACCCATGAAATCCACTGACTGACAAGGTCCCATTTCTGGGCAGCGGGGTTAAATGTGCTTCAGACAAAAGCCAGATTTTCCTTTCTTCTGCATGCCATGGCCAGGATCAAAGGAGTGGGGAAATGGACATTAAAGCACTTGTAATCAGGGACACAGACTCCATCCCAGCATGGGCCAGCCCCCTTGCAGGCTTATGGGAATGCTGCTGTGCGTTATTGCACGGGAAGCCTGGGAGCTCAGGGGGAAAACCAGGCAGGTAAATGAGGTTGGGGGCAACAGCTGCATGGACCAGGCTCAGATGTGATCACCAGGAGCTTCTCCATGTGGGAGTGAACATCTCTTGCAGCTCAGGGGCTTCTTCCCTGTTCAAGGCTTTCTTAAGGAGCTTGTAATAACACTGGGACTCAGCAGATGGTGCTACTATGGATAACCCCGGAATGGGATGGATGGATGGATGGATGGATGGACAGATGGGCAAGCAGGTCTGGGGGGGAAAAGGAAAGCAAGAATACCAGTTTGATTACATTTCTCTTTAAAAACAGTGCTAATGCACCAGAAAAGCTTTTCTCATCAATCACAGCTCCCTGCAACTGGAACAACACTGTAGCAGCAGTGGCGCAGCTGGAAATCCGCACGGCGTGGGATGGAGACCTGGATGGGCTGCAGGGCCATTCCCTTTGGCTTGCTGGGCAAACCACAGGACCTGGCTTGGAGGTGAGGATGAAGGTCACCTTCAGAGAAGCTGAAGTCACCTCCCCCCCTTGCCTTTCCCTTTGGCCTTTTGTTTTAAGACACCCTTTTCCAAGCAACTTTCTCAAATGAAGAAAGAAATGGGGAAGAAAATCTGCTGATGTCTTCCAAAAGACATCAAACTGGGAATGGTTTGTTTTCCAATCACATATGAGTTCATTTTCTTCTCAAAATTTGCATTTATTTTTAACTGGATTAACATCCAGCTAATGCGGATGTCAACCAGTTGGAATGCAATTTTGGGAATTATGGAGGAATTTAGCACTGCTGATATAAACCAAATGTGATGGAATTGGAAAGCATATGATATTTATCTGCATGGGCTTGGTGTCATTAGTATGCTCCATGTTTCTCCGAGGTTAACTCTTAGGTGATCTAAATGGAAATAAATATTTCTGCTATAGCTCCCATATGGCTCAAAAGAGAGTGTGTATTACTCAGCTTGGGGTTTAAAAGAAATAACAGGGAGTTTAATACCCAGATCTTCCTCCTAATAGGAACAGATAATGGCAATACATATATAAAGTAGTTTTTTACTTGTTAGGCTGGGGTTTTTTTCCATTTGTCAGTGCTTGAATTATTGCAGTGCATAATGATTTGTAAGCACATAAGTATGAGCATAAGCAGGCAGCTCTCCTCATCCTGCATCTATTTCAGGCATGTTCAGAGGAGTTATTATGGCATGCACTGAAACTTGAAGTTGATAAGTCAGGAAAGGACTCAAACATCTTTAAGTTTGTACCACAAAAGGGGAACCACCCTCCCTTTAAATGGGTGAGGCCCAATGGCCTCCTCAGTGCTGAAATCTTGCCCCCAGGAAACACAGACCGGGCGGCATCAAAGCAGAGAGGACGAGTTGTTCCTTAATCAAAATACTGTGAAACTGTGGTTCTGCCAATGGTTTGCTGCTCGGGGTTTGTAGATACGAAGGATGATTGGGGAGCTTCAAAGAAAGATGTCAACCAAATGTTTTTCCGAGTCACATGCACGGCAGAAGGAAATGTGCTTCCTCAAGGTCCTACCGGCAGATGAATATCTCTCTGCAGTCATTAAAGTTGTAAAGCCACCCCTCACCCCCATCTCTACACACACATGAAAGATGAGGGGATTTACATCCCAGAAAAACCCAGATTTGGGATCTGGACATTTCCCTTCGAAGGAGCAGCACATGGATCTTGCAGTGGATGTGTTGGGGGAGAGCGCTGCAAGGACCTGGTCATTTTGGGCAGATTTTCACCATCTGCTGTTGTGCTGCTGTGCCCCAACACCCACTGGCATCTCTGTGCAGGGACCCCACCATGGAGACAGGCCTGGGACACAGGGCCACTCCTGGCCACTGCTTTGCTGCCTCTTCCCACACAAGTGGTGGAAAACCGATGGAAGAGGGGCTTGGTTGCAACTGTCTCCATAACCTGCATTGACTGTGCAGAAGAAAATTTCCTGACCCATCCCTGCTCCACAGAGGGCTCACTACAGCACAGAATTCCTGGTATCAGTCCCATCACATTGGCCTTTCCTCGGGATGCTCCGGGGTAGCTGAGCAGAGGATGCTCCCTGCTGATAAAGGCAGGAGGATTTCCATGTGCTGGCATTGCTCCCTGCTTCTCCTTGGGCACAGCCTCTCCCACAGGACATGATCCTGGACACCTGCCTGCTTCACTGCTCCATCATCCATCTGTATTCCTCACGAGGAAAAAATCGTTTGGGAATGTGAGGCTTACAGAGGCTTCTCACTTCTCTATTTCCACTGGCTTGACCCAGCTGTACTTTCTCACCCAGAAAAATGCCCAGCAAGAGGGGAACCCTTTTCATGAGAAGACAGGAACATGAGGGATGAGTTTGAAACCTCTAACAGTGAGCTAAAGGGATGCAAAAATGATGGTGGTGCTCTTTGGGCTGATACCTCTCACGAGTAGGGTCTGTAGTACCGATGGCACCTTGCTTGGCCTGACAAAGTGAGAGCTTTGATGAACGTGGATTGGAGTAGAGCTCCCACTTTCTCAATTCAGACCAAATATTAGTTCTCCTTGATGGTCCCTGGGAATGCAGAAGGGTGATTTATGGATTTATGGCAGCATTGGGAAAATTACTTAAATTCATCCTCCTCCTCCTGATAAGTCCTTCCCTCCTTGAATTTGTGGGAAGTTTGAGTCATCATGGCATTGTGACATTTTTAGCGTAAGGTTGAATTCAAGGTTACTCTTATTTCATTATTTATGCCTAGTTCTTTGGAATTGCAGGCCTTTGGAGAGATACTCCTCCTGCAGCACAGAGCAGCTGAGCTGTGGTGGTGGTGGCGCTCTCCAAGATCTCACATGGACTCTTACTCTTGTCTTGCAATTAACAGAGCCATTCCCTATCGAGTCCCATGAATGCTTAGAGGGCATAAAAAAGTCTCTTATCACCAGCTAATTCTATAATTTTTGGAAACAGAACCCCCACGTGTTTTTTCAATAAGCTCTTCTCCTTCTGACAGCGCTACATCTTTCACAAACACAGCAAGAGTAACCTCTGGACTTTGCCTGCAGCAGTGAAGTATGAAATTTTGAATTCCATGGGTCACTGTTTTTGCTGCAGCCAGATGTGGATAAAAGGCAAAGGGTGTTTTATTGTTGTTTTTTCAAGAAACAGAGAAAGGTTTGTCCTAAGGTACACCCTCTACCCTAAAAACAAGTGGCTAACATGTGGCTTGAATGTAACCAACTGCCATTTCAAAAGATGAAATTTAAACTTAACCAAATTAATTTAAATATTCTGTCTGCAGCTAATAAAATGCATTATGACTTCAAATTGGATTTGGGAAAACATACAGGAGAGATACAACCTTGATGCCAAGCTGCGCCTTAGTTGATGGTTTTGTTGGCATCACAATGAGTTGTGATGGGTGTAAAGGGGAGATATTCAATGGCTGAAACCTTCCTTTAGGTCTGGACAGATTGGGTTATCCACTGGAAATAAATTAACAGATGTATCCAATCCCTGTGTGCAATGATGGATGAGTCTATGAAAGCCTTCATTATTGGTATGCATTTTATGCAAACTCTTCTGGCGACTGAGGCATGTCAAAAAACTGCTTAGTTTAATTTCTCTGTAGTCCCAGCGTACCACTGATGATTTAAACCCTCTGTTTCCTGCTCGGGGAGCTGAATATTGAGCAACCAGGAATGAATATCTCACTTCTGGAATTTTATGAAGAAAGTTATCTTCGTGGTAAAATTTCAGTGGACCTCTTGGAAACACTTCCAGAGAATAGTTGAAGCTATGAAACCCATAAATAACAAAATGAGAAGATCACTGTTTATTTGTAAGGGGGAAAAAATAATTGTATTTCTTTTTATTACTCAATCCAGCCCTCCCTGTCTCACAGACACTGGATGATATTTGGGTTCCCAGCCACGCTCTGTGCAGCCCAGCAGTGTTACGTGATTTTGGCTTCCAGCAGTTCCCCTCTGTCTCCTGAAATGCTCTGTTATGAAACAAAAAGATAAAAATGGTGATCACAACAAAACAGAAACCAGAAATATTTGATCATCCTCCAGCTTTGATTGCTGCTGCTTTTAGCCTGGTGCTTGACAGCACGCTTGCCAGATGCACAAGTAGCAAGGTTGTGACAACCCTGAGATTTTACTGCTGCACTACACTTTTAGGATGATGTTTGCTAAATGTTAACAGCTGTAAGTCAGGGTTTTGGCAAGGAAGAATTCTGTAGAAAGTTGGATTTTTCTTTGTCTTGCTTCCCAAGTTCCTCTTGTCAATAAAATCAGAGGGATGGAGCATCTTTTCCGTGAAGATGGGCTGAGAGAGTTGGGGGTTTTCAGCCTGGAGAAGTAAAGCTCCAGGCTGATGTTATTGCAGCCTTTCAGTACTTAAAGAGAACAAATTTTTTAGAGGACAGATTTTTTAGCAGGGCCTGTTGTGACCAGGACAGGGAGTGACGGCTTTAAACTAAAAGAGGGTTGATTCACACCAGACATAATGAAGAAATTTTTTACAATGAGAGTGGTGAAACACTGGCACAGGTTTCTCAGAGAGGTGATGGCTGCCCCAGCCCTGGAAACATTCAAAGTCAGTTTGGACAGGGCCAGTTTGGACTGAGCAACCTCATCTAGTTCAAGATGTCCCTGTTATTGCAGGGAGGTTGGACTTGATAATCCATAAAGGTCCCTTCCAACCCAAACTATTCTGTGATTCTCTGAAAATGGGAAAGTAAGTATTTAAATGTCTGTTTGTACGTGTTGAGAGCATTAATCTGTTTTCGAAATGATGCAATTTCTTTGCTCGTGCCTTTACAAGACTTTCCACCTCTGTGTGTGGCACACAGACTCAGTAGCCAATTTGACTCCCTAATTTAGCACGAAATATCTGGCCCTACCTTGGATGAAAATGACAGAATTATAGAATGGTTTGGATTGGAAGGGACCTTAAAGATCACCTAGTTCAACTCTGTCACCACGGGCAGAGACACCTTCAACCAGAGCAGGCTCCTCAGGGCCCCACCCAGCCTGGCCTGATCACCAAAGAGCTGATGCAGGAGCATCTGAAATCAGAATAGGAAAAAATGTGGGCTACTCCAGATGGAAGCATGGAATAGGGGAGGAAGGAAAGGATTTGGAGAGAGGAGCCTGCCCTTTTGATGGCATGGGGAGAGAGGACCATGACCGCCATCTGTGAGGACACAGCTGGCCTCACACATTTCCCCGCTCCCTGTGTGAAAGAGGCAGGTGAAGGACTCCCATCTTTCCTTCCCTCCTTCTGAACTGTGGGGCCGGAATCCCCCTTTCAGATTCCCACCTTTTGTGTTGTGCAGGCTGGTCCCGCTCCAAGCAAAGCCTTCAGAGCAGCAACTGCCCCACGTAGGATCACAGAAACTCAGTCTCACCACAGCAGTCTAATGATCTCAATAATTGAATCCCTTTGAGGAGCAGATATTTTCATCCCTTCCTAATTTGCAGTTGAGACCTAGGGCAATTTTTGTTCCTGAAACTTTGGAGTTACTTCAACATTGTAAAGCCACGGAACAACTGCTCATGTTCTCGCTCTGGCATTTGAAGTCTCCCTGTGAAACAGCTGGTCTCTGATGTGCAAGATACCTGCTTCCCACTATTTGGCTTCCAACAGCAAGAAGATGACTTATGGCCATGAACTATCCCTTAATTTAACACATCAAAACCGAGCAAAAACAAACAAAGCAGAGTGAAGAACACATGTAGACCATGAACTCACATTCTGCACCTTGCACTTTTGCCCAGAGCACATGTTTTTGCAGCTTATCTCCCTAGGTATCTGTGATGGTGCCTTCTTGCATGTTTGTTTTCTTTGTGTGGGGATACTTGGCGAGAAACGGTTTCTCTGGGAGAAAAAGCAGTTTTTGCTTCTCTCTGGCCATGGACCAAACAAAGACCACAACTGGACACTTAACCATGAGCTTGCTGCAAAATCTGTCCAGATAAACAAAGTGGCTTGCACTGATTCCAGAGGGTCTTGAGGAAGGTTATGTCCCAACTACTTTGTCCTCTTGAGCTGCATTATCCTTCACTTAAATCAGTCTGCTGTAATTTCTCTCTCTGTAATCTCAGAAAGAAAGCCCTTCTGCAGCCCCAAAATGCAATGTAATGTCACAGCAGCAACACAGTTTGAGTCTTGCCTTGTTCTGAAAGGGGGAGAAGATCCATCCATGGGTGCACCCGTGGCAGCTGGGATTTATTCCACAGTGTTACTGGCAGTGATCTTCATCTCTTACTCCTAGTAGACTGTAAAAGGCTAATAGGATGCTTCCAACCAAAAATTATGTATTAATTCTTATTTTTACTTCCATGGAGTGCTTTTTGCTCTACTGCTTTTAAGTGAAAGGCTCCTTTGGCATCTCATTCATGGGTAATATCCATGCATCCCTCTTGGGAAAAAGATTGTGTTACTTGCAAAGGGAAAGCTCAGATATTCTTTAGAGCAGAGATTCCCACTATGGGCTCCAAGTCCTGCTGCCGATTTTTCAGCTGGAAAACAGACTTGGTGAAGCTCGGTTTCAAGTTGATTGAAAGAGCCTATAACACTTCCTGAAAACACTTTTAACTCGTTTCTAAATTTGTACTCCTCTTTGTGCTGGAATAAGCGTCATTTTTAAAAGATGGTGTGGAAAACAGTCCCAGTTTCTTCTGGACAGCAGAAAGGCAGAGTCCTTCCTGGCAATGCTGGGTTTGTGTTACAGCTGGCAGATGTTGTCCCTCACCAAGCACAAGAATTCAGGACTTCAGCTGGTCTTGCAGGGCCCCAAAACCTGCCCAGAATCTGCTTCAAACAGCAGAGATCCACGTGGATTTTTGGATACAAAACCACGCAAGAGCAGCCAAGGAGGTGCTACCGCCAGTACATTCCCACTGCTGATAATGAGTGAAAACACAGCCTTTTCTCTCTTCCTCACGATGAACACAGAGTGAAAGGGTCAAATCCAAAAGTTAATGGCTGGTCAGAGATTCAGCTGGGCGAGGGTTAAGATCAAGTCCTGCGGAGCCAGGAAAGAGAAAGGCCCCAAGTGTCCTCAAAATTTCCATATGACATTTAGGTATCAATAACGGCATTGTTCGGGAGCAAGAGCTCATTTTCGAAGGAAGGCAGCTCGCTCCTTGCAGACCACGCTCCCTGTGGCTGGGGATGCCAGGCTGCTGCTTGGCAAGGAGCTTGTTAGTTCATTTAAAAAATGCCCAAGTTAAACGAGGTATAAGTCAACACCGTTCCGCTCACATTAAGACACACCAAATTAATCCTGCCAAGGACACTGACCTGAAAATGTTTAACAAAGTCAACATTTCTAGGGAAAACTTTTCCTGTGCGGAATTTCCAAAGGCTTTCAGTGTTTTTTTGTAGTTTATTTTTCATCTAAAAATCCATTTGCTGTATTTTATTTTTTTTTAAAGGATTATCTCTTAATCTTACCCTGTTACAAAATGTATTCATAATCCTCATGGCAGTTACTTAGCAAGTCTTAAACCTGTCATTAAAATACCTCCTCTTGTTACTACAATCAGCAGTCTTAATCCACTGCAAGTCTCTCTTTTTTCTTTTTTTTCTTTTCTCACTTTGTTCCCAAATGGCTTAAACCAAGGTATGACAGGTAGCAAACAATCCCCCCTCTAATTACTTGGAAGAAACAAATGAAGGGAAGGAATACATTTGTGTGGCAAATTCCTGAGAGTTTGGAAACTAGAGGCTGCAGGAATGTGCCCTGGGAAATTTTAAACCCACTCCAAAGCCTGGGTTTGAACAGTGGCGGATTTAGTCCCTGGAAGGCACGGATGGGGAGAGGTACTGCCAAAAGAGGGGGTGGCTGCGAGCAGACCCAGTCCTGGGGCGAAAATGTGGAATCAAGGTCCTGTGAGGGAGGATGTGTGATGTCTGGATCCAGGAAAATACACTTTGAGCTTTACCTGGAAGTGCAGAGCAGCCTGGTGTGGCTCAGCAGTGCCTGAGTCCCTCCCAGCACCGAATCCCCTGGGAAAGCCCAGGCCTGGGAGCTCCGGGAATGGCTGGACACCACTGAGGATGAGGGTGAGCGGTGGGAAGCAAAAGGACTGCATTGCTGGAGAAGTGGGTGTGAGGATCACGGAAAGGAAGGCTGGACACAGGATGTCTGATTCATGGGGAAAACAAAGATCCTGAGTTGGAGAGGAGCAGAGGAAATGCTGCAGCTCTGCTCTGCACATCCCTGGAAGGGGCAGGGTTGAGGTGGCATTTGGTGGCATCAGCAGGATGTGGCCCTAAGTACAGGTCAAATGCATCAGGCGGCTCCCACCCAACCCCATCCCAAACCTGCATCTCCGCAGGGGTGGTGTCCAAAACCGCTCCCATCACGTTCTCCCTGTGGAGGTTTTTAGGGGAAAACAAGAGCTCCCATTCAGAGTCCCCAGAGACCCCAAACTGTCCTGGGAGCTGCCGGGTAAACACAGAGTTGGTTTGAAACCAGATATCGCCTGCACTAAACTCTGCACGAGATAATTAGGCTCGACTGGGATTTCTTTAAAAGGCATTAACTCCATGAACTTTTCAATCTAAAACAATGCCACAATGACCACGTTGGGAATAAGGCATTCTGGCCCTTCTTGGGGATCGTGTGTTGAAGTTGTCTTGTTAGTAGGGAGGCGTTAATGCAATAAAGGGAAGCATTGTGGCCTGGAACAGCTGGGCTTTTCTAACTGCTTGCCTAAATGTGGATGATTAATGACCAAAATGCATCCTTGCTGAATGGCATTGAGAGGCTGGAGGTATTTCATGGCATTTTCCTTTTTCCATTTTTGTAAGGGATTTCTTGCAAACAAAGCTCCATTGATGTGGGTCCATTACAGATATGCAAAGTGAATTCCGAATTATTGCCTATCTGATGGGTGACAATAATGTTACTTTGTTGCTGCATGTTTTTAGGCTGCAGGATCTGAAGATGCTCAAAAAGCCACACGGTGCTCTGGGAGACTGGAGTTAGTCAAACATTTTAATGAGATTTGTTGCCATTGTTGTTGGAAAATGCTGCTTCATCCAAACCAGAACATCTTGCAGTGAAATAGTCCCATTAATAACATTTCCATGGGAAAGTGTTCAGATTTTCTGGGGTCAATTTATAAGCAACGAAGAATCTGAACGAGAACCCCGATCTTCTCAATCTGAAACCAGATGTTTCAATGGCAACAACAATAACAAAAAACATTTCAGGGAAGCGTTTGGAGAGTTTGGTTCTTTTTCCACACTGGAATGAAAACACATTTCCAGACCTCGAAAACCTCTGTGGAAGTGCACAGCTGATCTCTGGCTGCCTCAACCAGAAACTTCATGGCCCAAGAGAAGGGGCTGGTACGTAAGTCCTTTGTCAGTCCAGCCATGGTGCACAACTGCAGGTTGGTGGGGAAAAAGGACAATATTTGACACCAGTTCTGCTGGCTGACCCTTCTCTGCCCACAAGCTGCTCATGAATGACAATTTCCTTCACCTCAAGGCACTGCTGCAGCCAGGCAAGGTATATCTTGCATTTACCCAAGGCACTTAAAGGCAATTTCTTTTTCCTCAGCCAGCGAGTTGGCTTTTATCATTCAACAGGCCATGGAATTGTTTTCCCTAACATCCCCTTAAGAAGGATGTATTTTTCAAAATACTGCCATTCCCTTCTCTAAAACAGGTTTTGATGTGGCTACTTCAAATCAAAACCATGAGCTTTCCTCTCCTCCCGCCCACCAGCTTAAAACCTGCCCCCAATGCCAGTGGTTCAGAACTATCCAAATAAAGCAGTTGCTTTAAGGAGTGTTTGCTTTTCCTCTCAGGCTCCTTCTCCTGACGCTATATTGTTTGTGGAAAAAGGCTTCTCTGGGTGGGTCATTGAGCTGTCGTGGTTAAGAAGTTGTATTTGAAGTCTGGTTCAGTGTAGAAGAGAAACATGTCAAAACAGCCTTGAAAGTACAGCTCCCTTTTTTCCTCCTCCAGGTCAGGATGTTACCTTTTTCCCCTCCGTGTAGCAGCTTTTTCCCGTGAAAAACAGCTTCTCGAGGACATTTGCTGGGTGGCTCCGAAATGCAGTGAACATAACACCCTTTTCATACCAGGAAAACAAATTGCTTCTGGAGTAAAGCCGTGCTTATACGGCTCTGCATTTTAACTTTGCTTGAATGCTCACTCCTGAATATCTTTATATCAGGGAAACATGCTTAATTATTCATGGGTAATTTTGCCTGCTGGACTGCAATTCCTGAAATAAATGCTATGTGGGATTTTCCTGATGATGTTTTTCTTTTCGTTTGAAATGATGCCAAGGAGCAGGTTTCCCTCTTCCATCTTCCTGCTCTACCTTTTGACTTTAAAGCAGATTCTTGGTGCTCCTTAAATAAACACTCCTCCAAGATGCTTTTTCATGGACTGGCATGAATGCCATGAGCCCAAAAATGGCATTAATGCATTTTTCTTCTGTGGCTTTGGAATGACGTGCATCTAATGTGGATGTGTGTTGCCTTGGAGAATGCTCTGTTTTCTATTCCTGCGTTTGACTCTCTGCAGCTGGGAAGCCACGTTTCACAGGTGGTTGGGAAGCTTATTAGATTATTCATAACTGGGTTTATTTAGTTTTTTTCCTTTTTTTTTTTTTTCCTCGAAGCAATTAAAAACATGTGTCAAAGGAGGCCTGAGATGATTAGAAGCACTCTGACATCTCTTTCGCATTTACCTTTTGCTGTTTTCACTTGGGTTACACAGAGCCTGGTGCTGGTACCCACAGACATGGCTCTAAAAGAGACAGAGTGAGTGCTCTTCCTGTTAAAAACCATTTAAATAAAATAAAAAATATTTGCTGCTGGTTTATCAGGGATTCCTGTGTGAGAAAACTCTGTTGTTTCCCTGGGAATGAGCAGAAATCACAGTAATAATTATCATAATGATGATGAATGTTTTTAGGAATTTTTTCTGCTGGGGATCCCAAAGCTGTGACAGACTCTGGGCAAGCAGCAGCTCATCTAAAGATGAATTCCCAATCCATGGCAGACTCAAAAGAGGCTTATACAGCACGAAGGGGAAAAGTACAGAAAGAGTCACTGGTGGGGAGAACTGAGCCAGCAGAAGAGGCTGGCACCGAACCCCAGTAACACAAACCCCCAGGTGAAATTCAGTGTGGACTACAAGGCTTTGCAATTCTCCATCAGGATGGTCCAGGCCATGTGTGAGCCAGATCCCAGCCTGGCATCCCCTCCAGGGGAGGACTCTGGTAGCTCTCATGTGGCCTGTAGAGCTCCTGGGTCCCAGAGGAGCCCAGGCCTGGCTTTCAGAGGTGCTGAGCTCTGACTGACTCGGGCTCAGGCTGTGCTTTACCCCTTGTGAATAGTCAGACCCCAAAAAGCTGAGCTGATTTTCAGGGAGGAGCTTCTAGCAAAGGAAATTAATTCAGTGTTGTACATTGTACACAGGCTTTTTAAAGGGCTTTTGTTTTAAAAAAAAACATCAAGTAGAATTCATATTTGGTTGAAACTGCTGGATTCTTAAAGGATCCATACATGCAATGGAAGGGGTAAGAAAAGATCGATATCAGAAATAGCAATGTTGCAAACAGAGGTCATAAAATCATGGAATCCTACAATGGTTTGGGTTGGAAGGGACCTCAAGACTCATCCAGTTCCACCCCCTGTCATGGACAGGGACACTTTCCACCAGACCAGGGTGCTCCAAGCCCCATCCAGCCTGGCCTTGGACACTTCCAGGCATGGGGTGTCCTGCTTGGGGAGATGGGAGGGGTGCCCAGCAAACGTGTGGGCTGTGGTGATGGGACAGAAACATCTCACGAGTCCAAACCTCTCCTCACCTGGCTCAAGCTGAGCCGTTCACAGCTGTTCACCCTTCTCCAGAGCATCTCCCATCCCTGGAGTGGTTCCCACCAAAACCTGGCAGGCAGAAAGTCTTTGTCTTTCTCTTCTTCACTGTGTTTGACAACTCCCTCACCTGTTTCCACCATCAGCCAGTAAATCCCTCCTCTCCTTCATCTCTTCTGCTGCTAAATAATTCAGACGCTCAAAAGTTTCCTTTTTAAATGTTCCCGGCTTATTTGTACCCTTCATGCATCCCAATTTTCTGCATTATCTCCTTCTCTGCCTCCAGGTCATTTCTTATACACAGGAAACAAGAACAGCATGGCAAAGTTTGCATGAAATATCCATCCTTGTGTGGGAGAAAACGGAGACTGCTGAGTCAGGCAATGCTCGCAAACAGTCCAAACCCTGCAAAATATCCAGCCCCACCACTCCTCCAGCCGCAGGTTTTCCCAGTCCAAACATCCTCCACCACTCGTTTGTACTATCAGCCCACCTCGAGGAGCTGCTCTTTGAAAATATCAGGGTGAAAACGACTTAAAAACAGCTTGGACAGCAGTGGGTGTCTGAGGTTGAGCACGGATTTACACCTGACCTCACCCTAGCTCCAGCTGGAGTTGTGGAATGCGCTGCCTGCATGGAAAACATCCCTGGCCGCAGCCTGTTGTCACGGTCAGTGGCACATCCACGCTGCCATCAGCTGTGCTCCTCCGTGACCTTTCCTGCACAGATGGAAATGAACTTCTTCTTCTCCTCATCCTGACATCTGCCAGCAATCTGAGGCTGCTCTGTCCCGCACAGCTTGGTTTCCTGTCGTTTTGGTGAGGAAAAGTCACGTGGGATGAGCATAACAATATTTGCCATTTAACCCACAGGTCTCACCTCTGGTTCTTATCACCTTTTGGTGTGGAAACCAGCAGCGTGTCTATGGTGTCTGATCAGAGGTGAAGCCAGATCCACCCAGCTTTTTTTCCCCCCCCAAAGACCTTCAAAATTGTCTAAATTCCTACTTTTCAAGAGAGGAGTTAGTGGGAAGGCTTCATTCAGTAGCCATGGAAACACCAAAAAAGAAAGAGGCAACCTAACAGCTGACTTACATGGAAGTAACAGAACAAACCTCGCCTCCATCAGGTGAACCCGGAGTCACTCTGGAATTTTATTGTGCAAAATACCAGTTTTTCTTATCCCAGAGGTTGCCCACTTTCCTGTCCAGAGGTCTGTTCCTCTCAGGCACTTTCCAGCTTTTCCACTCTCAGGTTTTGTCCTGTGAGACATTTCCCGGAGGGTGAGGAGAGGTGCAGTGTTGCTCACAGCTCTGCCTCTGATGTCCTGTGGAGGTCACCAGCAATGTCACTCCTGAGAACTTGCTTTTCCAGCTTAATCAGGGCCAGATTCCCTGGGAGGGCTGTGATCCAGGAGACAACGCTTCCCATTGCATCCATTCAGGGAGCGCTGCCTTGATGCTGCACAGCCCTGGCTGGGGCTGCCCTGGTGATGATGTTCCTCCAATTAACCTCAGTGAGATCAGGCCTTGTTCAGCTCAGAGTAGTTCTGAAAATCCCATTTGCCTCATCTTTTCGGTCCACAGGCTCCCCCAGGATGATATCACTTCCTCTGCCTGCACCAGAGGTGGAAATGTCTTGCTGCTCGCTCGTGTTCCTATAGGATTGCTCAGCAGCTCCGGGAGGCACAAATAAATAAGTGTACAGCACCTGCTGAATTTTACTGGAGGTTGGGGGAATTGCCTAAAGTAAGGAGAGATAGGTTAGGTTTTTGGGATGGCTAGATTCCATGGTGAAGGGAGAAAATCCCATCCTACCAACAGCTGTGCCAGGGCTTGTCTCCTTCCCTCCACTTGTGCTTTATTAATATGAGATCCTGAAGAGCTGAGCTGCCAGCGACGCCTGTGCTTCCCTGCAAAGACTGCTTTCACAAATAATGTGACCTCTTCTTTCTCTGGTGACTCTGCAAATATCATTTTATACCAGCATGTTTTCCAGTCCACCCGGCTGCACCAAAGTTACTTTTTTTTGGAGGAAGAAAACAGCCCAGGGTTTTGATGCAGCCTAAGTGGAGCTGCAGGGAGCTCTCAGACTACACATTTTTCTTATGTTTCGCTCCTTGATCACTCTTTTTCTGCAGCTTGAACTCTGTTTCTCTCATGTGGAATGTACCTGTGTGTGTCCTAGGGCTCAGCAAAGCCCCCCTCACTTCAGAGCTGGGAAAAGATGCTACTCTTCTCTTAAACCTAAAAAGAGGGGTTTGTGATAGAAAATGCATAAAAACATCTTTCTTCCTCCTCCTCCTCTTCCCATCCTCCCCATGGGTGCTGCCGCTCACCCACATTTTCCCAAGCACTTTCCCTGCTTTATTTTCATGGAGCCAAGGAAGCAGCTGCTTCTTTGGGATTTAAATGCCTTTGCACTACAAACCATGGGAGAGGGATTTTACTCAAACTTTGCAGCTTTTTCACATTTCTCTCTGAGCTGACACCCTTCCTTTGAAACATGGAACATGACAAGCATTTTTTTCCCAATGTCTCGAGTCTCAATCCAAGTTTTGCAAGGGATTAAAGAATTTTGTGGGCAGGTGCTTTCTCTTTTTATTCCTCCCCTCACCCAATTTGCTGCTGTACTTGGACAAATAATTTCTGCAGGGTAGGAAGTGCAGACAAAGTAAGCAATTTATTGTCTTTTCTTGGTTAAAAAAATTATAAAAATTATCAGCCTCATATTTATTTTGAACCAAAATTAAAACTATGTTCAGGCAGAATGGAAAAATACAGCAAATAAAAACTGCTCCAAGAACCTGACTCCAAAGTGGTTGGTTCCTTCCTGGGTTACTTATGCAGTAAAATTGTGTTTTCAGTGGGGATATAAAGACAAAACTGGTGTTAAATGTGGAAGTGGTTTGCACCCAAGCTTTGCCTGGCGGCCTCATCAATCCCATTTGATCGATTTGTCCCAAGATGTCCTTGTAGGACTGAATGCAAAATGGAGCAACAGAGGGGTTTTGTTTTGATATCTTATCAGGTTATTCCTGAGGGAGTCCTACAAGGGGAGAGGAGGGATGTTATTCCCTGTTGATCCAGGCTGTTTGCAGGGTGAAGGCTGGAATTTCTCAGGATTTGCCTTTCAATGTCCCTGCCTTGAGCATGGCTCTTGCACAGCCAAAGCACACATCAGTCAGCTCCTGATTTCCCTGTTGCATTGAAATTCAGGAATGAGAAATGCAGCTCAGAGCCTCCCCAGGAGACCTCGGTGGGTTTTGGCCTCCCTCAGGAGGAGCAGTGGGATTCTCTTATGGATACCCGATATTTCCTCCTGTGACCAAACAACGGAGCTTGTTCCTAAAAGGACTTTGCAACAAGAAAATTAACAAGAAGCAGCCAAATCTGAGCTGGAGGCACCCAGTGTTCTTCTCCTTTTCCCAGCCATCTGGGTTTTTTTTCCATTTGGTCCTTAGGTGATGCCATTACGAGGAAAGATTGGGATTTTCCCTGTCACCAGACACCCTGATCCCTCAGGGCAGATACCTGATCACGTCTGCACTCGCTGCCAGCTCTCCAGAGAAGCCCATCTGTAGATCTAGAGAAGCCTGAAGTTATGTCTTTCTTTGCTGACTTCAGATAATACGTAAAGCTTTGTCCACACCCCAAGGACAGATAATAAAATAAACAGAAATTCAGATAAACTGGAGGCAAAGCATCACCTCAAACTCATGTTTGGTTAATGCAAGCAAAAATGACATTTTTCACTTGTCATTACATTTCAGCTGAGTCCCTGTGTTGTCCCACCTTGCCTGCACAGCATTAAGAGCCATTACAGGGATTTTTTAGTACCTTAAAGCAATCTAGTAAGGTAATTTCATTTCTTCCCAGCAACACTTGTGATTAAAACACTCCCTTCCATTGTGGAAAAGACTGTGAAACATGTACTCATCTTCCCCAATAAAAGCCTTTATGGGGATGAAGGGGGAAAGTAATGTTTTCCAGTACTCACCAAAGTTAGAATTTCATATGAAATTTTAATTCATCAGGTATTTTTAACCCTGGAAACCTGATCTGGGTAGGATGGTATTTGTATATCATGTATCACACACACACATATCACTTGCCAGGGATTATTTTGCACTTGGCAATGTTTTCCATCCACATATTGACATATTAATATACTTCTTTATGGGATTAATAGGATGAACTCCTGCCAAGAGCAGAGTGCATTGCATGGTGGATCAGCACGTTCTGCTGCTGTCCAAGCACTCCAGCCCTGTCCCTCCTCCTGGGATTGCTGCTTGAGGAATTCCACACCGATATTGGTGTCCCAGTCCACCCCATAAAGCACCCTTGCTGGGCTGAGTGGCTGTACTGAGGTCTCCTTTGGGATTTACATCCCCTCTTTGGAGCCCAGCACGTTTTTGGCTCCCTGGGGATTAGGGTTTTGTGGTTCCCTGTGTGAAAATGATGCATGGCAAGCTCAGGTGAGCAGCTCGGTGGCCTGGAGCTCGAGGCCAGCTCCTCTCCTCTCTTCCCATCACTGCTTGCTCACCGCTCCATCAGCACAGATTTATTTCCATGCACGATTTGTAGGAACAAAAGAGCCAGATAAGAAATATGTTTTTAATAGTAATGTCACCAATGAATGCCAAGCATCTCGATATCAGCCATTAAGTAAAAGCAGGGGAGGAATGAGCATCATTTGTCTGTTGCCAGCTTCTCTCAACTGGCTTTCATTTAGAGGAGAAAAAATCCCCAATCATTTCTATCCAGGTGATAGTGAAATATATTCTTTGTCAGCAACAGGTCAAAATGCAGAGATATGTTATTCACAGCAAGCTGACTTCACATTTTCTAACCTAAATGTTGGATTGCTTTCCTCAATTATTTACATATGTTTTCTGGTTTAATAATAACCCACATGCTGTCCCCTAAAGAAAACTACAGACTTCATGATGTTCAGCTACAATACATAGGTCTGCTCAGCTATTTCTTGCTCCAGAAGCTGAACCAGCCAGTCCCAGGGATGAAATCAAGAGAGGTGCCAGTGTAAAGTGCATCCTGTTAAAATATAAAAATATGCTATTTACCCACTAAAGAGATTGCAAGTGGCTGATTAATGATACAGTGACTTAAATAAGAGGCAAAACAAGCCTGATGGTCCCACTGTAATTGCCAACCCATGTGTTCCCTGCACCAGGCCTTCTGCAAAGCAAATTTATTTTCTGCCCACACAGATCTGGTTGTTTTTCTATCAGCATTTTCTTACCCCGGGAATCCTGTGGGTCTGCAAGGCTTCGTTCACCTTGGCAACTGCAAAGGCAGGGTTAAAATGGCAAATGTGAGCTGGCCTTGTACAATGCCTGCTTGTACAGTGCTTTGGAGCCACGCGTAAACAACGATCAGAGCCGTGGGCAGGTCCTACAGCTGGCCCTTCGTGAAGAAATTACAGTCCGTTACCCCACAAGGATGCTGAGGGTGGAGTTCATCCACAAAAACACTGGTAATGATTGTGGTTGGAGCTGGGTAGGAAGTAACTTGTGTAGCCAGGAATGTGCCAGGCAAGAAATGAGAGGTGGAATCAGTCAGAATCAGAAAGTGCCACTCCTGAAATCTCCTGCTCGTGTCGTCATTCATAGAATCATAGAAACATGGAATGGTTTGGGTTGGAAGGGACCTAAAAGTTCACCCAAATCTGAGCAGGGACACCTTCCACTAGACCTGGCTGCTCAAAGATCCATCCAGCCTGGCCTTGGACACTTCCAGGGATGGGCCATCCACAGCTTCTCTGGGCAACCTGCGCCAGGGCCTCACCACCCTCACAGGGAAGAGTTTCTTCTTAATATCCCCCCTAAACCTACTCTGTTCCTGCTTAAAGCCATTCCCCCTCGCTCCAGCACTGCATTCCAGTCTCATTTTCAGCCCTGTGGCAGCAGGGAGGTGCCAGCTCAGGAAAACATCACCAGGGTGGGTGGTGCTGTGCTCATCCCTGTTCCAAATCTCCTTGTCAGGTGTTGGATGGGAGAACCGGGCTGCTCACCAGTGGGGGTTTCATTTTCCAGTATAAAAAAACAAACGCTCTGAGAACACAGATGGTGTTGATGTAACCAGACCCCATGTTCTCCCTGGAAAAAAGTTCAGTGGGAGATTTCTGACCAGCACCAAAGACACTTTCAACCCAGAGAGCTAAGTGATCCCCCCAAGATGAAAGAATGAGGGGTTTCAGATTCCCTTTCTCCCATGCATCAGCTCTGGGTGATTCCTCAGCAGTCTGGCATTAAACCATGCCCTGCAACTCGCGAGCCCCCGCGTTCCTAAAGAGATCACTTTCAAGTGTAGTGCAGTAAAACCTCATATGATTTCCATATGTCCTGCTGCCTGAATATTTTGCAACTGATTCACGATTAATAAAAACTTATAAACACATTACCTTGACAGGAACAATTCTTGCAATAACAGGAGATACGACAGCAGAGACTTTGAAAGGAGATCGGTATTATCAAGTAGCGTTTTTCTCTGTAGTCTATGAAATTTATGTCAGTGAGTCACATCCTTTCAAAGCAAAGAATGAAAAGTGCCCTGTAGGACAGGTGAGCTCCTCCCCAAGCCTCTCCACAACTGTTTTGCTCCAGAGCTGCTCGCAGCACTGCCAGCAAGGCTATTAGCTGAACAAGCCACAGATCCAGATGCCTTGGCTGGGAAAGAAAATGATCCAAGCTTCCACATATGGGGCTTGCTGCAGCTGCAGCCACAAGTGCTGACTCCTCTGCTGGAGGACACAGAGGGGCCAGATGGAGAGAAAAGCAATTCTGCCACTGCTGCCCCCAAAACCGGATGGTTTGAGGCAGATGGTGGCGGAACAGCCCTGGTGCTTCTGACAGCACAAAACCATCCTTACAAACATGGCTCGGGGGGGACACGGCTCTTGTGAGCACCAAGTGCTGTGCACAGCATGCAAAAGCCTCGAGGTCTGCCAGTCTGGGCCTCCCCAGCATTCCCTGCAAGGCTGGCTGGGACATCTCAATGCTCTGTGATGGTTTTGGACCCTTGGACCTGTCTGTCTCCTAGAGCTTAACGGGTCCGTTTAACCCCTCCCAAAATCCTTCCCCACTTTATTTGTGCAGAAAGCAGCAAATGTTCCTCTCTGCACCAGACTTCAAATATGAGGTGCTCAATCTCTCCAAAGCATGATTTTTTCAAACACTACTTCTGTACTGCCCAATCTGGAATTATCCCCAAATGGGGGTCCTGGTGTTAGGAATAGTTGCAACAACAGATTGACAGAGTTAGCCTGGAAATCCCAGACTTCCACATTTGCAAGGTGGCATCTGCATGATACAGATACTGATGTAGGTGGAGGACTTCAAAATCCAGAGCAGGAGGGTAATAACAGACCTTTGACCCTAGCCACTGATCCAGGGAATTCTGATGGAAACAGCTCTCATATGTGGACATCCCGTGTCCTTCCTTGTGGGATTCAGTATTGCCCTGAGACAGCCCACAGGAGCTCAGCCGGCCCCTGCAGATCTCTCCGATTCCCATACAGAAATTTTTGGCTAAATTAGTAAATCCATGAGAAGTTCCCTCCTTTATCTCACCTTCCTGCGAAGTGCATCCCTGCTTTTAACTGGGAATTTACTGGAAGGATAACTGGTGTTAGTGGGGGAATAACACCGTGTTAACTGCTAAAAGCCCCTGGGAGGAGCTGGTCAGATGAACCTGCTCCCAGTGTGAAGGCTGGTTCAGCTCTTTGTGAATTTGTAGTAAATCAGCACTTCATAATAAGAACAAATGTTTCATTCTCACTTAAAAATTACCACGGTCAGAGGCTTGTAATGTGCAGTTTTCATGCAGGGGTTACATGACGGGAACTTAAATCCGTCCCATTTTCATCTGTAATTTAAAACGTGTCATTTTGATCGATGAATTAGTAAAGGAACCCAGGATAATTTTGAAACTACCAGCTTAGTAAAGTTGCCTGACCTTGCAAATAACCTTTCCAGTTTAGAAGATTTTAATAGCTTAACTATTAGCTAATCTCCTGGGAAACATTTTCCCTGGGCAAAACTAGTATGGAAACATAACACCAGTAATAAGGTTTCCATCTTTCTTCTATCTTGATCTTTTTAATTAATTGCCACACAGTAAAAACATAAGATTGGGCAGCAGGGGGTAAAAATCCTTGCAGGGGGAGGGCAGGATTTAACTGTAGGCTGTTTCTAGGCTTTACCTGCCTTTTTTGCATAGATTCATTAGGTGCTGAAATATATTAGCAATTGTTAGGGCATAACTGCCGCTTGATTGCTTGACACTCTGGGCTGAAAGCTGTGAAATAGATCACCTTGTAATGGAAAAAAGCTGCTCCTGCTTATAATGAATAAACATTAAAACCTAGAATGGCTTGCAGGGCACCTCAACAAGTCCCTGAGAGCTTTTGTGTTGCAGTTGTGATGTAGTTGTTTCTTAGGGTTTGTGGGTTATTTCTTTCTGAGGAAGGGCAGCGGTTTTTCCAAGGGCAATAAAGGACTGCATATATGGGATTTGTTACAGGAAAAAACAGTCGTGTGTAAGTGAAGGGGATAGGATGGAAATGAATGGCTTAGGTGGAATGTGGACTAAAATATTGTATAAAACATAAATAAATAAATAAAAGTAGATTTTTTAAA